>CM070593.1:77647688-78004354 GCA_036346395.1 Hsuehochloa calcarea | reverse complement strand
GAACAATCCTTTGGCGCGTCTTGTGGACACCCTCTCCTCCGTGTGTAGGTCACCGGTGGAATAGACCAAAGGAACACGTAGCACACAAAATTATGATTGCATTACGAGAAAATAATAAATGTTCACAAAACTAACCCGTCGGTGGCACCACACCGTGCCTATAGTAGGCCGGTCCACGTCCTCGTCCTCGGCGTATAGACTGACCGTGTATGCTCTCAAGTCCAGTTGTGGACGTCCGATCTAGAAACGCTCGAAGGAACAAAGCTGCAGAAGTAGCGGGCATCCGGAGAGAATGGAGTTGTCCTGTGACCGGCGGCACTCGTCGCACTGTGCGTGGTACATCACACACAGCACGGTCGGATCCCAGGTGTAGGGCTGAATCTCCTCCACCGTTCAATTTGCAAGCTCACGTGCGTAGCGGATGTAGTGCTTATCAACGTTGTCGCCGTGGGAGCCCAGGAACATGACCCACCCAAACAGCCACAACAGGTAGCTCTCGAAGTGCCTCCTCACCGTTTCGTCAAGTGCGTCCTCCGCCATACGCTCGGGCTGCAAGAATACATATACACGTCAGCAAAGTTCACAAATGAATTGACGCTAGAGGACAAGAGTTACGAAGACTTATGTAGAACTGGCAGATCCACCTCAGCGTCGGTCCATGCGGGTTGCTGAACTCGTGGTAATCACTACCCGGTGGCTGCACATGCTGGAACCTTGCCAAGAACTCCGTGCGCCACGTGGGCCAGATCTCATACGCTGCCATGGGGAAGCCTGCACAGGGCAACCCGGTCAGGAAGCTCACATCCTACAGTGTCGGTGTCATCTCCCCCACACGGAGGTGAAACATGTGTATGTGGTCTCCAGCGGTCGACCAACACCGTCGAGGGTCGGTCGTATGAAAAGCGGCGTGGTCGCACGACCGGGACCGCGATCTGGTCGTCCTCCCACGTCACCTCCACCATCCGTACCAGCAGAAGGAGGCTTGTTGCTCTCAACCTGCGTCGGGTCAGGTTACGAACAAACGTTAGTCCACACGTAGTAGTCAGACCACAAATGAGTACACGAAGATAGCAGTGGCACGTACCTCAGCACCCAGCTGGGGTGCAACCTCCAGGCCCTGATGGGCGTTCGCAGCCGCAACGTGCCAAGCTTAATCGGCGCCTTGCCCTCCTGGGGGAGGATGGTACTGAGGCGGCTACGGTGATGTAAGTCAATCGCTGGGTTAAGCAACTCGAACAACCACTTGGCAGCGTAGTCTGGATCCACCATATCTGAAAATTCAGTACATACATTGTAAAGACCACAAAATATATAAAATGATAATACGAAACGACATTAGCATACTAATTACCAACCATAAATAGAAATTAAATTTATGCAACAAGTTATAAAGCTGTGATTACGCTCTACCTAACCTACAAAGCTAAATAAAGCTAGAATTTTTTCGATTAGGCTCTACCTATCCTAATTAGATGCTCCGGATTTTCGGTGTAATTTTTAAACGGGTTATGCTATTTTTCTAGTTACAAATTAATTTCTGATATTAATAATATAATTACCGCACACAAATAGGGAGCTAAATAAAGCTGCGATTAATTCGATTAGGCTCTACCTACCCTAATTAGTTACGAATTTTCCTTTTAATTTTCAAACGTGTCATAGTATTTTCCTATTTAAAAAATAATTTCTGGTGTTAACAATATAATTACCGCGCACAAATGGGGAACTAAATAAAACTGGTATTATTTACATTACCCTCTACCTACCTCGTACACAGCTTAAAAAAGATGTACTACATAATTATACTATATTTATCTAATGTACTAAATTATATATCGCTATTTTTGCTTGCTAACCGACAATGTTGTGACATAATATACAAAGTTTCAAAAAAATATACCTGTAAGATGGTCGATCAGATCCGATGCTCCGTCTATCTCTGCTCCGCGATGAACTAGCAGAACTTTGATTCCTGTCGATAGTTCAACTCGCGATAGGTGACTGTTCATTTTCTGTCACTAGTTCAACTGGCAAGGAAGTCGATTTGGCGACAACACGGGCTGGGGAGTACATGTCGTCAGTTGAACTGACAATAGGAACTCATTTTTGCTATTTTTTGGACCGATTGTTTATTTTTGTAATTTTCTTTTAAAAAAATATTTTAAGTTTTCCCCCTATTCTACGTACCAACAACATCTCTACGGTTCCTAACTCGTTCCAAACTCCGGAAGAAAATACGATGGGATCAGACGTTGATTCGGTTGAGAGAGAAGTCAACTGCCGATAGAGAGGGTGAGGCCCTCCCCCGTACCTCCTTCCTCCAAAATCACCTTATTATTAAAATTTATCTATTCTAGTTCTATCATTAGCTATGGATTTGAATCTAAAAGAAATTCTAGATAATGTTTCCTTCCTGGAAATCAAATTCGAATGCAAAAAGGAGAGCATCTTGGTTTGGAAATTGGAACTAGCGGCTCCTATCATGTATCAATGCCCAATAAATGAAGCAGCAAATGTTTACTTGTACTTGCTAATGTAGAGGAACACATGCTAAAGTAGACCTGATGGAATCAACCAAGTAGCTAGTAACAAGAAGAAGTTGGATGTTGGAGAGATCTCAGATCAGCTGGTGTTGCAAACATTTGGTGTCCCCGGTGATGGTACAAGCAGTTTCCATTGTTCATTGATTACTTAGCATGATTGAAGGGAAAAAAAACAGTGTGCATATCACTCATACACGATGTACATGTTGCCTAAAGCTTGTAGAGTCCCCAATCCAGCAGGTGGTGCATGCTAGCTCCAATGACATGACTTTGCACAATAATGCACAACTAGCATTGCTCGTTGTACATCACTAGCGAACTCCGTGCGCCACGTGGGAGAGATCTCATACGCCGCCATGGGGAAACTTGCGCAGGGCAACCCGGTCAGGAAGCACACGTCCTGCAGCGTCGGCGTCATCTCCCCACACGGGAGGTGAAACGTGTGTGTCTCCTGTCTCCAGCGGTCGACCAACACCGTCAATAGGGCCCGGTCGTATGGAAAACGCTTGGACGTACGACCAGGACCGCGGTCCTGGTCATCCTCCCACGTCTCCTCCACCATTCGTGCCAGCGGAAGGAAGCCTATCGCTCTCAACCTGCGTCGGGTCAGGTTACGAACAAATGTTAGTCCACACATAGTAGTCAAACCACAAATGAGTACACGAAGATCGCATTGGTACGTACCTCGGCACCTAGCTGGGGTGCAACCTCCAGGCCCTGATGGGCGTTCGCAGCCGCAACGCGCCAAGCTCAATCGGCGCCTCGCCCTCCTGGGGGTGGATGGTACTGAGGCGGCTACAGTGATGTAGGTCAATCACTGGGTCAAACAACTCGTACAGTCACTCGCCAGCGTGGTCTGGGTCCGCCATACCTGAAAATTCAGTGCATACATTGTAAAGACCACATAATATGTAAAATGATAATACGAAGCGACATTAGCAAACTAATTACCAACGGTAAATAGAAATTAAATTTATGTAACAAGTTAAAAAGCTGCGATTACGCTCTACCTAACCTACAAAGCTAAATAAAGCTAGAATTTTTTCGATTAGGCTCTACCTATCCTAATTAGATGCTCCGGATTTTTGTTGTAATTTTAAAACGGGTTATGCTATTTTCTTGGTTATAAATTAATTCCCGACATTAATGATATAATTACCGCACACAAATAGGGAGCTAAATAAAGCTGTGATTAATTCGATTAGCCTCTACCTACCCTGATTAGCTGCTACGGATTTTCCTTTCAATTTTCAAACGTGTCATACTATTTTCCTACTTAAAAAATAATTTCCGATGTTAACAATATAATTACCGTGCACAAATGGGGAGCTAAATAAAACTGGTATTATTTACATTATCCTCTACCTACCTCGTACACATCTCAAAAGATGTACTACACAATTGAACTATATTTATCTAATGTACTAAATTCTATGTCGCTATTTTTGTTTGCTAACCGACAATGTTTTGACATAATGTACAAAGTTCTAAAAAATGTACCTGCAAGATGCCCGATCGAATCCGATGCTCCGTCTATCTCTGCTTCGCGACGAACTAGCAGAGCTTCGCTACCTTTCTTATCCCCCTCCCCTCCTCTCTTTCTATTTTTTCTGGAATTAAAATGTGTTTGGTCTGATCTTTTTTGGGGTTTTTGTAGCTGGATTCCTATCGCCAGTTCAATTGGCGACAGGTTGCTGTTGTCAGTTGAACTGGCGATAGGTGATTGTTCATTTCCTGTTGTTAGTTCAACTGGTGACAGGAAGTTAGACTAGCGACAGCACAGGGGCAACAGCAACTCATTTTTGTTATTTTTAGGCCGATTGTTTATTTTTGTAATTTTTTTAACAAAAATATTATTTTAATTTTTCTCTCCCTATTCTACGTACCAACAACATCTCTACGGTTCCTAACTCCGGAAGAAAATGCGATGGGATCAGCCGTTGACTCGGTTGAGAGAGGAGAAATCACCTGGCGATAGAGAGGGTGAGGCCCTCCCCCATAACTCCTTCCTCCAAAATTATCTTATTATTAAAATATATCTATTCTAGTTCTATCATTAGCTATGGGTTCAAATCTAAAAGAAATTCTAGATAATGTTTCCTACCTAGAAATCAAATTCGAATGCAAAAAGGAGAGCCTCCTGGTTTGGAAATTGGAACTAGCGGCTCCTATCATGGATCAATGCCCAATAAATGAAGCAGCAAATGTTTAGTTGTACTTGCTAATGTAGAGGAACCCATGCTAAAGTAGACCTGATGGAATCAACCAAGTAGCTAGTAACAATAAGAAGTTGGATGTTGGAGAGATCTCAGATCAGCTGGTGTTGCAAACATTTGGTGTCCCCAGTGATGGTACAAGCAGTTTCCATTGTTCATTGATTACTTAGCATGATTGAAGGGAAAGAAAAAACAGTGTGCATATCACTCATACACCATGTACATGTTGCCTAAAGCTTGTAGAGTCTCCAATCCAGCAGGTGGTGCATGCTAGCTCCCATGACATGACTTTGCACAATAATGCACAACTGGCATTGCTCGTTGTACATCACTAGCTTACCTTAAGAGCCTCCCCACTCCTCACCTGATGTGTTGCTCACCTAGCTGCCTGGTCCATTTCTGCTGAGCTACCATAACTGGAGCTGCAAATGATTAGCACTGCCACTATAGCCATGTCAAGCACATGTAGATATATATAAACACATATGCATGTCAGTGTATCACTGCTCAAAGAGATATATCACCAATTCACCATACATGCATGGTCTGTTTACATTAAATTCACCTTCTCTTTTTTTTTTCTGATGCATCAAAATGCTGGTACACATACTGATGAAGAGCAAGATCGATCTAGGGTCGATGGATGGATGGATGGATCTAGGCATGCACTGCTGCATGGAGCGCTGTGCCGCGAGAAAGTGCCAAAGTTTCCTTCTGGGCGCTGTGCGATGTGAGAAGCTAGCAGCTAGCTAGGGCGCTGCAGGAGGCCGGAGGGGTGGCCGTGGATGGATTGAGCTGGCCGGGGGAAAAGACTTGACATGCAATTGGAGGAACAGTGTCAGGTCCAGGTTATATCTATCCGTGCCTGTTCATCTGACGCTTCTTTCTGCTGCTGAGCTATCACGCACTGTTAGTACGAGTTTTTACCGACGTAAAAACCAAACTAATCAGCTATCTATCGTCTGATTTGTTATCAATATTTAATAATACTAATAAAAAAAATTAGTAATACTAACAAAATTTAATATGGCACGAGGGCAATTTGAGAGTGAGAAAATCGCAGCAGAATTTTGGTAACAACCAAATTTGGCTTAGCCACAATCTAGATAACATTTATTTTACCAAATTTTAACTAGTCGGTTAAGGTCATCAATCGAATAGCCCCAGTGCCCCAGCCTAACCCAACCCAACCAGATCGAGTGAAACGTGAAACCATGCATATATATCTATATATTACACAGTGTACAGTGCTAGTATACATCGTGCATCTTCCATATGAATGTATCCTTGTGTGACAGTTCATGTACTCTATGTGTGATGTGTGTACGAAATATGAATGGATGATCTATCACGATCGGTTCGTGTTGGAGTGTGCAGGCCGGGCTAGCTGAGGCCAACTGTAATTAATGGACCATGCGACTATGATCAATCGTCGTCACATCGATCCTACCGGAACCTGCAATCGTTTCCGTTCTTCTTCTTCCTCCCTTTTCCTTCTTGTTGAAGAATCGATCGAAAGTGTAACCAGTGGATGAGCATGGACATGAATGCCGCTACAGGTATCATCAATTAACACATGAGTATGTTAAGCGTCCATCAGAACAACAATGTTGACTGGTTCATCAGGAAACTATTTTGGTAGCTAGGATGCATGCTACACATAACACATCAACAATTCATTTTTTTTTTCAGCAGTGTACAACAAAATAGTGTCTTGCGTTGAATACTCCGTAAATAGTTTCCCCGCATTCTGATTCTGTCCACGAAATTAGGCATCGATCAATGATTGCTGATTGAAAGAAGAGGAAGCAAGGGCCAAGATAATTGAGAGGAAAAAAAAACAAAAGAAAAGGAGCTAGAACATCTGCAAGGCCCATTGCCCATCCCAATTTCCAGCAAGTGGCTGTCGATGCCCTGAGCTTGATGGTGCGGTGCGGTGCAATGCGACACCGAAAGGAAAAAAAGGAAAGGAAAAGAAAGGCACGAGCTGGGAGAGAAGCTTCTCACGGGATGATCTGATCTGACGGATGGGATGGGATGGGACGGGCAGATCGGATTTGACGGCTGGAGATCGACCATGCGTACGTGTATTCCTGCCACCACCGCGCCTCGCCTCGCCTTCCTTTTGGTCACCTCATCACCCTCTTCCCTTCACGCTTCCCCACAGATTGAAAACGAGAGAAACCATCCATGTCTCTCGTCTGCTGCTGCTGCTGCTGCTGCGTATGCATATGCCTCGATTCTTTTTGGAACTGATCGAGCTACGCTACGCTACGCGGATGCGTTGCAGCCACGAGCTCAGCACGGCCCTTTTTGTCATGTGTCTTGTAGCTCTTTCTTTACTGGCGTTTCTTTTATGGATCGATTTGATTGGCAAGGCCGCAGTTCTTATTTAATTTGAAATAAATCGCTGTAGAAAATGTACATTCATGTTCTTTGCAGGAGGAGAAGTTTACAGGTTAGCCACTCGAGCCGGCGTCACCATATAATTAGTGACAAAAAGTAAACTCGACAAGATGATAAATCCAATTGAAATTTTAGAAAGGAAGAAAAGAAAAGTGTACATAAAATTCCTAATGAGTCGTGCAAACTGATGCACTGCCCTAGCACCAAATTGCACCCTTTGCGCAAGGTTTTCCCCGCTCAATGATACCCAGCACCAGCGGAGCCTCATTCGAAATATAAAAGGGCTGGTCTCTTACGTCTGAAAGAGATGACATAATTAGTAGAGCTCGCTATTACTCTCTCGAGATTAGAAAAATGTAGGACTAGCTATCGCCCACTGTGGCCTCCATTAAGCTTCCCCGATGGTACCAAGGATGGATTAATGAAAACGTTTTGAGGATGGATGAAATCTATAACTTTCTTGTTTTCTTAAGAAAAAAATAACAAAATAAATATGTGGGTCTAAACTCTGGAGTGCGAGGTGACGTGCCTGCGATCGAGTTAGAGGAGTCTAATCAGATGGCTCGATCGATGCATGGCCGGGTCGATTAGGATGTACATACATGTCATCCCAATCATTATAATGATCGGAGGTGCAAATCATCACAATCATTGAACTAGACATGCCGGCCTCTACGAAACAACAGAACGGTAACACCACGAAAAAGTATAGTTTTCAACCAATCAGCTATAGTCGAGTCCGATTCTCAACCTTACACTCCATAACTATTTAAAATGTACCTTCAAACTCTCTAAACTTTGCCCCTTTCAGTCTTTCCCACCCGGTTTCATGTGACGTGCCTATCACGCGTGTGCCATATCAACTAATAAATAAAAATAGGCCCCACATGCCGGTCTCTTCCCCCATCCTCTCCACTCTCTCTCTTATCTCTCTTCTCCACTGTTTCGATCGTGACCTCTAGTGACTTCGCCGCCTCCTCCTCATCGCGTCCACAAGCTCTGTCTATGCCTTCGATCTCCGTACAAAAATTCACACAGGACATGATACAGAGGGAGAAGAGAAAAAGGCTAGTGGGAAGGTTACCTTGCGGACTACCACCTGAATGATGGCGTTGACGCCGCTAGGGCGAAGCTGGAGCACGCGAACGCCGCACTCAATGGCCTGGACGCGCCAGCAGACGAAGCGGATGAGACGGTCGTCGTCGCCGAAGACGCGGTCAGACATGTCCAGGTCCTCGTCGAGCATGGTGTTGGCGTGGAACTCGGCCTGCCAAGCGGCGCAGCGGAGCAGCATGGCCTGCGCGTCGTGGTCTCGCGAACGCGGAAGTCTTGCGTGTGGAGGAACTTGAGGAGCATGACGGGAGGGGGAGGCGACAGCGGCGTGGTGAAGGCATGGAGAGGGGGAGAGAGAGACAAAAAAAAAATAGGAAGAAAGGAGAGAGAGGACTGACATGTGGGTTCCACCCTACTTCACGAAAACCACTGCCATGTTACCAAAAACCGCCTCTACATTAGCAAAAAAACGGGGGGTGTGAAGGGCCGAAGGTGAAAAAAACAGTTTTAAGAATTAGAGGTTGTGTTTTAGATGGTTTTAAAATTAAGGGTTGAAAATCAGACTCGGGACATACTTGAGGTTGAAAAATGGACTTTCCCCCAATATATGACTTGCTGCACTCCAACATCACAAACTTATGTCTAGAACGGTTAAACTTTTTAAAGAAAACTAGTGTATATATGCCGACCATTACTTAGTCTAGCTGGCATGACACCTTGGTGTTTTACTAGATGTTTGAGATCGATCCCCACTAGGGGTGGAAACAAGTCAAGCCGAACTGGCTCCAGCCAGGCTTGTTCTGGCTTGGGTGAATAGTAGACTCGTCTCGTTTTGAAAACGAGCCCAAAGGGAAACTTGGCTTGGCTCGGAATGGGGTTCGAGCGGGCTCGCGAGCCTGAGCCAGAAACAACATCAGTATTACATACTACGATTAGAGAGGTATGTTTCTCGCTAACAAAAAAATCTGAACTGTCTCCACATTGCAATCAATTAATCCAAACTGGTCTTACTAGATCAAGGAAAAATTTATATCATCCAGCACTAAGAAACAGGTAAAAATTCTTCAAGAACAATAGTTACAACTTACAAGACCCATTGCATCAGTTCATCCAAAACAAGCACATCCTAATAAATAAAAATCACAAGAATAGCACAAAACACAAGCAAATCGCAAGATCAAGCTCCTTCTTGATCTCCTCCAGCCTGGCCCCGGCACTGGCGGTCTGGCACCCGACGATGCTAATAGGGGGGGGGGAGGCGGATGGAGGAGAGGATGGGGCGGGATGGACAAGGTCAGGGGGAGGACTGGACGGCGACGCGATGGAAGGGGCGGCGGCGGCGGGAGGACAGGGCAAAAAGGGCGTGGCAGAGCGGTGGAAGCATGGAAGGGTCAGGAAGGACACGGGAGAGAAAGGGGATCGGGGGAATTGGGGATCAAGGGTAGGTGTGCCTGTGTAGGGTCGGGGTAATGGGGGATTTGGGCGCCTGGGCCTTCGTGGGCCGAGAGCTCGGCTCGAAATTGGGGCGAGCCAAAAGGTTTGCTTGGTTTAGATTGAAATTTCACGACCCTTAGCCGAACCGGCTCGAGTTTGGTCCGAGCTGAGCTAGCTCGCGAGACTCAATCTATTTTTTCAGCCTTAGTCCCCACGAAATGTGTGCTTAGAGGGTTAAAAAGGGGGGAATTTTTAGGATGTGGCGACAGAAGTAGAAAGAATGAGTTGGAAGGAGCGGTGCGGGGAGATCAGGGCACACGGGAGCACCCGCCTGCCGAGTCCGAAATATCCGTGCGTGACGACTGACGAGCGGAGGGGATGTGCAGGTTAGCCAATGCCGAACGATCGAGCCAAAGTTGGAACGGAACTCGGGATTTTCCCGGCGCGCGAGGCGCGTTTGCGTCGTGTGGCGGTGGCGGGGGCGGGGGACGGGGGTGAGGGCCGGGCCGCTCAAAGTGAAGCTTCTTTTGTCTCATCGGCCTCCCGGGCCCACCCAGCTTTTAAGGAGGGTTAGGTCGCTGAACGCTGGACTCGCCTTCCTTTCCTCCGAGAATTTCGATCCTTCCAACCTTCTCTAGGCGTTGTATTTTTTTTTGTTTCTTCTCCTCTAAAGTTCATGCGATCCAAACAAGACGGGATCGAAGTCCACCGGACAGATTTAATTACGACCATGACCTTATGTTATCCTGACCCATGCAGGAACTCGGGATCAAACTCCACCGGATAGATTTACCCATGGGATCTAGCTATCCTGTTCGGACCCACGCGTATGTAGTGTAGACCACTGTGATTGTGGTTTGGTTCAACGTGCGAGCAGGACCGACGAGAACGGGCAGAGGCGTTTCAGGCGTTGGTGCAGTGCATCCACCTAAGGCCCGGACAGCAACTGACCATCGATCGGCCACTGATTGCATGCACCGATGGATGGATCATCGACTAGCTAGGGTTTAATCTGTGTCTAATGATAACGCCAATCCGGCCATTAGGCCGTCCGTTCTCTGTACCTGGCGTCGCTAGCGAATTAATAATGGAAGAGATCGATGGAGTGCAGAGGCTGGCCTAGCAAGCTAGCTTCCGTTTTCAAAAAAAGGAGGAAATAAAAAAGAAGCTAGCTAGCTTCCCTTAATCTCGTGCCCTAATGCAGCCACGACATGCAGGGCCTCCTGTGCCTCCCTCCCCTCCGGCCTAATGCACGGCTCAGCCTCAGCTGAAGTGTACGATGCGTACACACACATGAGATGAGATGAGATGAGCATCGAGCAGCTCGCTTTAGTTTGTCGTCTAGCTAGCTTCTCCCGTTGCTCGGTATATAAATATATGCATTTTTTGGGGACTGTTATGCGTAAGTTGTCTAAAAATTTATATTTTTTCAGTCACTTGTACGTCTTTGGATTTCCACTTAACGGCAAAAAAAAAAGTTACAAAAAAATTCTAAACTAAACAAAAGTAAATATAGGTGAACTCTACAAATGCAAAAATAAAAAAAAATACAAATACAAATACAAAAAAAACAAAAATAAATAGAACTAAAAGTTACAGTATAATTATGCTAAAATTATACATCACTTAGTACTGCAATTTTAGACTTAATACTGTGCAACTTTAGATGACTGATGGATAAGAAAATTTCAGGCAACTAAAAATTAACAAATCTGTTTTTTTTTCAAGCTTAGATATATACATACACAATTAATGCATGGTTGCGTCTACCTGTACAAGCACCCAAGATTAATACCAACCCTTGAGGTGTGGCGTCTTGGTTTCTTTGGCTGATGGCCAGAGTTCGATATAGGTTATCTAAGTTATTTATGCGGATTTTTCATTGTGATTCTTTGGATTTGATTCATGGCATGTGGGTTGTAGCTTGGAAGTTTTAAGATGACCCGCTCTAAAAAAAGCACCAAAGATTAAATTAATTCCATCCGGGCATGCTAGTATATATTATACTATAATTAAGTTGATGTGCTTAATTAAATCCACGCTTTCGGTGCTTAATCTTGTACGCATCTTGTAATGTTGCATATATGCATGCAATATTGATGGTACCATGCTAATTTAATGTTCTTGTCAGCAGGATTTTGGCAAGATCCGGCTATTGCTAGCTAAATTGGTGACGACGATGGATGCAGAAGCGGTAGTTAAATGGCTTTTTCAGGAGACGGCGAATTCTTGTGTTTGAATAATAGCTTTGCCCTTTGAACTGTTTTGAATACACATAAGCAGGGACCCGGGACTTCTGTAACAAGTCATGGGTTCTTCTCAACATCCTTGTCAAAATATCATTGCCAACTAACTACATATATATATATATAACCTAGCTATACTTGCATGCACGTCGTCTTCAATTCAAAAGCACCAATACAAAAGCACTGGACCTACACTGCAATAATAGTCTTGACGAACACATAATTAACAAGAGATCGATTAGGGATAAGTTACTCATGATCTGAACTCTGAAGTGGATGGAAAAGACCGGCCGGTCAGGTCAAGAAGACTAATGATCAAATGGACAGAAAGATGACAAATTTCCCCTAAAACAGCACACGTTGCTACGTACCCTGCTGGCCACGCGGCTAGCGATCTAGCTTGCAATCTAGCTCCTGTAACGCGACAATTATATGATGGTAACAACGAAGTCTTATCTATCTAATCTAATGCTGAATATGCATGCACGGATCGATCAATGTTGAACGATCGATGTGCCATGCATGCCTCAAGTGCATGCATCATTACCTAGCTAGCTAGCTTTGCTATGCTGCCATCAACACAAGTATGCATGCAGAATTGCAGATCGATCGATGGGATCAACCACTAATGATTGCCTGCCTACAATTAATTAATAAAGTTTTCAAAGGATTAATTAACCTAACCTAGCATCATAAACTACTACACTCCCCAAATGCACTCCTCCTCAGTTGTATATAGTGCATGCCCCCATTTGACGTAGTAATTAATTGTTTCAAAATATAAAGCCCTCACAAAATATCGACTAGCCAGATAGTAAATTCGACACACACACACCCACCCCTCATGCATGCATGGAAAATCTATCTATCTATTATATTATTAAAGTGGTAGAAAAAGAGATCACAACGTTCACTCTCAATGGCTATAAATTTTCACATTAATCGATGGAAAAATAAAAATATCTACACCAACGATTCTAGTGGGTCCATATTATAACGCCTAGATTAAAAGAAAGATTCTATGTCAACTACAGTTTAGATAATTGAAATTCGAAACAAAATGAAATTAGCAATTTGATTTCAATATGAATTCCTAAGTAAATATAATTTGTAATAAAAATTAAACAACAATTAGCAATTAGATTTGTATACAAATTCCAACAAAAAAAAGTAAGTGAAACTCAAAACAGGGTATACAACTACATGATGCTAAGCTTAGATACATGTGGACGTGCATGCATGCATTTTGTAAAAGGGTAACTAATAGAGTAAAAATATGGTATACAAGTACATGATGCATGCATGATAGAGAGTGGTTACGTTTCTAAGAATCCTAACAAGATACTATGATCAATAATTTTCTACCATCAAAGCTCGTAGTTGAATTACGTACGCAGTCTGCTACAACTTGCATGCAGTCCCCCCGGTATATCCGGTGCTTACGTACGTGCCCAGCTGAAATAAATCTCTTCTAACGCTTTCTTTTGTCCTCAAATATCATTGCGCTGTGTGAGAAATGATGACCGGATGTGTGACGTGGAGCGAGATTGTTGCCAACAACGAGCTACTAATTAATTAGGAACACATATTTATATAGGCTGTCGATGGTTAGTTTGGCTGGTTCCATCAGGGTTGCGCCGGGGACGAGCTAGCTAGCGTGAGCGTCTGTCTACACACACAGACGCATGCACTCGACTGGCCTGCGCCTGCGTGCAAGTTGGCGCCGTGCAGGTAGCTAAGCTAGGGTTCGCCGCGGCATCGTTTTCGGCCATTAAATAATGCACCGAGACTGTCGTGCAACTCCTGCACAGGCATTTCCCTCCCAACAGTGCCCAGGCAAGGGACTGCTCACGGACAAGCAGCTCGCAACGGCCGATCGAGATGATCGACTGTAGTAGCAGTACGTACTAGTAGTATCTTAATTGATTAATCTATGAGTTGAGCGCACACTCCTTGCTCATGCTAATTAATGATTTTTTAAAAAAAATCATTAATTTTAAAAAAAAATTACAAAAAATAGTCAATTTTTTTAAATTACAAAACTAGGGTAATGTCGCCGTATAAAATGATGAAATTTCTTGTGTGTGGATGGCACATTCCTGGCTGAAAAGTACAAGGTTCAGATACTGACTACAATAGCAATGGACGGGTGTAGGATCCAGGATGACCGACTAGAGGAAGGTGAATAGGAAGTTTCTAAAAAACTTATGCTCTAATTATCAATTTTAACAAGTATAGCTTATATAAAGAATTCTAGCACAATTCAAAAGGAATATGTTCTATGCTTTTGCTAAGACAACCCCAAAACTATATCAATACTAAATACAATTATAGTCAAGCAATTCTACACAAATAAATTGCTAGAAATATAAATACAAAAATAATAAAGACAGGATAAAACCACAATGAAGACAATTGAAGTTTTTCTCGTGGTATCGAAGACTTGCTGGTCTTCTTTAGTCCACGTTGAGGTAAGTCCAAACGAATTAGACCAGCTCCATGAATTAAGCCTTAAACACCTCGGTTATATTAGGATTGCTCTTTCTCCACTCCGGAGATGGAGAGCATCAACTAATCACAATAGTTGACGGGCTTCTTTACAATCTTCTTGAAGAGATCACCGCACAAACTTCCTCCAAGCCGACTAGGTGTCGGCAAGCACCTAGAGTAACAAATCACAGTACTTGCTTGAGTATTATCAAGTGCCAAAGTGATCAACTAATGATGCATATGCATTGGAATGCCCTCAACTACCTCAAAATGTGAAATATGAGCAAATAAGTAGAGAAGAGTGCACCAAAGGCTCAAGTGTATTCAATGAGGTCCAAGATCTTGAGCTTGATACTGGTGAGAGGGGTATTTATAGCCCCAACACAAATTCGGCCGTTACAACTAATTCTCTGAAAAATTCAGCAGGTATGTGTAGGATCAAAGATAACCGACTAGAGGGGGGTGAATTTAAGGTTTTAAAATTCTTAACCAATTTATACACCTAGGCAAGATAAACTATAACAAGACAACCTATCACAAGATATATGCTACAAATTAAATGCAATAAGTAAAGACAAGAAATAACCACAATGAACACAAGGGAGTTTTTTTCCGTCGTATCGAAGATTTATCGATCTTCACTAGTCCACGTCGAGGAAGCTTGACCCAATCAAGCCAGCTCCACGAATTAAGTCTTCTCTCGATTTCATTTGTGGTTGTTCTTCCTCCCCTCCGGAGTTGGTGAACACCGAATGACTCACAATCGGCGTAGGGCCTCTTCACAATCTTCTTGAAGAGATCACCGCACACACTCTCGCCAAGCCGTCTAGGTGTTGACAAACACCAAGAGTAATAGACCTTGACCTTCGCTTGACGGGAATCAAGTGCTATGGATCAAACTAGAATGAATGCACTTGATTTTACTCAACAACCTCACAAAAGACGCAACAAGAGATAATGAGGTGTGAAATGAATGCTCTAAGCTCAAGAGTGTTCAATGAGTGCTCGACAACTTGTCCTAGAGCTGGTGGGGGTGTATTTATACACCTCCACAACCAAATACGACCGTTGGAGGAAGAAATCAGAGTTTTTTCAGGATAATCAGTAGTACCACCATGTAATGGCCGGTACTACCGCACATCCATGGTCAGCACAGTAACAGCTACAACAGAGGTATTAAATGCATCCGACATAGCCGTTGAGATTTTGATGCGTTTCTACCACCAACTATCATGTGGTAGTTCTGCAAATAACTTATGGTACTACCGTTCTTCGTTGAAGCACAAATGCACCCCTTCTGGAAAAAAAATGTACCGCGCTATTTTTTAAAGGTACCGCAGAGTGGTAGTTCCGTGAAAACAATGGCAGTAGTTCCGCTCTTGCAAATGGGCAAAATGACTCAAAAATGCATCATTCTTGAAAAAACGTTCCACCCAAAAACAGTACTTCCGATGTGTTGTAGTTCCGCATTGACAATGATGCATGTTTGATTTGCTTGGTCTCTCTCTGGAAAACAGGAAATCCAAAAGGGTATCTCTCTGGAAAAATGTGCCGCCACATTTTCGGCACAACCGGAATACGATAGTTCCGCAGTTAACACGCCGGTACTACCAATTGACAGAGAGCATGTTTGATTTTTTTTTTGAAACAAGTTTTGAGTGAATGCATGATCCTAGATTGATCCAAAGGCACAAAGAAATGCTTTCAACCTACTAGCCGTGATCCCTCTTAATAGTACGATATTTATCCTAAAACTCGGTCTTCTAACATTTTTCTAAGACCGGTAAAATTCAAAAGGGGTCCTAGACTATTTTATACCTTGCCTTTGAAACAAATACATCCTCATGATATCCTTTAGCATGCATCTCCATGTTGTTAAAATTGTCATTAGGACTAAATTAACCATGTAATCACTTAACAAACATGTTGGTCCCATATTCACATATTGTTATTAATTACCAAAACATATTTTTAGGGACCGAAAAGACGACTAGAGGGGGGGGGGTTGAATAGGAGCACGCTCACTTTTTCACAAATACTGGATTAAACACAATTTCACTCCAGTTGCTATGGAAGCTATGAATATCAGTATATCAGTACAGCGGAAGACTAATATTGAATCAAATAAACACCCCTAAGCAATACTGCAAAAGATCAAGCACAAGAAAATGAATCACGGAGTACTGCCGGTCAGACCGCTGGCTCAAGGGCGGTCGGACCGATTCTTCATTGTCCGACCGGTCGTTAAAGCGGTTCGCCATGGCCTCGTAATGTAACATACCACCGATGACGAAGATGAAAATAGATGAAACTTTTGATCTACTAATCCAAACTAGATGAAACTTGGAACACACCTTCTCTATAATATCAGAGACCTATTCCAATAGAAGATTATGATAATTCTTGGAAGAATAGCGATCCTTTTCGATTTGATTGAAGAATGGTTCAAAACCGGGTCAAAACGAAAACTAGGTCAAAACTCTTGCTCGTGGGTGATTGATTTCTTGGATATGCAAGTCATGAGCTTCCTTTATCCCCTCATAAGAATTTTTGAGAGAAATGTGTTCTCTCTTTAAGACCTTAAATTTTACCTTTTCTTTTCCAAGATATCTATTCAATTCTTCTAGCATATCCATAAGTTCATCATAAGAAGGCTCTTCATCATTAAAAGATTTTACCTTTTCTCCTTTTGCGATCGAGCCTCCTTGATGGCGATGCCGACAAGTACTATCTTCTTGGAGGATCCCTCAATATCGGAGTCGGAGTCAGAATCCGAATCCGAATATTCCTTGTCGTAGTCCCATTCTCCAATATGGGCTTCGTTTTTGCCATCCTTGTAAAGCTTCTTGAATAGCTTCTTCTTGTCACTATATTCTTCCTTGGTGATTTGCCCTAGTCATCTTTCTTGTTAGGGCAATGAGAGGCAATGTGCCCCTTCTTATCGCACTCATAGCAACGGATATTGTCATAGCACTTATTTTCATTTGAAGATTGCCCCCCTTACAATCTTGTCAAAGTTGCAGCTCCGATGTGGGCGTCTCCTCATGAATTTCTTTATTCTCCTCACAAGGAGAGCAAATTCTTCTTCAGAGTCTTCATCTTTATCTTCTTCATCACTTGATTCTGCTTTCGCCTTGAAAGCGGTAATTTTCTTTCTTGATGAAGTTGACTCCAATAGCTCTTCCTTATCCTTCTTATATAGCTCATTTATGATAAGGTTCCCCAAGAGCCCGGTCGGTGGCATTCTTGGCAACTCGGGAGAGTTGAGAAATAATGTCACAAACATCTCATACTTGTCGGGTAGAGCCCTAAGCATCTTGCGCACAATATCAATATCAAGCAAGTTAGTGCTAAGACATTTGAGCTCATTCACAATGTTATTGAGTCTAGAATACATATCGGTAATGTTTTCTTGAGGCAACATTGTAAATGTCTCATATATGATTCAAAGGCTATGTAATTTGGCTTCTTTAACCGTGGATATGCCCTCCTGAATTTCGGAGAGCTTAGTCCATATCTCATGAGCGGTTTCAAGGTTGCTCACTCGATTGAACTCATCCGCGTTTAAAGCTCCAAATAGAGCGTTCATCGCTTTAGCATTGAGGTGAGAGTTTCGTTCCTCAAGTTTCGTGGGTGTGTATGATCAAGAGCCATAACGAAACCCTCAGTAACAATTCTCCATATGCTTGGGCTCATGGCCTTTAAATAAATTGATATTCTAATTTTTTCAGTATGCATAATTTATTCCATCAAATAAAGGAGTCTTGCCTATTAACATTCCCTCACTAGCCATCCTTGTAGGATTAGAGAGATCAAGTTCTGATACCACTTGTAGGATCAAGGATAACCAACTAGAGGGAGGTGAATATGAGGTTTTAAAATTCTTAACCAATTTATACACCTAGGCAAGATAACCTATAACAAGACAACATATCGCAAGATGTATGCTATAAATTTAAATGCAATAAGTAAAGACAAAAAATAACCACAATGAAGATAAGGGAGTTTTTCCCGTGGTATCGAAGATTTGTCGATCTTCACTAGTCCACGTTGAGGAAGTTTGACCCAATCAAGCCGGCTCCACGAATTAAGCATTCCCTCTATTTCACTTGTGGTTGTTCTTCCTCCCCTCCGGAGTTGGCGAACACCGAACCAATCACAATCGTCGTCGGGCCTCTTCACAATCTTCTTGAAGAGATCACCGCGCAAACTCTTGCCATGCCGTCTAGGTGTCGACAAACACCAAGAGTAATAGACCTTGACCTTCGCTTGACGGGAATCAAGTGCTATGGATCAAACTAGAATGAATGCACTTGATTTTACTCAACAACTTCACAAAAAATGCAACAAGAGATAATGAGGTGTGGAATAAATGCTCTAAGCTCAAGAGTGTTCAATGAGTGCTCAACAACCAGTCCTAGAGCTGGTGGGGGTGCATTTATACCCCCCCACAACCAAATACGACCGTTGGAGGAAGAAATCATAGTTTTTCAGGATAATCGGTAGTACCGCCATGTAATGGCCGGTACTACAACACCTCCACGATCAAGACCGCGATAGCGGCTATAACAGAGGTATTAAATCGTCGACATAGCCATTGAGAAGATGCGGTACTACGTAACTATCATGTGGTAGTTCCGGAAATAACTTGCGGTACCACCGTTCTTCGTTGAAGCACAAATGCACCCCTTTTGGAAAAATATACCGCGCTATTTTTCAATGGTACTGCAGAGCGGTAGTTCCGCGAAAACAATGGCGGTAGTTCCGCTCTTGCAAATGGGCAAAATGACTCAAAAATGCATCATTCTGGAAAAAATACTCCACCCAAAAACAGTACTTCCGATGTGCGGTAGTTCCGCATTGACAATACCGGTACTACCGCACTTCCAGAAAATTAAGGAAATCCAAAAGGGTGTCTCTCTGAAAAAAACATGCCGCCACATTTTCGGCACAACCAGAATGTGGTAGTTCCGCAGTTAACACGCCGGTACTACCGATTGTGCATAGAGAGCATGTTGGATTTTTTTGAAACAAGTTTTGAGTGCATGCATAATCCTATATTGATCCAAAGGCACAAAGAAATGCTTTCAAGCTAGTAGTTGTGATCCCTCTTAATTGTACGATATTTATCCTAAAACTCGGTCTTCCAACATTCTCCTAAGACCGGTAAAATTCAAAAGGGGTCCTAGACTATTTTATACCTTGCCTTTGAAACAAATTCATCCTCATGATATCCTTTAGCATGCATCTCCACGTTGTTGAAATTGTCATTAGGACTAAACCTTGTAATCACTTAACACACATGTTGTTCCCATATTCACATATTGTCATTAATTACCAAAACACATTTTAAGAGGCCCAGATGCTTTCAGTATGGTAGTACCATCGTTGATCGGTCGGTACTACCGCATCCACTGTTCAACAGTCGACTATTGTTCATTTAACGCGTCTGAACTAGTCGTTACAAAAAGGTGCGGTACTACCGCACTCACAAGGTCCAGTACTACCACCGTGCAGTAGTACCACTCGGCTTTTCCGGTCCTACCGTTTTTCCAGGGGAGAAAAACTCCCAAAAACATGCTTTTTGGAATAAACGTACCGCCAACTAAAATCCAGTACTATCGCTAACGCTCACCAGCTGCGGTCATACCGATTTTTGCAAATGATTTTTAGAAGCTTTTCTAAATGCAATGCAGGTCTCTTAGTTGATTACGATGACACAAAAATAGATCCTCAAACTACTAGCTATCATCCCCCTTTATAGAATGACATTTAGCCTATAATCCGGTCTTTTCACCAAAACATCGAGACTGGTAAAAACTATAAAAAGGTTCTTAGGTTACATAGTACCTTTGTGTTGAGCCATGTCGATCTTTTTTATCATCTTTGCATTGTCATTTATATGTCATCATTCAAACTCCAGGACTAGGCCTTTAGAACATCTTACCACATATATTAGTCCCATGACACATTATTGTTATTAATTACCAAAATCATTTTTAAGGGGTCTAGATACTTTCAACGGGAACAATCAGGTTCTTCACGTGGCATTCACATTCGTTGAAAGCGAGAACACGGACAACTGGTTGTGGTTCATGGGGAATTTGAGGATTTCTGTTGTATAAGGTCGTCCTAACGTATGTGTCTTACATGATCGACATGTGGGCCTGCTGAGTGCAATAACTTAGCTACAATAAGGAGAGAACAAACTGCTTCCATGGGTGGATCTGCAGAGCAGGTGGTGCATGAGACACTTAGGTGCAAACTTCTACAAACAATTCCGCAATAAGAACTTGATAAACATGTTCAAGCGGTTGTGCAACCAGAACCAGCAGTGAAAGTTTAACACACTCTGGAAGATTTTGAATGAGCGGACCCAGACGCGCAGAATGGAGACATCAAAAAAGCCCACTACAAGCACTGATCAGGTCCCTGAAGTATTGGTACAGCTACCCACAGATGGTCATAATGTGGCGAGGAAGATGGGAGCGTAGGTGAAATGCTTCTCGGACTGGATTGAGCACGAGACTAAGGTGACGTGGTCGCTGCTACATGACAGGGGTGGTGCTCGATATGGTCTAATGACAACCAATCTAGCTGAGGTGTACAGTTGGATCATGCGCGGCGTCAGGTACCTCCTTTTGGTTGGTGTTGTGGGGGCAATTCTCCACGAACTACAAATTATTTTGTTGACAGATGCAACAACGTGTCGCTCACTATGGCAAATGATATAGTATTGTACTCCGCTATGATCACCAAGTACATAAAGGAGAAGATCAAGAAGCGTGAGATGCATCGAGCATTCAAGATTGACACAAGAGAGCTTCGCTTCGAAATACTGTGCAGGGATAAAAGACGTCGAGGGACGAACCGCGAGAGAGTCACCTACGAGTGCACGCTAAGCCGCGCTAGTTGCGTATGCACTTTCAACATGTCTCTTCTTCTACATAGGGCCTGCTCACATCTCATGGCCGCATGTTCAACGGTGGCTTAACATCCCAACTAGTATCTCTCTTATTATTTTAACGAGGAGGTGATGCAAACATGGAGTGCATAGTGATATGGTTACGACGTGGTTGGCCATTTCACTGGCCATCCAACCTGAGAGCAATGTATCTAGGCCGCGAACATTGATTGGCTAAAGGGAAAGATCGGCCGACGACAGGTACGACGTATTAAGAAAGCCATGGATGAAGCAGAAGCCGAGCGTCGTACGAAGAAGTGCTCCATTTAGAGGGAGTCTGGGCACACATTCAAGAAATACCCTACAAGAAATCTACAGGATGAAGGAGACATCGGCAGTCCGAACGGCACCGCGGGGACCTTATCTGACCACCCTACTCGAGGCGGTCGACAGGGCGAATGTTGAGGTCGTGGCCACGGGATAGGTTCGTCCTGTTAAAATACGTGGTGCTCAATACTTTGTAATATCATTTCGATTTGTCGAAAAACTCGGTGATGACATTGTACTAAATGTTTTGTAATATCAATGTGATTTGTCGATAAAAAATATGATGACGTGCTGAATGTT
This sequence comes from Hsuehochloa calcarea, assembly GCA_036346395.1. NCBI lineage: Eukaryota > Viridiplantae > Streptophyta > Magnoliopsida > Poales > Poaceae > Hsuehochloa > Hsuehochloa calcarea. The sequence continues at coordinate 77,982,435 of CM070593.1, read as the reverse complement.
TTGTAATACCATTGTGATTTGTCCACAGTAAAAAAACAAGCAGGGGTCTCTGTTGCCAGTTGGGGTAGTGATAGAGCTCTGTCGTCATTTCAACTGGCGACAGGGACCTCTCTGCACTGTTCTAGACTTTGTCGTCGTTCTCTAGACTACTGTTGCTATTTGGAATGACGACGGGATCATTTCGTAATTTCAATTTGCGACAGTAGCCTAATTTTGTAAAAAAAAATTGACTTATTATTTTTGTAAATTTCTTTTTAAATAATATTATTTGAAAAAAAATTGCTAATTAATTTGGCATTTTGGCCTCCCTTATCTCTCGAGCGTCGTCCCGGATGTTGCCATACGTTCGACATTCGCTGCAGGTGATCGTCGACGTTAAATACTCCTTAAAAAGTTGCATGCGTCTAAAGTTACAAAAGGAGTGCGTGCTTTAGTTATCTGGCTCTAGCTTGCGGGTAACTAGGGTATCTCTAACTGTTAAGTATAACTTTGTTTTTAAAATATAATATAACATTTTTAGGATCAATATTTATATTTTATAATTTTACTTTGAAATAGTTTACATATCAACTAGAATAGATTAATCTATCATGTTTTGTTTAATAGATGAATATATCATGTTTTGTTTGGTATTATCCTGTCTTGTCTTGTTTCGCGTGCACGTAGAATTTTATTAGCATAGCAGAACTAAGATATGACAATAAATATACTATTAGAGATACTCTTATACTGACAGAGTGACAACGTGATAGGACAAAGCTTAAACAAAACCAAACAAAAATCGGTTTACTACAGCAATTCGATCGCTAATATTGTTAGATCATATCGTCTAATTACCAATGGCGTTGGCTAGATCCGTTAGTAGCATGAAGTCGGAAAAAAAATATTGTTTTGTAAGTGATTCTATAGCGAAGCAAAATCTCGATTGAGCTCTCATCTGCTTTATCTTTCTCTATACCGTAAGGGACATCGCAATGCACTTTGTGGTTCAATTTACGAGTAAGCACAAAAGATGGCGGGATTAGTAGGCTGGCGAGTAGGCACAAAAGATGGCGAATTTGTGGTAGCGAGATACAAAATCAGGATTAAGCGGTATGTGATGAGTCACGGCCCGATTTTTCGATAGGTTTGATTTGGTTCGTCGTGAGAGCGTTGGCGCTTTGAGGCTTCCGACCAGCGGATCGTCACCTGCGCAGTCGCTACACCCCCCGCGTATGCGTTATCGATCACGCTTGCACGCGATCGACCTTACCACGAAGGTTATTGTTCACTGTAAGCAATCGAAGCAACTCACAAGAACAAGGTAGATGCAATCAATTGTATTACGGATATGAATGAAGTTTACAAGTGGGGTTCCTCAAATCGATAATCGTAGCGCAATTGGCGAATAATCTAAGAAAAACCCACCTAAACTATGGCGACTCATGTATATATATAGGGGGCATTGAGGAGGTCGACCTAGGGTTGTGAGGCCGTGGGATGAAGCGTACACAACTTCGGACTCGACCTCGTCCACGTTTACAAAGTCCTATTAGTTTCCAAAGCGGTGTGCGACACCTTGTGTTGCGTATTTACAGTGGAAGATCAGGTCGTAAGCGGTCCTAGGGTGGTCTTGAGAGTCCATGCTATCTTTGGTCGTAGATTGTGTCCAAGCGAGTCTTGTGCTCGCTTTTACGGTCGTAGATTGCTCAATCGAATCAACTAGTCGTAGGTCTTCTTGTAGTGGTCGTGACCTGCGGAGCCTGGTCGTGAACCTTCTTGAACTGGTCGTAATCCTAGATTCCACAGTACAAGTAAATCATCTCCATTAAGCGGCATCGTAGAGTTCTCAAATAATACACTCACCCTAAAAGCGACTTTACATCGATCGATTAAGTGGCGTGCTCTAGCTCTTGTCATAGGACCGTGTAGTTCGGCAGACCAGGATCTGGAGGGTCTTGTGTAGTGCGTGTATCCGAAGGTGGGATGTCCTCATCATACTCCCCCTCTTGAATTGGAGTCGTCCTCGACTCAAGCTCATCTTCTTCTCCCTCGTATGGTTTCAAATCGAAATGTTAAATGTGGGCTAACCCCAAAATCTGCAGGTAATTCTAATTGATATGCATTATCATTTATCTTCTTAATTATCTTAAGCGGTCCTTGACTCTAGGCATCAACTTTGATTTTCTTAATTCAGGAAACCTATCCTTTCTCAAATGAACCCAAACTAAATCACCTGGTTCAAATTTGACAACTTTCCTACCTTTACTTCCAGCAACCTTATACCTTTCAGTCATATGCTCTATATTCTTTTTAGTGGTTTCATGCAACTTGAGAATAAATCACGACGCTTCTTAGCATCTAGATTAATTTTTTGAGTCGGTAAGGTAGTAAATCAATAGACATACGGGGTTAAAACCATACACTACAGAAATGGACTTACCTTGGTGGTGGAGTGTCTTGACCTATTGTAAGCAAACTCAATATGCGGCAAACACTCTTCCCACATCTTCAAGTTCTTCTTTAAAACAGCCCGCAACATAGTGGATAACGTGCGGTTGACAACCTCCGTTTGTCCATCGGTTTGGGGATGGCATGTAGTAGAAAACAGACTTTGTCCCCAATTTATTCCAAAGTGATCTCCAAAAGTGGCTCAAAAACTTACGCATCACGATCCGAGACAATAGGATTGGGCACTCCATGTAAGCGGATGATTTCCTAAAAACAAATCAGCTATGTTTGTAGCATCATCGCTCTTGTGACAAGATATAAAATGTGCCATTTTAGAAAATCGATCCACTACTACAAATATACTATCTCTCCCCTTTGTCCTAGGCAATCCTAAAACAAAATCCATAAAAATATCCTCCCAAGGGCGCTAGGAATAGGAAGAGGCATATAAAGTCAATGTGGAAGGAGGCGGGACTTAGCTTTGTTGCATGTAGTGCGGTGAGCTACATGAGCGCCGACATCACGCCTCATCTTTGGCCAAAAAAGTGGGTGGCCAAGACATCTTACATCTTCTTTGCTCCAAAATGCACCATCAAACCTCCTCCATGTGCCTCTGTAACAACAAAAGGCAAACAGAGCTAGATGGAGCGCATAGCTTGTTAGCACGATAGACCAAACCATCATTCAAACACATAGTTATTCCATGTCTTCCCTTCTTTACGGTGTTCAAGCACTTCCTTAAAGTCCAAATCGGTGACATATAAACTCTTAATAGCCTCCAAACCAAAAATCTTATGGTCAAGTTGAGATAACATGGTATAACGTCTAGAAGGCGCATCGACAATCACATTATCCTTACCTTTCTTATGCTTTATAACATATGGGAATGACTCAATAAATTTGACTTCTAATATGTTTTACAACAAGTTTTTCCTACATTTAGTTTTTCATAAATATGCAATCTGGTTTAGTCTTACCAAAATCTTCCAAAGAACCTGGAAGCTCCGCATATGGCTACAATTTTACAACTTTACCAAACAATGTGCCTCTCAAAGCATTACAACAAAGACATATGCTCTTAGTTTTATATGAAAATAATAGAACCACTAATTCATCTAGCATGTTTAGCCTTGGGATAGGATGACGATACCTTATAGTAATGTGTCCAAAAGATTTCATGCTAATAGGTGGTAAACGTTGAAATACATCCACATACTCCCCGCAAAAGTTGAGAATAAAGGGAAAACATATTTTGCTACTTGCTGATTTTCTAATCATGCTTATTTTTCTTTCATTTTGCATCTTTCGTAAGACACTGTTCGTGATTGTGAGTAAATCAATAGACATACGGGGTTAAAACCATACACTACCTGAAATGGACTTACCTTGGTGGTGGAGTGTACTGACCTATTGTAAGCAAACTCAATATGCGGCAAACACTCTTCCCACATCTTCAAGTTCTTCTTTAAAACAGCCCGCAACATAGTGGATAACGTGCGGTTGACAACCTCCGTTTGTCCATCAGTTTGGGGATGGCATGTAGTAGAGAACAGCAGCTTTGTCCCCAATTTATTCCAAAGTGATCTCCAAAAGTGGCTCAAAAACTTCGCATCACGATCCGAGACAATAGGATTGGGCACTCCATGTAAGCGGATGATTTCCCTGAAAAACAAATCAGCTATGTTTGTAGCATCATCGCTCTTGTGACAAGATATAAAATGTGCCATTTTAGAAAATCGATCCACTACTACAAATATACTATCTCTCCCCCTCTTTGTCCTAGGCAATCCTAAAACAAAATCCATAAAAATATCCTCCCAAGGAGCGCTAGGAATAGGAAGAGGCATATAAAGTCAATGTGGAAGGAGACGGGACTTAGCTTTGTTGCATGTAGTGCAGCGAGCTACGTAGCGCTGGACATCACGCCTCATCTTTGGCCAAAAGAAGTGGGTGGCCAAGACATCTTCCGCCTTCTTTGCTCCAAAATGCACCATCAAACCTCCTCCATGTGCCTCCTCAGAATAACAAAAGACTAACAGAGCTAGCCGAACGCATAGCTTGTTAGCACGATAGACCAAACCATCATTCAAACACATAGTTATTCCATGTCTTCCCTTCTTTACAGTGTTCAAGCACTTCCTTAAAGTCCAAATCAGTGACATATAAACTCTTAATAGCCTCCAAACCAAAAATCTTATGGTCAAGTTGAGATAACATGGTATAACGTCTAGAGAGCGCATCAGCAATCACATTATCCTTACCTTTCTTATGCTTTATAACATATGGGAATGACTCAATAAATTCTACCCGATTAGCATGTCGTTTATTGGTTTAGCTTGACTTCTAATATGTTTTAGCGATTCATGATCCAAATGTATAACAAATTCTTTGGGTCATAGATAATGCTGCCAAGTTTGAAGCACTCGAACTAAAGCATACAATTCCTTATCATAGGTGGAATAATTCAAACTAGGCCCATTTAGTTTTTCGCTGAAATATGCAACTGGTTTACCTTCTTGAATCAATACACCACCTATCCCAATCTCACTGGAATCACATTCAATTTCAAAAGTCTTACCAAAATCAGGGAGTTGGAGTAGGGGTGCTTGGGTGAGCTTCTCTTTCAACAAGTTGAGTGTCTTCTCTTGTGCAGGTCCCCATTGAAAAGACACTCCTTTCTTTGTCAATTCATTCAATGGCGCGGCAATGGTGCTGAAATCCCGCACAAAGCGCCGATAGAATCCAGCAAGGCCATGGAAGCTCCGCACTTGTGACACGAGAGTAGGCGTCGGCCCGACTTTGGATGGCTACAATCTTTGTCTCATCCACCTCAATGCCCTGTGGTGTCACAACATAACCAAGAAATGCAACTCGATCGGTGCAAAAGGTGCACTTCTCGAGGTTACCAAACAAATGTGCGTCTCTCAAAGCATTACAAACAGCACGTATATGATTTAAGTGTTGCTCATGTAACTTTGCTATAAATCAAGATATCAAAGTAAACCACCACAAATTTTCCAATGAAAGGACGTAAAACCTCGTTCATCAAACGCATAAAAGTACTAGGTGCATTAGTTAGACCGAAAGGCATCACTAACCACTTATATAATCCGAACTTAGTTTTAAAAGCAGTTTTCCATTCATCTCCTAATTTCATTCTAATCTGGTGGTAACCACTCCGCAAATCAATCTTTGTGAAAATAATAGAACCACTCAATTCATCTAGCATGTCATCTAGCCTTGGGATAGGATGACGATACCTTATAGTAATGTTATTAATGGCTCTGCAATCAACACACATACGCCAACTACCGTCTTTCTTAGGAACCAAAAGAAGCTGGAACAAAGACAAGGACTAAGGCTTTATCTTACGCACTCCACGGTCCAAAAGATCTTGGACTTGTCATTTGAATTTCCTTAGTCTCCTCTCGATTGGTCCTGTATGCGACGCAGTTTGGCAAAGTCGCTCTGGGATCAAATCAATTTGATGCTCAATTCCTCGAATAGGTGGTAATCCAGGGGTACCTCCGTTGAAATACATCCACATACTCGCAAAAGTTAGCAGCAGGGAGGCAAAGAGCTAGCTATGTCCTCAAGCGAATATAAGGCATTTTTGCATATCAAAGCATAACATGGCAGCTCATTATTACAAATTTCAGCAAGTTCAGATTTAGTGGCAATCATAACACATCCCTTCAATTTAATTCCCTCGGACTTAGGACTAGACGCCACTTTCTCCCTTTTGGGTGGGAAAACATATTTTGCTACTTGCTGATTTTCATAATCATGCTTATCGGTGTTTCTTTCATTTTTAGCGCGCTCTTCTTCATCTTTCAGAATCTCAGCTGGTGTCAAAGGTAACAACTTAATCTTCTTACCCTTATGTGAAAATGAGTAGGTATTAGCTCTACCATGGTGCAAAACATCATTGTCATATATCCAAGGTCTACCGAGCAACAAAGAGCATGCTTGCATAGGCACGATATCAAAGTCAGAACTATCTTTGTAATTACCTGCTAAAAATTGCACTTTCACAACTTTGTGTACCTTTAATTTACCACACGAATTGAACCATTGGATGTAGTAGGGACGTGGGTGTGGTTGTGTGGTCAAGCCAAGCTTCTCGACCATCTCAGAGCTTGCAAGATTGTTGCAGCTCCCTCCATCAATGATGACTCTGCAGGCTCTGTCTTTCACGAGAAATCTGGTCTGAAACAAGTTATGCCATTGATTTTGCTCCGCTCTCTCCACTTGTACGCTCAGCACTCGTTGTGCAACAAGGCTCATATGATACTCGGTGTCAACAGCAGCTACTTGTTCCTCTACATCATCAGCATCACTGTCTATCTCATCTCCTCCACCTGCAATGTTAGCTGCAAGTACATATTCATCCTCAATATCACTAGTACTTACATAACCACCGTCTTTGGTGGCAAGGTATGCTCGCTGACTAGGGCAGTCCCTCATGACGTGCCTCATTCCCTTGCAACGGTGGCACACAATCCCAGTGGTGAGACCAGTGGAAACAACCGACGAAGAACTCTTGGCTGGTGCCTGCACACTAGTAACTTTACTTACCTCGGGTGCATGTGATGTGATCGGAGGTGCTGCTGAACGCGCCCTACTCGTGGAGGGGCAGCAGCCGTGTAGTGAAGGTGAAATTTGTTTTAGCTTGCCCAGACCGGTCGTGGTGTAGACATACTCCCAAAGTTGTTCCTTGGCCTCTGTTGTCGTCCACGCAATTCTTTTACGCCAAACATGCAAGTTGGAACAATCTAGGACGCCTATCGTATTCTTTGTAATCCACTATATCCTGAATTTCACGTCTTAATCCTCCATAAAAACGTACCATTGCAGCTTCTTCATCCTCAATAATATCACAACGCAACATGCTAATTTGTAGCTCCTGATAATATTCTTCTACGGATCTATTACCTTGGTTTAAACGCTGCAATTTATTACGCAAACCACGTTTAAAAGAAGGTAGAACAAATCTGTTACGCATAGCAACCTTTAAACCATCCCACGTAGTAGGCGCTAATCCTTCGGTGCATACCCTATTCCACCAAATGATGGCAAAGTTTTTAAACTCACTTGTGGCTTGCCTAACTCTATGCGCTTCGGGAACTAAGTGAGCATTCAATTTCTGTTCTACCGTCATCTCCCAATCTAGATATATTTCAGCATCATAAGCACCCGCAAAAGATGGTATAGAGAACTTAACTTTAGCATATGGATCATCATTAACACGTGCATTATGTTGCTGCATATTATTACCTCTCATACCTTGACGGTTGAAGTTCGGTGGGTTCCGTTGTCGTGCATCAAAGGCGTCGTGGTCGTGCATCTCATTATCATTATCAAACTCATGGTCACGGGCTGCACCATAAGGTTCCACACGACCAACGTTTGGTGGTCGGTTCACCATTCTTTCGAGGCGTGTAGTGAGCACCGCAATACTATCGTTGATTGAGCGTTGTAATGTGATCGTGGTAGCTTGAAGCTTCCTGTCGATGTTCTCATTAACGATAGTGCGTTGTTCATCCAATAGCGTCATGAGCTCTTCCCTCAAAACACACTCTTGCGCATCCAACCCTTCACCTGACATGGTTAGTAGGATACAAAAGACAACACAAAGGTATTATCCCTATCACTATTAGGTGATCGGAGGGTGGAATCACACTCTCAAGCGTCTTACCAAGCCCTTATGAGTTTCTTACCAAATTACAGCAGGTGGTCTAATCGGCGAAGGTGGGATATACGATCACGGCGGAGGCGAATGCGAAGATCCAATCTGAGGGTCGAAAGTATGTGGAGCTCGGACAGATAATGTTTATTAGCAAGGAATAGCAATAATGAAATCAGATTAGCAAAGCTGAACCAAAGCCCACAGTACTCGTCACAGTTGTTGGTCTAAAAAGTGTCCCTAGCCCTAGCACAATACTGATCGAAACAAGGACTCGATACAAAGGAGTCCAAAGGATGCAAGGCTGGAACTGGTCGTAGACCAACTAGGGGTGGTCGAATTGCTTCTTCTTTTCTTTTGCACTTTTTTTTTGCTTCTTTTCTTTTCTTTTGCATTTTTTTGCTTCTTTTCTTTTCTTTTGCACTTTTTGCTTCTTCTATTTTTTTTGCCAACGTGACCCAAGCCCAAAATTTTTCTGTTACCTTTTCTGGATCCGATGAGGTGATTGGGTCACAAACTTTTTCCGGAGAGCAGGGGTCTCTCTCTCTCTCTCTGAACTTGGGCTAGTTCTGTTGCGGCTACGGAATCCGACCAGGGGATCGAATCCGACCAGGTGGTAGTTCCTGAGTAGATGGTAGAATGAGTGTTGCTCGAAGAGGTGGTCGGATCCGAGTAGATGTTCGATTCCGACCAGATGGTAAATCCGGCGGGTGGTCGAATGGGTGTCGCTCAAGAAGGAGTCGTGCGTCTGGATGGATGGTGGCGCGGCGACGGTGCCGACTAGAGACCAAGAATGCAACTTTAAACCAGCAACAAAGACACCGACGATGGACTCGAACTCAACAATGCGAAAACTGAAAACAAAATTGCGAAAGGCACAAAGGCTACACCCGCACGCCTGTCGTTATCGACCACGCTTGCACGCGATCGACCTTACCACGAAGGTTATTGTTCCTACAAGCAATCGAAGCAACTCACAAGAACAAGGTAGATGCAATCAATTGTATTGCGGATATGGATGAAGTTTACAAGTGGAGTTCCTCAAACCGATAATCGTAAACCGCAATTGGCGTAATAATCTAAGAAAACCCACCCTAAACTATGGCGACATCGATATATATAGGGAAGCGTGAGGAGGTCGACCTAGGGTTGTCGGTAGTGGGATGAAGCGTACACAACCGGACTCCGACCTCGCCACGTTTACAAAGTCCTATTAGTTTCCAAACGGTGACGCAAACACCTTGTGTTGCGTATTTACGTGGAAGATCCGGTCGTAGGATTTGGTCCTAGGGTGGTCTTGAGGAGTCCATGCTATCTTTGGTCGTAGATTGTGTCCAACGAGTACTGTGCTCGCTTTTCTGGTCGTAGATTGCTTCAATCGAATCAACTAGTCGTAGGTCTTCTTGTAGTGGTCGTAGACCCTGCGGAACTGATCGTGGACCTTCTTGAACTGGTCGTAATCCTAGATTCCTGAGTACAAGTAAATCATCTCCATTAAGCAGCATCATAGAGTTCTCAAATAATACACTCAGCCCTAGAAACGACTTTACCTGATCGATTAAGTGACGTGCTCAAGCTCTTGTTATAGGACTGTGTAGTTCAGCATCCAGATCTGGAGGGTCTTGCGTAGTGCGTGTATCCGAAGGTGGGGATGTCCTCATCAGTATGTGTAGGATCTGAACAAATGCTCTGTACCAAAAGCACGTAGCCCTACATTCCTGTTGTATCTGAAATGTAAAGAGAGATGGCTTAGAAGTTATAACAAAAAAAAAAGGGGAAAACCTCAATATGGATAAGGACACATACTATAGATTTCATTTATTCCCTGTTTGGTGAACCGTGTGGTGACCTGCAGAATATGAATGACAGGTGAGCGGGCGAATTGGAAAAACACTACTAATCTTACTAAATAATTTGTATCGGCTGTAGCATAAAATAATCAGAATAGAATACCAACTCATGTGGGAAAAGAGCTTTCTTCGTGCTTTTACGAATAAAGATAAAGAGACTGTTTTTTAAAAGATGTAAAAGACTATTATATACTAATCTAATGCACATGCTTTGCTACGGATATAAAAAAAATCATATCTCGTCAACTGTTATTGTGCTCATCCTACAATGCAAGTGATCCGCCGGTAACCCGTTCTTGAAAATATCGATGGAATCTTTGGACTTCTTGCGCACCAGCTTGGGCTAGGGTGTGGGAGTGGAGAGGAGGCTATGGGTGGCCAATCGTACGCACTGGAAGAACCGAAAAAGAACAAGATTCAACGGCTCACATCTCACGAAGAAAGATAGATCTAATAGCTCACATCGCAAGAGGAATAACAGACCGCCACCAATTCCTTCTTTTAAGTAGTAAAGATGTAAGCAAATTGTGTAATAAACAAACAGATGAAGTGATGATATAGATCTTTGTATCAGCCAAAGCATGTAACAAACAAATAGATGAAGTAATGATATAGATTTCTGTATGATCCAATTTCGAAGTATCATGTACATACAATGTGATCAATGTATGAATGTATCTGTAACAGCATGTTTTCGTTCATGAACAGTAAAATTCAGATTTTCGATTTGACTTCAAAATCCAACTCAATCTATCAAAATTTCATTTTTCTTCCTCAATTCCTCTCCTGGGCTTTGACCCACTTCCCCCTCAGCCACCCTAGCTCCCTTTTGCTAGCCTGAGCCGGCCCAAACCGCCCCTGTGCCCGCACAATCGCGCCAGAGCGCGTGCCCGCGTGGGACGTTCCCCGCGCTCGCCTACCACCGAGCCGTCCCAGTCCGGGTTCCCGCCTCTGCGCCCGTCGTGCGTGTCCGGCTCGTGACCGCATCGCTCGCGTCCCATCCCGGTGCCAGATCGACTACTGCAATGCCCGCGGCGCCGCCCACGCTTAAGAAAACGCTGTACGTGTGTCGGCGTCCACGCTTGCCCTGTCCCATCCCGACTCTCCTGTCTCTCTCTACTGCGCACAAGATTTCCACCAGCTTCCTCTTTTTGCGCTGCCCCGCGCACGTCCTCGCCCGATTCTCCGCTGTCGCGTCGCCCTCGGCCTTTGTGCCGCCTTCATGCCTCACCAACGGCTCCTCCCTCCCCCCCCAGCTATAAAGAGCCCCCTGCACCCTCCTTTTCCCCCTCCCCCACCTTGCTTCTCCTCCAGCATCGAGTTTCCCCTCTAGCCGCGCCTCGCTCCACCGTCGCATCGTCGCACCAGTGGGGTTTCCCCCGATTTTTGTGCGTCACATTGTGTTCTAGCATCCTGGGAAGCTTTTCCCCTTGCTAATTTTGACGATGATCTCCAGGAACCGCCAAATTTCCGTTCGTCATTGTTTACGTCTGTTTCATCCCCTCCTGCCACCTATTGAGCCTCAGAGCACCACACTTCAATTGCTAGCGCCGGGAGCACCGTGTGAGCACCCCGAGGTCGTCCCGGACCGCACCGGCTCTCTTCTTCCCGTCAGGTGAGCCCCTCGTCGTTCCCTCCTCGCCACCGCCTTGGGTCATCATCGCCAGCCCTCCTCCGGTCGCCTCCGGTTCCCCTCTTCGCGTCGATGACTTCCAAGCACCTCCCTATTGCTCGTGCACTCATTCTTTTGTTGGGAGCGCCGCTGAGCCGTAGTCAGGATTGCAAGCCCGAGAGCTGCCGCCGCCACCGCCATCCTTGGGATCGCCTTGTGGAGAGCTTCTCATTTTTGTCCTTCCCCCGCGCTACCGCTCCTCCCTCCACCGGTGACAAGCCACGCCGTCCTGGCCTTCCCCTCTGCTCTGCTTGTCGGAATGAAGGCAGCGCTGTGCACATTTAAAGCAGAAGATCATTGTCGGCATTTTAAGGCTAATCAAATATTAGCAGGTTTTAATGATGCTTTATTACTGCTTGTGTCACTACCGCGTGGGCCCGAGGAACAGCAAATGACAGCTTAACTCTCGGTTCCCTCCCCCGCACGTCAAAGGAATTTCCTCTCTTTTTTTCTCTGGATTTAATTCAAACTCAAACTTTGGAAGCTCCATTCTGCTTCACTATAACTCCGATTTAAGTGAATTTTATTTCTAAATTTGTTTAAATTCAAGATCTTGCTAATGGCAGTAGTCTTGTTTAATTTAGAATTCATTTGCTATTTCTGGTGTATTTATTTGTTTTGTTTGCTTATTTATTCTTTTTTGACACGTTCGTCCGAATAGAGTTCGAAGAAGCCAGATATCTCCATTTCGATCTAGCACAAGATTACCAACACCCTCCAGCCTTTGACCCAGGCGAGTCAATACTTTGATTATATTGAACCTACATTTTATGCAAATTATATTCTTTTAAAATATCAAATGTATGCTTTAATTCCTTATGCAAATGTATATCAAATGATCCTAAGGTAGTTAAATGCCAACTTGATGATTAAATAATTATTATACCATCCCTTGATAATTGAATTCTCTAATCCTTGTCACCCTAGGAATTATGTGGTAACCTAGTAGTTATAGTTTGTATTTAAGCGTCATGCTAGTCTTGCTTAAGTACTAGGGCATTTATAATCATCTTTTAAACATAAATTTGGTTTTGGAAAGTCATTGGGGGAAATGACTGAAATAGTTGAGATAATTTGGTTTATACTTCTCAAAACCCTAAAAACTTGCTAATATCATATCTGGACAAATGGTATATTGGAGGGTATATTGTTGTGTACTAATATAACCCAAGATATGCTGATATGTGGTTGGTACGTGGAATGAACCGCCCGTATGACTTTAAGGACTTAATCCTGTAATGATCTCCTAATGTAAAACCATACAACCACAAATCTATAATAGTGTCGACCTGGTTAAATAATTTGTATCCACCAATGCGAGTTGTACCACTGGAGAGACCGACGAGTCGTGTCGCTGGCTTAAGCCATTGTGGACACAGGTCGGGTTGATAGCTTAAGCCACCGTGTGGTGCAAAAAGGGGTTTGGGGGCATGATTGACACAGGTGTGTGAACGTAACTACTCTTAGATGAAATCTTGACGAGTGCATTTAGACGCGTGTGTGTGAATATAACTACTCTTAGATGAAATCTTAACGAGTGCAATTAACACTGAGGGATGCACTATAAAAACCTTGTGGTAATCTCCCTTGATTCACATGTCAATGAAAACGTGTGCGTATAAGACAATTATCTCTTGTGAGTAACGTGTACAGTCTCTGCAGAATAAAAACTGTTCTAACAGCCGTGCCCACGATTACGGGCTGACATGGGAACTTACAAGAGTTAGTTCTATTTATAAAACTTTGTGGTTGGAATGAATAATATGTCAGCCCCACCAAGCCCTTGTTTTGGATCTTTCCTGGGTAGTCTTACCCAGTATTGATATTAGGTGGATGTAACCCTCATAAAAAATAAGCATAAGGTGGAGATAACCTCTGCTGTTATTAATATTGCACAATTATTCTCTTTAGTTAAAATACTAAGTGATAAGACTTTCTAACTATTATAATTAAAACTATTGCTTTGAGCAAATAAAAGAACCAGAACAAATCTTTGTTAAGCCTCGCATGTATATTATTGCATTTTTTTGTGTTGGTTCACGAGCACGAAAGTTGTGCTCATCCTCGCTCTTTCCTCAAACCCTTAGAACACACGAATCATGGAGATTACGTCTACTATTAGGATCAAGATGTCGATTGGCAAGGCAATGACGAAGAGTAGTTTAGTTTCTTAGTCTAGATCTCGTCTCAGTCTAGCTGGTTCCGCCGGTGCTTGCATACAACCAATATTTCCTAAAACATTGGTTAATATCGGTCGTACACGAGCTACCGCAGTCGCCTGACTGTAGAGAAATGTACTCTACTATTTCGCTTCCGCTTCCGTTTCTACAATTTATGTAATGTACTCATTTGACCCGATCAGCCTCTTTTGTAAACTCGACACGATACTGTCTATTTGAACTCTGATGTCTGTAATATCAAAAATGGTTCGGTCTACATTATGTATTAAATGAATTCCAGAGAGTAGCGCAGTGTTTTCACAGAGGATTCTGGATTACGAAATCCGAATATAACAGTATCTTTGTAGTATAGCCATGAGATAAACAAAGCTATAATGTCTTCGTTTACATCCGAACTATATGCGAAACATTCTAAATATATGTTAGATCAAACTTATTTTTATTATAAGCATCTAAAATCCTACTAATTATATTCCTAATGAATCAATGAGGGGAGTGGATGTAATCAGGACTGATAATATGAGACCGGATAGGCACAAGCACAAGATGCATCTATCTATACTATAATTTTGCAACATGTCAAGAAATAGTACAAAGAGGCACATTTTCTTACTTCTTGCCGAGGAACTGGCCTATGCGAGCCTCCCATCGGCCGCACTTGTGAAGGGCGACGCCTCTGTGCTTGGAGCTCCCCCGCGAGAAGCTGTGCTCTGCCGTCGCAGGACGTGCACGAACTCCTCCTTGGATAGGCCCTTCATCTGACGCGCCAAACAGCACAGAGAATTCCGTTCTGTTCAGCCTCGACAAAACTTCACTCCAAGTTGAATGAAACCTGAGCATCTGGTATCCTATTACCTGCTTCATGTCGTCCTCGGTAGTCGCTAATATTTTAGTTTATGTCCGCGTCGACGCCGCGGAACTTGATCGCCGCTCGATCAAACGCCTTTTGAACCATGTAAGCCCGTTCCAAGGTTAACCACGTGAAACAAAGTGAATATATAGGATTGCAGTACAGGTTTAGAGCACAATTCTGTGCATATATATATACCTTGCAGCAGCATGAACAGTGTCGAATCCACGTGTACGGGTTGAATCATTCATGGATTAGAACATGATTTCAGATCTATGGATAAGTAATCTCAGAACTAAGTAGCAGAAGCCATTTGCTCACCTAAGTACACCTGCTTGCTGCAATCCCTGCATTACCAATGAACAGGAGGGAAAAAAGTTCAGGAACTGATTGTTTGGTAATACTTGCAAGAAGGAGAATTTGGAGAGGGTTTGTGTATGGACCAAATATGGGACTCCCACCGGCCGGTGCGGCGGTAGAAGGTGACGCCGCGGTACTGCAAGCTGCGGGAGCACGGCTCGCGACGGCTCTTCTTGGCCGGCGGCGGCGGCGGGGGTGGCGCGTGCGCCTGCGGGAGCGGCAAGATTCTGATATCCGGCTGCGGGCGCAGAGGCACAAGAACCCGAGCTCGGCCCAATGCTGCGGCATGGGCGGCGGCGACGACCGGGAAGAGCTCCCAGGTGAAGAGAACGAGCCAGCTGGAAACCAAGGGAGAAAACTGCTGTAAGCAACGATCAGCGGAAGGGAAACCGAAGAGGAGAAGGGAAGACGAAAACGCAAAAGGACGAGGAGGCGGCGGCAAGAACCGAGGCAAGGCAGCGGAAGGAACGAACGAGAAGCCGCGGAACTGAGGGTAACGATAAGACGAAGACGAGGAGGCGCGCGAGCCTATAACGCAGACGAGCAAAAGGAGACGGGACGCGTAGGCGTGGCAAGCAATGTGCACACGCGCCGAGGCGGAAGAGCAGGAAGCAAGCGCCTAGGCCGATCCAATCGAAGGGCGCGGAGAAGGCGCACAACATCGAACGGACGGAGAGGCACAAAGCGACGAGACCGCAGGCGCGCGAAACGAGAAAAAAATAGCAGACGCGAACGAGAGCCGCAAGGGATCCGGCGGCCAAAAAGAATCGGGACGACGTGGCCCGTCTGCCCCTCGCGTCAAAACGCTCTCTATTTAACCGGGCGTATATGTCAGTACGTGAGTCCACATGATGAGATCGATGATGCATGCGTCGTGGCGGGTTTCGCTCGCAGCTGGCAAGGAGTGTCTACGAACCGTCGCCGGTAAATTAATAATATTATAATTATAAAAATAAAATAAGAACAGAATGAGAATGACATAACAGTATTTTGAACCCATAGGATTTTAAACTTGGTTTTATTGTTTTTCAATAATTATAGACAATGTTGAGGGTCCCCTCTTTTATATAGGTATCAGGTGGATGAGGTACCCACCTGGGCCGGAACTCTCCTGTTCTGGATCCGGTTTCTTAACACTCTTCCTTAGGCACTCATCCAACATATTCATATCTCGTCAAAACTACATAAAACTCAGTGAATTTTTTTTAGATAAATAGTACATAACATGTGTTTCGATGTGTTGCACAAATTGTCTCGTTAAAAAGCTTAACTGATAAACTTCAGGAAAACTCGTTAATGGAAAAAGAGTACAATCCACTTAATTCTATTTAATCTCTAAGATTTACTATTTGGGTACTCGATCTTCGTGATAAAGCTTTAATAATGAGTTCGTGAAGATTCTCTCCTTGAATTCTGCATTCCTCTAAGCCTCATAATTTCAATTCCACGTATGCATTTTTCAAAACTAGACGCTGGAAGTGGCTTAATGAATAAATCTGCAAGATTTTCACATGACTTAGTATGCAGTACCTGAATTTCGTACATCTTTTGCAATTCATGTGAATAGAAGAACTTGGAGTTGATATGTTTTGTGAAAGAACTCTTCACATAACTGATCTGCACTTGTGCAACACAAGCTGCATTATCTTCATAGATAATTGTGGGGGGTTTGCGCGGTATTCAATCTACATAACTGCTGGATGTGGTGAATCATCCGCCGAAACCAATAACATTCTCGTGAGACCTCGTACAGTGCTATGATTTTTGAGTGGTTCGTCGAAGTAGATACAATACTTTGTTTAAACGATTTTCATGAAATTACAGTTCCACCACATAGGAATACATAGCCTGCTTGTGACTTAGTCAGATAGTGAGTCCGACAGTACCCAGATCTGCGAGCCATCATAGTTAGGTCTTGGTTCTTTCTGTAGAATAGACAAAGATCTTTACTCTCTTGGAGGTATCAGAAGATGTTCTTTATTCTCTGCCAATGCCTTTTGGTAGGTTCTGCACTGTAACTTGCTAGTAGGTTCACTGCAAATGCAATGTCTGGTCTAGTACAGTTTGTCAAATACATGATTGCTCCTATTGCACTCAAGTATGGAAATTCCGATCACATGACTTCCCCCCCTCTTCTTTAGGTATGTACGAGTCTTTGTCTTGTGTAGGGATCTTTCGTCCATCGGTACTTTCGAAGGATATGTCTTTTCAAAGCCGAACTATTCTAATATTTTTTTTAGTGTAGGTTGACTGATATACTAAAATCCCTTTAGTGGTATGCTCAAGCTGCAATCCTATACATTATTTGGTTTTAGCCAAGTCTTTTATTTCGAACTCTGACTCTAGGTAAGAGCTTGCTTTCTTAATATCTTTTATGGTCCTAATGATATTCAGATCATCTACATATACTGAGATTATACAAAAGTTATCATGTGATCGCCGTATAAAAAGACATAGACAATCCTCATTGTTTGTGTAGCCTTTCTTGCAGAGAAAGTTGCTTAACTGATTATATCACATTCTGACTGATCGCTTTATTACTCTTCAATAATCGTGTACAATGTTAAGAGTCCCCTTTCTTTATATAGACATTAGATGGATAAGATGTCCACCTGAATCAGGACTCTTTGGTCCTAGACCTGGTTTGAAAGTAGCTAAAAACGCCGCTCACTTGGGCCTTTCAGGCGGCAGATGACCAGATTTCAGGTTCGTTTTCGTCTTCGTCTTCGTCTCGAGGAAACAAAACCTGGCCCCAGTTCTGTTTAAGAATACTTGGGCCGGGCCACTTGGAGGCATCAGAACAGTTTCAAAGCAGAGGAGCAAAACGTCGGCTGACTAATTTTGTCCGGCTAGGCCCATTTCACGTCGTCATATTTTTTTTTTTCCAATTTAAAAGGCTTAACCACATTAGTACATTACACGTTGTCATGGGCTCATACCTTAAGCTATACGAAACATATCAAAGGAATCCAAGCCGAAAAAAAATGCTCTACATTTAGGGATCAGGCCTTCCTAGCCCATGCAAAAATCAGCCCAATTTTATACTCCCTCCAGCCATGTGACTGGAGGATTAGCCTATGCCTTTTCCCTGATTTCCGAATCATTCTCGCCGGCGAGAGCCACGAGAGACTTGTAGCGTTATACATACCCTTCTCTCTCTCACACACACAAGAGACAGAGACAGAGACAGAGATAAGAATGTCCTTGATATTTTCTTTACGCGATGCACCTAACGCTTGAGACGCCAATCCGTCACGGTAAATACGTACCTGAAAACACCATAGGCATCATATCTTGTCTCGGTCGTCCGGTTTCTCGAAATTTGGCACAAGTCTGTGTTTCTAGCTGCAAAGTCTTTGGTGCACCAGCGTCTAGCACCATCTTTCTTGGGTGCTTTCAGCTTCAGGCTCATGCAGCAACGTGCGCCTCGTGCAGCGTCGTCACAAAGGCAAAAGGGCGGCCTGGATTGGGTTCAGGCGAATCAATACCACCCCCTTCGAGAGACGCTTCTCTTCTCCTCTCTTCTCTTCTCGAGATATGATTGCCGTGCCGCCCATACACCGTTACGCGGATAAGCAACAGAAAAACCGACTTCACCGCTAGCTGCTGCCGTTCTAGATAAGCCAACGGACGAGGCGCCGAGTCACGCAAGCTTGCTCTAATTTAAGCATGTCGTCTTGTGGACTCTAGAAGCACCGAGCTTTTGGGAATTTCTAAACCAAAAATTGTGAAGAAGTCTAAGGCTGCTGACGTACGTACATGCAAATTATTGAGAAAAATACCACTAAAAACTACAGCATTTTGAGCCAACAAACAGAACAAGTTATATCCGTGGGATGTAAACCGAATCAACGCAGCAGATCTCTCCCTTATTTCCACCTTATCTAACCGTTCCCGTCCTCTCTCTCTCCACTAGTTTAGTTCCTTCTTAACACCGCTCTCTCCAATCGAGGCCGTCAAATAGGAGGGGGAGGAGGTGAGGTGGCGGTATGGTTGCAGTAAGAGGAGGCGGCGGGGGCAGTTTCGCGACCAGAGGAGGAGCTGCCGGCGGTACAGTTGCAGTCGGAGGAGGCGGCGAGGGCGGTTTTGCTGCCGTAGGAGGAATCGACAGTGGTACGGTTGCAGACAGAGGATGTGGCGAGGGCAGCTTCGAGTTGAGGCAAGTGGTGTAGCTGCGTCTTGTGGTCAGGCGGAGGAGAAGTAGAGAGGAAGAAGAGCTAAGGTGAGGTGGCGTGCAAGAGCTGGAAGAGGAGCAGAGAGCGGCGCTTGGTGAGTTTTGAGGTGAAATTTTTTATTAAACCATATGATACCTAGTGAAACAGTCTAAAGTTGCTTTGATCATTTTTTCGTAGTGTGTTTGTATGCATGGATTGCCCTTCTATTGACACTGATTTTGTATCTGATCCACACAAAAATGAGAGGTGAATGAATCTTTATGATACTTGCTGCTTTAGGACCTACAAACTTCCCGTTTGAACTATATGAAACATTGTGAAAACTGTCCCAAACTTACACCGGTCATTTTCTACAGTTTGTTTGTAGGCAGGGACTCTCCTTCTGACGACACTGATTTCGTATCTATTCTACCAAAAAAAGAGGTCTTCACCCCGATTGAAAGCCAAGGACTAAGTGCTCTCAAACAATCCCGCACAAGTCATACAATGCCGAAGCATAAACATGTCCCCAAGCCTGCAACGGTTACTCGCGGAAAGAATCGCAAACACCCCGAGAGCATCCACAAGGTACAATTTGGAATCAACAAGTTTTTGAAAAATTACCTATTTGAAACTATTCATTATCCTCAAACAGTTTTTGATATGTTTTTGTTATGAATGCAGGTTCAAAATGTAGCGTACAGATGCGCTCCACACCCAGTACCCCCAATAGTGAAATCTCTTTCCTCCCTTCAGAAGAGCTATGTCGCCAAAATGGGGTTTCAAAGCCTCCTGTCGATGCTAGAGTGCGAACTACCCAAGGGGTTGATAGTATAGTTGATAAAAAATATGAATTGTGATAAGGGTACTCTAGAGGTCGGTGGCAAGTCCATACCCATCAAGCAGTTGACAAATAAACTTCTCAGGGTTCCTTGAGGTGCCATGCAAGTACCAGCGCTGATAGATGTGGAGGGTACATTGAAAGATAGATTCTCAAATGGAGGAGGGGAAGTCTGTTAATGTGGCTATACCTGAGATGATCAGGGAAACAAACGAGGAGACATTTTCCAAATTTTTTGTGCTTATCATGTTCTGTCTATATTTAGCACCCAACACAAGTCACTATATCAACATATCTTTATTGAGCACGTTCAGCAATGTAAAAAACATTGAGGAGGTGAATTGGTGCCACTTCATTAGTGATTATTTGCTGCAAGGCATCAGGGACTACGAAGCATCCTAAGCAGCTAATGTGCAAGTGCGTGGGTGCGTCCATATTCTTGATGTAAGTCAGAATTTCTATTGATTCTTTGTGTTTTCAAGCATGTAAGTATCACATGTGTGTGTTGTAGTAACACAATGTTTTCTCTCTCTTTTTTGTTTATTGCATCCCTTTTGTATGTGCAGTTGATATACGTTGACTTTGTACATGCACCAAGCATATTGACCCCGCGAGGCTTTCCACGCCTGGAACATATTATTGTTAGAGTTTATCTCTTTCCCTGTTTAGGTGATCCCCCTCTATATTTAGGTGGCTGGCTGTTGAGTATTTCACGCCTAGCCTTTCCTTATGCGCCTGGACTCCCGAATCTTCTCCCTGATCTTGATGCTATAAATCAGGTAGAGATAGATTCGGTAGAGCCTATATATATTGTACTCCTGGCTTTCAGTTGAATACACAAGGCAATATTTGCGCTATCATGGTATCAAGAGATCGTCACGTTCCTGTGACAATCCGCTCGCTAACCCTAAACCCAAACTCGCGCCGCCATGCCTCCGGTGACCCTCGCGCTTCCATTACTGGCGATGCCGATGACGCAGAAGACGCCAAGACGCGCCGCGACGGGAGAAGGCCCGCCAGATCTGGTCGACGCCGCCGAGGTGGCAAGGCGCGCCGCCGCCGCCAGATCGCGTCCGCGCCGCCCGGGACGCCCTCTCGGCGAACGCCGAGCCGCCGATCTCGGTAGCGCGTGGCCGCCGCCGCGACGCCGCTTTCTCACCTCGCAACGACGGCGCCCACGACGACGGCGGCTCCCACGACGACACCAGCGCCGCCAACGACCACGACTACGAGGCCGCCATCATCGCCAATCTCCACGCGCAGGCGGCGGGCGTCCAGAACATCCGTGCCCTCGTGCCCGTGGTTCTCGGATCCCTCTCCCACTACACGGCCGGGCGCGATCTCGTCCTCCTCACCCTCGAGCGGTACGCCCTCGACGACCACGTCCTCTCCAACGCCGCCTTCCCCGACGTGCCGTCCTGGCGGCGCATGGATGCCGTCGTCCTGTCATGGGTGTTGGGCACACTCTCCCCCGAGCTGATGGAGTCCGCCCGCACCCGCAACGCAAGACAAAGACGCCGCGCTCGACCACCGCCGAGGCGCAATTTCTGCTGTCGCGGCTTCGCGCCTTCGCCTCAATTTCGTGCGTGTCTTCGTGCGGGCAACCTCTCGATTGACGACTACTGCCGCAAGATGAAGGGGATGGCCGACGCTCTCGGCGACCTCGGCGAGGTCATCCACGACCGCACCCTCGTTCTCAATGTGCTGCGCGGCCTCAACGAGAAATTCGCCCACATGAAGGCCCACTTCAAGCGCTCCAAGCCGTTCCCCTCCTTCAATGAGGTCCGCAACGATCTCATCCTCGAGGAGATCGACTCCAGCGCACCAACATCACCTCCGGCGACCGCCCTCGTCGCTGCGCCGACACGACCTTCCGGCGGCTCTGGCCCCCCCGGCTCCACTGGTAGCTCGGCGGCGCCCCAAGGTGGATCCACACGCATGGGCTCTGGCGGTGGAAGTCGCCGGAGGTCGCCGTGCATTGCAGTGGCGGTGGCGGCAAGACCTGGCGCCATGGCCCTCCATCTACAACCCATGGACCGCAAATCACCATGTGGCCCGGTCGCGCGAAGAGCCAGATGGCGAGCTCGCGTCGCCCGCGCCTCAGCGACGCCCCAAGACTCTGCTGGCCGCTCCCGACCCCTCTACGCCTCCGCCCACTTCGCCCGAGCCAGACTGCGCCATTCTTGACAACACCGTCGGGCAGGTGGTCCGCGACCTCCGCCGGTGACCGACCGCCACCGTGGACACCGTGGTCCGGATCTTGGGATCGGTACCCCTCGCCGAGAACCAAGACTGTGACTCTCAATCCTCCGGTGCAGATTGGGTCATGGACTCGGCGCCTCGATCATATGACTCCGACCACTGGTAACATCTCCTTGTTTCGCCCACCGCTCCTCCTCCATTGTAGTTGGCAATGGTTCTATTTTACCTATCACAAAGATCCGCCACTCCATCATCCCGGTCCCTTTATCTCAACCATATCCTTGTTGCCCCGATATCATTAAAAACCTCATTTACATTATTCGGTTCACTATTGATAATAATTGTTCGTCGAATTTGACCCGCTTGGCCTCTCTCGTGAAGGATCTCAATTCACTGAGCGTGATCGCCAGTACAATAGTTCCGGGCCCTCTACACTCACCGCCCAGTGCATTCCACTGAGTCCTGCGCCTTGTTGCGTGGCCCCATTCGCCACTTGGCATCGCGTCTTGGGCATCCACAGGCATGAATCTCTGCCCACCTCGCTAGTACCTCCGCCATCCATTGGAATAAAACCACTAGTGATTCTATTTGCCATGCGTGCCAAGTTGGACGTCACATTAGATTACCTTTTGGAAACTCCTCTTCGCGAGCCATTAAGAATTTTGATTTAATTCATTGTGATTTGTGGACCTCCCTATTACTAGTGTGTCAGGGTTCAAATATTATCTTGTTATTCTTGATGATTGCTCGCACTTCCTTTGACATTCCCGCTCGCTCAAATCCAAACGTTTCCCACCTTGGCCAATTTTTCTCTTATGTTAAGACCTTGATTCGGTTGCACCATTCGAGCACTCGGTGTGATAACGGCCGCGAGTTTGATAACTCCTCAACTCGCGCCTTCTTCCTCACCAATGGCGTCCTGCTCCGGATGTCGTGCCCCTACACATCTTCTCAAAACGGCAAAGCCGAACGTATGATTCGTTCCATTAATAACATCATACGTTCCATGCTCTTTCAAGCCTCCCTTGCCCCTTCATATTGGGTCGAAGGTCTTCACACCGCCACATATCTCATCAATCGACTACCCACCAAAACACTAGCACTCGGCACCCCCCACTTTGCCCTGTTTGGTTCCCATCCCTCCTACGACCACCTCCGTGTGTTCGGCTGCGCATGTTACCCCAACATGTCCGCCACCGCGCCCCACAAACTTGCTCCCCGGTCAAGTCTTTGCATCTTTCTTGGCTACTCCAGTAACCACAAGGGTTACCGTTGCTTGGACCTCTCGTCCAACAGAATCATCATTTCTCGCCATGTGGTCTTTGCTGAGACATGCTTTCCCCTCGCTGGCTCTCGAACATCGTCCACTGACCTTGATTTTTTGTCTAAGTTTGAGGTTTCGGTCTTTCCGATCGGTCCCTCCTCCCTTACAGGTACTCGCCTCGCCGCTGGGCCTCGCGCCCAGCGTTTGCTGCGACCAACGTCGCTTCGCTTCGCGGCCGACGCTCGACCTCCAGCGTCGGTGCCGCGACTGCCCATCGCACCGTCGCGCCACGCCGCTGCCCCGGCGGCTCCGCGCCACACGCGCCCCGCCACTTGCGCCCACGCGACCTCGGCCGACGCGGATCGGGCGCCGCCGCGCTTCTTTGTTGGTGAATCGCCGCCGTCGCGCTCTCGCGTGGCCCGTCATCCTCGCACCACGCGCGGCCCTGGGCTGCTCTCGCACCCGCGGCATCACCTTCACCCGCACGCGCGCTAACGGCTCGCGCGCGGCTGGTGTCTGTCACCGTCCGCGCTCGCTCTATGCGCTGACACGGTGGCTGCTCGGCTTCCATCTGGTGCTGTCCCCATCACCCCGGTGGTTAACCAGCACGGGATGGCCACCCGCGGCAAGTCTGGCTTTCGTCTGCCAGCCGCACTCAGTGCCACGACCCTCTCGCCCATTCCGAAGACTTATCGCAGCGCCCTCGCCGATCCTCACTGGCGTCGCGCGATGGACGAGGAGTACGGCGCCTTGCTCTCCAACAATACGTGGGATCTCGTCCCGCGTCCTCCCGGCGCCAACATCGTCACCGGCAAGTGGATTTTCCGCCACAAATTCCATGCCGATGGTTCCCTCGACAGATATAAGGCCCGTTGGGTCCTCCGTGGCTTCACCCAGCGCCCCGGTGTGGATTATGACGAGACTTTCAGTCCGGTGGTCAAACTCGCGATCGCTCAATCGCTCGCTCTCTCGCTTTCTCAACATTGGCGGTTCACCACTCGGCGTAAAAATGCCTTCTTGCATGGTACTCTCATCGAGACGGTCTCATCGCCACACGGCCCACGAGTTTTGTTGATCCTACTCAGCCACATGCTGTTTGTCATCTCAATAAGTCCTCAGATGGTCCGAAACAGCGCCGTGCTTGGTACGGATCGTTTTCTTCAAGATCTGCTCACATTGGGATTCACTGAGGCCAAATCTGACACCTCCTTGTTCATCTATCGACACGGGACCGACAAGGCATACTTACTGCTATATGTGGATGACATTGTCCTCACTGCATCCAGCCAGAATCTTCTTCGGCGCATCATTACTGCACTTCAGAAGGAATTCTCCATGAAGGATCTCGGTGTCCTCCATCACTTCACAGGTGTCGCCCAAAGAAGATCTGCGCAGCCTCTTTCTTTCACAACGACAGTACACTCTGGATGTGCTCGAGCGCGCTGGCATGACCAACTGCAAGCCCTGCAGCACCCCCGTCGACACTCATGCCAAGGTCTCCTCCACAGACGGTGCGCCTGTGAGCGACCCCACTCAGTACCGCAGTTTGGTTGGTGCCTTGCAGTACCTCACCTTCACTCGGCCCGATATCTCTTATGCAGTTCAGCAGGTGTGTCTCCACATGCATGATCCTCGTGACGTTCATCTCTCCGCAGTTAAACGCATCCTGCGCTATCTGCACGGTACAATTGGTCATGGCCTTCTTCTGCGCCCGTCAACGACCTCTGCTCTACTTGTCTACACCGATGCTGATTGGGCCGGCTGCCCGGACACACGCAAGTCTACTTCAGGCTACGCTGTGTTCCTTGGTGATAACCTGGTTTCTTGGTCCTCCAAGCGGCAGAAAACGGTGTCCCGCTCCAGTGCCGAGGCTGAATACCGGGCGGTCGCCAATGGCGTGGCCGAGGCTTGTTGGCCGGCGGTTGTTCAGAACTCCACGATCCTCGACGAAGAGCACCTTGGTCTATTGTGATAATGTCAGTGCTGTCTACTTATCAACCAACCCTGTTCAGCATCAACGCACGAAGCATGTCGAGATCGATCTCCACTTCGTCCGCGAGCGTGTTGCTATTGGAGATGTTCGCGTTCTCCATGTCCCGACGACATCCCGCTTCTCGACATCTTCACCAAGGGTCTTCCCATACATTTTTGTGAGTTTCGCTCCGGCCTTAACGTGTCATCTGTGGACGCCCGATCTTGGGGTGTTAGAGTTTATCTCTTTCCTTGTTTAGGTGATCCCCCTCTATATTTAGGTGGCTGGCTGTTGAGTATTTCACGCCTAGCCTTTCCTTATGCGCCTGGACTCCCGAATCTTCTCCCTGATCTTGATGCTATAAATCAGGTAGAGATAGATTCGGTAGAGCCTATATATATTGTACTCCTGGCTTTCAGTTGAATACACAAGGCAATATTTGCGCTATCAATTATGACTGCCCATCTCAAGTCTTTGAGCGCATTTGATGTCACGTCTTCAACGAGGAAGCACACTGAGACTCAGTATGGCCGCTTGAAGGTGCGGAATTTATCTGAAACTTTGCATATTGCGTCAAATGAGGATGAAACACTCGAGGTTGTTGGTGATATGTATAAGGAAACCTCGGTTAGTAAAGAGGTTAGTAGTTTTTTTTCATAAATTTGTAGAGGTTTATGATTAGAGAGTGCGGCACTAATCATTTGATAGGATTTATGACCGGTATTACATACGTATGTTCCTTTTTTTGGAATTTGTTTTTTTCATGAGCAAAATTATGATCCATTTTTTCGGTCTTATTTTGTGTGTGTTTTTTCATATATGCACCAGACTTTGTCCGAGCCTTCTCAAAATGATGTGCATAGTGAGAGTAATGGTGATGGCCTGGGCGCCGATGGTACTACTGAGACTGGAAAGACGTGTGATGAGGTTAGTCATTTGTGTGTGTGTGTTACCATCATAAACTTTTCCTTTTTCATGTATTTTTTCATTTCAGCAGACAGATGCTATGACCAAGTTGATCGACAATCTCAATATAAAGCTTCAGTCAAGACGCTCTCAACTTGTCCAAGATGCCATTTAATATTTTGAGTCACGGACTGTGTCATCAGACGCAGAAATCGTCGCTAAGTTCTGTGATGAAATAAGGAAGATAGGAAGGAAAACACACATACATTCTACTATTGCAACTGAAGACCAAAAAAATCCAACTGACAAAGATGCTAACAGCGTTGGGCACCAATTCTATAAAGACATCCACTGTAATAACTTGCTTGATGAGGTGGTCAAAATTGGCGTTGTTGTTGCTCAAGAGGCAACTGGCATCGGTGCTTAGGCCCAAGATGAAGCTGCTGCTAAGGCTAATGAAGATCATCATCTACATATTGTTGAAGAGGATTATATACCTGCCAAGGCTAATGAAGAGGATTTTGTACCTACCAAGGCTAATGAAGAGGATCATGTACCTGGCAAGGCTAATGAAGAGGATCATGCACCTGCCAAGTATAATGAAGAGGATCATGGATTCACCAAGGCTAATGAGAGGATCATGCACAGGGGGAAGCAGCCGAGATTGATGAATTTCAGTTGGTTGTCAAATAGTCATCTCCAACACCGGCAAGCCCCACTGATACAAAGCTGCAAGCTGAGATGGACCAGCTGAGAATTGAGCTCACCCCTAGTAAGTAGCTATCCATTCTAAAATATTTTTACTCCCAAGTTTCACTAGTGACATTGTGTACCATTATTTCACCATATTTTTAGAGCAAGTTTTACCCAGTTTCATGCAGTTTCATTAAGTTCCATGAAGTTCATTCCAAAATAACTAGATGAAACTAATTCATATGTGTTTCATGAAGTTTTATATAGTTTCATTAAATTTCATGAAGTTTTAATCCCAAATAACTGGATTAAACTAATTCATATGTGTTTCACTTAAGTTTCATCCCAAGTCTCATGAAGTTTTATCTTTTGTATAAGACAAGTTTTCAATCATCGACATCATGTTTCATCAAGTTTCAGTATAGTTTCATCAAGTTTTACCTAGTTTCATTTAGTTATTTGGGGCAAGTTTCATTAAGTTTCACTGAGTATCATTGTTTCTTCATATTTTGTTGACAAGTTTAATTAATTTTCATAATATATCATTGTTTCTCTATATTTTTATTGACAACTTTCATTACTTTTTAGAAGGCAAGTTTCATGTAAGCTCGCCCAGTTTCATCTAGTTTTACTCACTATCATTCAAGTTTTACATAGGTTTCATCCTAGTTTACCTAATCTAATACAAGTTAGATGAAAATACAAGATAGTTTCATGAAGTTTCATGAAGATTAACACAAGGTTCACTGACATAACATTTTTTCATGAGATTCACATGATGGTTTCATTATTTTTTACCTTTTCTCTTTTAATTGTCCCCTGATGAAACATGATTAGTAGTCTCATTTCATGAAACCTTTTAATGAAATATTTAAAAGTTATGCCTATATCTGAAAAAATTCGCTTTAAATGTTTTATGTCTTCATGATGTGCAGCTTGTAGCACTATTCGACTACCCACACCAATAGAGATTGGTGACTCAGAGGGGACCCCCGACCTGAAGATGCCCGGAATATTCATCCACTGATTGAGCCAATACTCGGTGGAGTGTGGTTCCCTGATCCTAGAAGCGTACCAGTTGCCACAAAACAGAGGTCAACTAGGAAAAAAACTATGGAAAAAGCCGAAGCTTTAGGGCAATTGGTAAAAAGCAAGATCATTGATGCTTGACTGAGATTCCAAAAAGAAGATCATTGTAGATCCAATAGCCACTGTGAGTACCAGACGAATCTTTTGTTATACATATTATCCCTGTTGTTTTTTTGCATGCACACATGACACGCATTTGACTATTTTTTCTATTTGTTTTTCCACTAGTTTCGTGTCGGCTCAACTGGTGATATCATACATGCATTCCAATGATGCAAATATTGCAGCTGAACTTTCTAAGGTTCCAATCGAAGAACTCGAATAGGTATGTGTTTGTTATTTTTCTTATTCTATTTTCCATTGCACACACACGTTTTCCATTGCACACACATAAGTATCATCGCACTCACTATACACAATTCATAAAAAAATCCACCATGCCTTTTTCGAGTTTCATTAAGTTCCACATAGTTTCGTCCATGTGCCCTTTTATACCAAGTTTCATGCAGATTTGTGTCAGTTTTGTGGATATCGTGGGGATATGTGCATGATCTTAGCGTGATGAGTCAATTTGCAATGGCGTTGTTGGTTTGACGAATCTCGTGTTTTCGGAAAACTTCAGTGCTGTCAGATCATTGGCGGTCCGACCGGCCAAGCCACCGGTCAGACCGGCCGTGTGGCAGTCCGACCGGCAATTCTTGCCAGTCCGACCGGCCACAAGTAATAATGGAGTTTGGTGCTAGGCCAAAAATAGGTTGTGTAGGCATGAGAGGGGAATCTCCTAGATGTGGTCACATAATTTTTGGAGCTCCCAGTCAAAAGTTATATCAGTTTGAAAATTCTAGAGAGGTTGCGGATTTTCAAGTTGAAATTTGGCAAAGTCTTTTGGGCGTCGGACCATCGTTATGAAATCGGTCTGACCGCTAGGAAATCGGTCCGACCGGCATGGTAGGGTGGTCAGACCGACTTCCACTTGGACTTCGGCCATTTTGGCATTGTTGTGTTTTGATGATATCTATTGCATGAGTTTCAATGCTTTATTGTTGCATACTGCATTGTTGAGCTAACGTGGGTCAAGTTGTGAAGAACTTGTTTCAGGAGACGATTTCTTTGTCTATTCTTTGTGCGGTGGCTTGCGTGTTAACGACGCCAGCGGTGAGGTGGATCGACTACGCTGTGGAGCCGAGGTCCGAACGATCATGGATCTTGGGTGAGGTCATGTGACTCAAGCATGGTGCGTAATGTAATGGACAAGATGGATCTAACGCGATTCGTTGCGGTTGGTTGGATCAGCGCGCGGGGTGGGTCAAAGTGCCTTAGAGGTTCCGATGGGATTCGGACGGGAGAGACTTGCCGACATGATGGAAGCTGCTAATCACCCTACACGTGGTGAAGCAGGCGATTACTTCAACAGATTTGTGTGTGTGGATCCCATTTGTATTGGGCTTAATGGGAGCCCATGAGAGAAACCCTAGCCTCTCCTATAAATAGAAGGGAGGAGATGGAAAAAACCTCCCAAACACTTAAGCACTCATTTGCAAAAACCCTAGTTAGGGTTAGGGTTTGGAGAGGAGAGGAAATTTGTGTGTGTGCTCTTGGATTGAGCTATTGTCCTCCTTGAGGGAGTGGCTTTGTAAGCAACATCTTGAATCAATCAATCTATTGATGTTTGCTCAAGGGTGAAGTCTCATTTGCCTTCTTCTCTCTTTTGATGATTTTGGTGCTTCCTTGATCTGGATGTTTATACCTGGTCTCTTGACCGATTTTATCTTGCTATAATGTGTGGGAATACTCCTAGAATCATCTAGATCATCAATCCCTCATAAGCAAGTTTTGGATCAAGATTTTTATATTTCTAGGTTT
This sequence comes from Hsuehochloa calcarea, assembly GCA_036346395.1. Classification (NCBI taxonomy): domain Eukaryota; kingdom Viridiplantae; phylum Streptophyta; class Magnoliopsida; order Poales; family Poaceae; genus Hsuehochloa; species Hsuehochloa calcarea. The sequence goes on along the minus strand of CM070593.1, from coordinate 77,952,423 downwards.
TGAACACTTCTTTGGTAAAACCTAAAGAGATCGATTCTTTGACGTGGATCTGGACGATCGTCGCTAGAAATAGGTCTCAGATATCCTTAGGGAGGTGTGCTCCAAATTTGGTCAAGTTTCATTGGTTAAATCAAAAGTTGGACCAATTTTTGTTTTGGATTTGGGCATTGTGCGTTGCCTTTGGACTAAATCAGTCTGATCGATTTTACATTGCCGGTCCGATCGCCCGATAGTCAGACCGCCATTTGATTGCCGGTCCGACCGCCAGGCAGTCAGACCGCCAACTCTACACCGGTCCGACCGGTTCAGTGACATCAACTCTCCATTATTGAGTCTTGTGGTTAAGGGGGTAATCGGATTTGTCGGTGCATTAGAACCGATCTTACGTAAAGGTTATTTGATTCGAGGGGTCTCCTAGAGATGAAATCACGCAGAGCGATTGATACGGGATGTTTATACAGGTTCAGGCCTTCTCCTGGGAGAATAACAACCCTACTCCGTGTGTGTGTGGTATTGATCAGATTCTCAACGATCAAGCTCAAACTAAGTCTATTACAAAGAACAGTACTTGTGTTTCTCCTTGACTCGCTCTGTTTCGCCCCCCCCCCTTTGGCCCTCTGATTGATGTCTTTATATAGTCGTGAAGGAGTAGCCGTTTTCCCCTGCTGAAGAGGCGCCTAATCAAGTCAGTAATGGGCGCATGATGGCAGTAATTACCGGTGTAGTGGCTCCTTCACGTCGTTGGGCAGTTATCCTTCAGATGTAATGGGGTATTTAAGCACTATTACTACGCGGAATTATAGTGCACGAGGACCGTCTGGATTCCTTAATCAATTAGACCCACTCGCCTGTAGGTGTTATTGATTATAAGGTAGTCGTGGTTGACTTAGTCGTAGTAGGACTTACAACTGGGTACAAGTCGTAGAAGGACTTACGACTAGGTAATGGTCGTAGAAGGGCTTACGACCAGGTAATGGTCGTAGAAGGGCTTACGACTAGGTAGTGGTCGTAGAAGGACTTACGAATGTGACATAGTCGTAGTAAGACTTACGACTATGAGGGTGATTGTAGGAGAACTTACAATCACCTGGTAGGCCTCTCCCTTATGAATATAAGGGGTACTTCTGGGGACTACGTGACAACATATTTACCCATAATAAGAATTACGGATAAAAGATAAAACGAGGATTATCAGATCCTCGTCATCTAGCCCCCAGCTTCAAGTGAAAATAACTTACTTGGTGAAGGATTTGCAAAAGGTCTTACGACTATGAAAATGTCGCAGAATAATGGTCGAAGGAAAAACTCTTCGACATTTGAGTGCTACTTTGACCAGGAATTTGCTTGTTCAGGAAGGTTGCTTACGACTATCAAATAGTCGTAAAACCCCTACGACTGTGAAGTGGTTGTAGTAGGGCGATCGGAGAAAAATTCTTTCCGATTGATACTTCATTCGACCGTAAAGACTTGGTCAAGAAAGTATTTCGCTTGGAGGTGACAAACGCACCTAATTTTCTCGAATGCACCATCCGGGAATTGCAACCGACTCTCACGCACTGCCGATGAGACGGTCAAGTTGCTTACGACTATCAAATAGTCATAAAAACCCCTACGACTGTGAAGTGGTCGTAGTAGGGCGATCGGAGAAAAAACCCTTCCGATTGATACTTCATTCGACCAGAAAGACTTGGTCAAGAAAGTAATTTCGCTTGGAGGTGACGAAACGTACCTAATTTTCTCGAACGGACCATCTGGGGAATTGCAACCGACTCTCACAGACTTGTCCTATGAGGCGGTTCCGGCGGTGCAACCAACTCCCACGCACTCCATAGACGAGAGGCGGTTTCAAGCGGTGGCAATCTGCGTTATAAAAACTCACCAGGAGTTAAACTTGGATTTTTACCTTTTCCTCAAATCGCTCCGCTGTTCTTCGAGCTCTTGCTTTCTCCATCTTCGACTAGGTTTCATCTTCTCCGCCGCCAACCCAATCAAAAAACTTCTTGTTTCTGAGCGAAATGGCCAAGAGAGTTTCCGAATGGGAAGAATCGGAGATGGATGTGGCTAAGATCAAAGTCTTGGTTGACGCCGGGAAGATTCCAGAGAATGCTCTGGTGAAGTGGATTCCGGCTATTGGGCAGCACTGGCCGTTGGGGGAAAATGATCAAAGTATTGTGAGTGCGGCCTCCGACTGTCTGCTCACCCCTTTCTTACAGTGGTACTCGAGCACTTTGGGGTGGAATTGGTGAACTTAGGTCCTAATTCCATTACCATGTTGAGTATCTTCGTACTACTGTGCGAGGCGCACTGGGATTAGGCGGATCTCGAGCTATTCCAATATTATTATGGGATGGCTCGACAAACCGAATCGCTAAGGAATGGATCAAGCTCCACGACTCGAAGTCGAAGGAGTATATTCAGAGTTTTACCCGGTCTTCGTGGCCGGGATGGAGGAAGATGTGGTTTTACCGAAAGTCACCTCAAGACTGACCTCTCTTTTGCGAGGGTCTGCGAGAAGAAATCTTTATGGGATTCGACTCCTGAAGATATTAGACGGATTGGCCCCTATATTCAAGCCATCAAGGACTTGAAAGAAGAGGGGCTGACCGGATGGTATGTGGTGAAAGATTTCATCACACGCCGAATTAGTCCCTTGAAGAAACGAGCATCTCCTATGTGGAGATACTCGGAGAGGAGACCCAACCGGAGACTACGACGAGGGTAAGTAATCGCTCGACTTAGCTCTCGGCTTGGTCCTTCTCAACCTTGTCTAATATTCTTATCTGCTTTTACGGATCTTTCACAGCCGAGGTTGACTCTAGAGTCAGACTCATCTGTGAGAAATCTCCGCCACTTCGAGTGGCGGTTCCTCGAATCATTGCGGCTCTGCCTGCAGATGAAAAGATAGAGCGCCTAAAGGTAATCAAAAAAGTTGATTTTCTCTTTAGGACTTTATAGTCGTAGAAGAAACTTACGACTAATGGTGATCGTAGAAAATCTTGCGATCAAGGCAAGTGTCATAGAAAAACTTACGACTTATGGTGCCGGGTCGAGAAAAACTTACGATTGGTTAGTGACTCATCTTTTCTCGTTTTGCTTTACGTAAAGTAGGCATGGAAAATCGTCAGACGACGAGGAAGTCGCATCGATGACTATTAGCGCAGGTTGTCGAAGACGCAGGCTCTGGCCTCCATCTAAGAGACGCCGACTTGTAAGATCCGCCGACAAGGGAGGAGCAAGTTCAAGCTCGGTCTTTCGACTGTGCCTTCTATACTGACTGCGCGATATAGCCGAAATTGAAGTCGAGGTCAACTATCGAGGCCGAGGAGATTGAAGTCGCCAATCTCTTAAGCGTAAACCTCGCAGGCCAATGTACCCTTCTATTATGACAAGGAATCTTTCGCAGCTTCTTCGCCACTCCTAGTTTTGTTAAGCAACCGAAAAGGAGATCCGAAAGATTTTATGTCTTTTGTGAAGGACGATGCTACTCAAAGACAACCGCAATCGAGGTAGTCTTTGCTTTTGGAATGGTCGAGACCGATCTCGCCATCCAGAGAATCGAGAGACCGAGCCACGGTTCTGTTCAAACTCTACGACTGCACGTGGTCGTAGCTGGGCCCATTGTTGAACCTCGACTGCACGTGGTCGTGGAGAAGAAGAAGTCCTCCGCTGGGAGGATTGTTCTAAATTCTGGTTAAAACCGAGTGCAGGTATGTGAAATGTACTAAAGTGTAAGAACAACATTTACATTTTTTTCACAACTTTGATTTGCTTTTCTTTATTTCAATCAGACTCCTTCAAACCCGTGAATGCTTAGTTGAGAAGCCCATTGTCACGCCTTGATTCTTCGGAGAGGTAACAATGGAAGTGGTTGAAGGATCTTTCTTGACCAGTGGCTCCCGGTGGTTTCTCCAATCGCTGAGGTTGAGGCTATGACTATCAAGTCATAGCTACGACCACCGAGAGGGCAATCGCGACTACCGACGCCGTAGCTACGATTCGAAAGGGTAGCTACGACCTCTGAAGCGATTGTAGAGACCACGAGGCAACCGCAAAGCCTCGGTCAAGGTGAGGATGACTCAGACACTGCGTCGAAAGGAAGTCGTGGCGACATTCCTTCCAAAGGTCCAAAGAGAAAGTGCAACCACGTAATCGGAGGATGAAGAATATTTTAACTTCGGCCGACTTCTTTGGGCTGTTTCCATCATAAGTCTCTTTGCTACATGATCTCGCGATCGAGTCCCCATCCCAAGGATATTCCAAATAGAGGAAATACCTTCGACAATGAGCGCCTTGAGAAGGTGTGGTGGGATAAAGTCGCGAGGATAGATAAGCCGCAGAACCCGAGTTGGTGTACTCGACCTTTGCTAGGTCGCCAATGAATGTAAGTATTTTTAGGATACTTATATATGTGGCTTTCCTTTTCTTATCACTGTCTTCTTTTTGCAGAAAGCTCTGGAGCAAATTGCCGTTGTCGGTGAGTATCATCGACAACTTTTAGAGCTATGACAAGAGAAAGAAGAACTCTGCATACAAGCAGAGAGATGGTAAGTTACTGTTATTCATAGTCGTTTTCGACTTGACTACTCGTATAGTGTTTACGAGAGTTGTCATGGAAAAACTCATGACAAAGTGCTGGTCGTAAAGAGCCTACGACTACTTACGACCGTGTGGTGGTCGAAAAGACTTACGACCGTAACATAGTCGTAGAAAAACTTACGACTAGGTCGGTGGTTGTAGAAGGACTTACAACCAATTGGCTGATGTTCATCTCCACTTTTGTCCTCTGTAGGCTAAAAAGCGACACGAAGACCTTAGCTGACTCACTCGATTATGAAAAAGAGGAGTCGAGAAAGCTAAGGGAGGAAGTAATAGTCCTCTCGGATAGACTTCGAGAAGCCATCTCTGCATCTAGAAGATTGCAGGAAAAAAATAAACAGTAAATGCTGAACTTAAGACTGCTTTTGAATTTGACATTTACCCAACTCTCATTTCTTTTCCAGAAAAAGAAGATGAGATGAGGAAGCTCCGGACCGAAGTTGGAGAAAAAGCTTTGGTCATTCAGGAGTTTTCCCGCATTACCAAGAATAAGGATCAAGAACTCGAGGGACTGAAAACTCGATTAACAGGTAAGCAATTCTTTACCTGTCGCTCTTTTCGAATATCTTCCCTTTTCTAATGTCAATTTCTTTTTCAGAAATTGCTGCCGAATTGAGAAGCCTCGAGGCTGAAATCCATGAAAAGACTCTGATCTATAACGAGTCCGTCCGCATTGCTAAGATGAATGCAGAGGACATTAGATCATGGGAGAAAAAACACGCTGAAACCATTGCTTCCCATCAAGAAGAGGTCAAGAAATTGGATTCTCAACTAGTAGGTAAGAAATACTTTTACCTACAATTATCTTTGTGTTATCTTCCTTTAGAAGTTTATTTTGTTTGACCGGTCTTATTTTTTCGTAACAAGTGGTGAAAACAAGAAACTTCGCGAGGCTTCGACCGCACCCAACAGAGATGGAATCAATGAAGACTAGTCTTCAAGGCAACATCACGCTCCGAACAACGTGCTTGGTGAGCTACATTCGAGGGAAAACTCCTCGAGAAGATATCAGAGTCGCCACATAAGTACCATTGGGGAACAAGTCGGAAATTTGCAAGAAATGGTGACCACTCAAGGCTAACCAGTGAATCAATAAGGAGGCAATGGTCGCGAGAAGTTACGCTTTGGCAAAACTTAAAGCTCAAGATCCCCGCCTTAATGTGCAACCCATCGAAGCCGACTTCACCGCCTCAATCGAGGCAAGTCGTCTGATTGAGGAAATGCAATCAGTTGGCAAAAAGGTGGCGGAGGAAATGCAACTAGGCACTCCCCCTTCAGAGTAATCTTGTAACGACTTTGTAAGGCAGACAATTTCTGTTGACGAGTAATATATGATCCAAATTGTTTCCTGCAAATCATCTTGTCGAGTGGTTAGCAACCCGAAAGATAACTAACGAATGAAAACCAAAGGACTGAAGTTAAATTAATAACTTTATCCTAGGCCATCTTGTTTCCTGCAAATCATCTTGTCGAGTAGTTAGTAACTCAAAAGATAATAATCGAATGAAAGACTAAGAATTGAAGTCAAATTAATAACTTTATCATAGCCCCCGACTATTTGCTTAGTTTGTTTGGACAATCTAAGTAAATAGTGTGTGAAATGGGGTTTCTGAAAATGGAGAGAGGTTTGTTTAACTTATAGTTTTTGTTATGGTTGTCAAGCACTGGTCGAAAGAGTAGAAACGGTTTCGACACTAGGAAGTTCCTTCTAGTGGGCAGGACCACGTGCAGAGAGGAAAGGCTTCAACTAGGTGATGGACTCGATTTTCAGAAACAAGAACAGCAACTTGAGTTAAGCAAACGTCTTAGAGGACTTTAATAATTCGTTCGCCTTTTTTTTTGATGGACTCGATAAGTCTTTTCCAGTAGCAAAAGTGGGAGACTGAGCAACGCTAGGAAGTTCCTTCTAGTGGGCAGGACCACGTGCAGAGAGGAAAGACCTCGACTAGGTGTGTCTCTTCCTTCGACCAGTTAAAACGAAACGAGTACACCAAAGGTGGTCGAATAAATATAAGAAAGTGCACTCTACTTTGAAATTTTTTCGAAATTACTGAAAAAATAAACTAAGATGGGAAGAGTTGGCTTTGAGAACATTTCGACTAGACAGAACCCGAGCTCTCTGTGTTGGCAACGAAAGTGAGTAACGAGTCGATGCTAGGAAGTTCCTTCTAGTGGGTAGGACCACATGCAGAGAGGAAAGGCTTCGACTAGGTGATGTTACTTGCCTTTCGACCAGTGTAGAGAAAACTGGGTGTTTTGGATCAAAGTCAAAAGATTATAAAAGCACTACTCGAAAATAAGACAAAAGAGGTAGAAGGAACCTGGACCTTTATTGTCTGAGAGGTTGGTCACACATAGAATTTGCGTAACTGGTCGATGTTCCAAGAATTTGAGAGAACCTGTCCATCTTCCATTGCTAGTCGTACCGACCCTGGCCGAGTGACTTCGACCACTGTGTAAGGACCTTCCCACTTGGGAGAAAGTTTATTCCGATTAGACTTGGATTGGCAGAGCCTCAATACCAAGTCACCTACAGCAAGGCTGCGAGGCCGGACCTTACGATCGTAGTATCTGCGTAGGGCTTGTTGGTAGACTGCTGAACGGATTAAGGCCATGTTTCTCCTTTCTTCGAGTAGGTTAATATCATCTGCACGAAGTTGTTCCTGGTCGGAGTTGTTGAAGGTTTCAACTCGTGTCGACCGCAACTTTAGCTCCGGAGGAAGCATGGCTTCGGCTCCGAACACTAGAAAAAATGGTGTTTCTCCTGTCGCCCGACTAGTGGTCGCATTTAACCGCCCATAATACGAAGGTAATTCTTGTACCCAAGCCCCGAGCGCTTAACGAGGTGGTCAAGACTCGGTTTTAATTCCTCGCATTATTTGGCCGCTTGCACGCTCGACCGCCCGCTGCTTTGGGGATGTGCAATGCGTAACATAACTTGGTACCCAACTCGTCGCAAAATTCTCAAATCTTGCACTTGCGAATTGTTTACCATTGTGCGTAATTATCCGACTTAACTCCAAATCGGCTAATTACGATCTCATCATGAACATTTTTGTATACATTTGTTATCCGATCATGTGTTCTGGCCGATCCATTTTGTGAATGTGTCAATAGCCACAAAAGGAATTCAAACCTCCCGGAGCTTTGGGAAACGGTCCTAGGATATCGAGACCCAGTCGCAAAAGGCCAAGAAAGAGGTATTGTCTATAATGCTTGAGTGGTTGGTGTATCCGCTACCATGAAACCGCATTGGACACACTTTTAACCACCTTTTTAGCATCGCATGCAGTCAGAGGCCAAGAGAAACCTTGTCGAAAGGCCTTGCACCAATGTTCTCAGAGGAAGCATGCGTCCCACAGATGCCACTTGTGTATATCATGAAGGAGTGTTATTTTTCGGTTTGCGGAATGCATCGCATGAGTATCCCTTGGGTTCCTCGTTTGTAGAGGACTCCTTCGACCAAAGTATACATTTTGGCTTTTGGGATAAACGACCGCCTCAAGATCATCTTGGCACGAACCCTTGTGAAGATACTCGTAGATGGGAGTCATCCGTATCCTCGTAGTCTAATGAGGCCATCTCAATAGGAGGTGTCTCTCGGTTCTTCGACTGAGACGGCTTTGGAGTTGCTCCAAGAAAACTCCTTTTGGTGCTCGCAGATCGGAAGAAGCCATCCGTGCAAGTTGGTCTCATGAGGAAATTATTCTTCGAGGATGAATTGTACCTCGAAACCTAAAAATGCTTTTCTAGCTTACGATTCGATAAGTACCGAGACATTGTCGAGCTAGAGCACCGTACTCTTTCCCAACTTGATTCACGACTAGTTGAGAGTCTCCTCTCACGAGTAGTCGATTTAATTGAGAGTGCTTTCGCACTCGTATGCCGCCTAGCAAACCTTCGTGACTGCCACATTGTTAGTGGCACGAAAGTTTAATTGTATGGCATACTTTAAGGTTTCTCCGAGAGGAGATACCAGACCACCTCGATTTCGAGCCACTTAAAGTAAGTGACCCGTCAAAGTACATCATCCACCGGTCGTGGGAATCAGATCGGGATCTGAGCGAGTTCAGATTTGTCCATTCGCGACAAAGTCCGCCAAGATCCGATATTTTATGGCGTTCGGGACACAAAATGGAGGTCGAACTCCCAAGTTCGACCGACCATTTTGCCATGCGCCCCATTGCTTCCTTATTATGGAGGATCGCTCCCAAAGGAAACTCGACGGCACAAACTATTTTGTGCGCTCAAAATAATGCCGCAGCTTCTCAAGACATGAGGAGGGCATCTAGAAGTTTTTGACTCGAGGGTAACGCCCTAGGCCCGTAAAACTTTGTCGACGAGTAAACCGGGCGTTATGCGTTTTCACGCTCTACGACCAAGATCGCACTTGCCGCTCGTGGCGTGGCGGCTAGGTAAATTAAGAGCGCCTCTTCGGCTTTGGAGAAACCGAACAGAGCACTCGAAAGGTACCTCTTGACATCCTCGAAGCGGCGTTTGCCTCATTCGACCACTCAAAACCTTCATGTCTCCCGAGAATTTTAAAGAAAGGTAGTCCTTTTCTCCTAGTCGTGCGATGAAACGACTTAAAGCCGCCATGCACCCAAAGTGAGTTTCGGACTTCCTTTTTGTGGTCTGAGGGCGATCTAGAGGATGGCCTTTATTTTTCAGATTTGCTTGATTCCTCGCTCGGATACTAGGAATCCAAGCAATTTTCCCAAGAAATTCCAAACACACACTTCTCGGGATTAAGTTTTAAGCGGTGCTTTCGAGGTTGTCGAATGTTTCTTGTAGGTCGGTGATATGATTAAATTTCTTAACGCTTTTACGACTAGATCATCAACATAGGCTTCCGATTCGGCCTAATTGAGATGAAAAAGTCGATTGTATTAAGCGCTGAAAAGAAGCACGGCATTCTTTAGACCAAATGGCATTTTGACATAGCAAAAGGTACCAAATGGTGTAATGAATGCGGTCTTTTCTTCATCGCTCGACACATATTGATCCGTGATATCCAGTATGCATCTAAAAACTTAATATTTCACAACTGCAGTAGAATCAACCAACCGATCGATACGAGGTAAAGGAAAATCATCTTTTGGACAAGCTTTATTAAGATCAAGAAAGTCTACGCACATACGCCAATTGCCGCTTGACTTCTTGACCATTCTGAGGTTAGCCAACCACTCGGGTGGTTGACTTCTCTTATAAAGCCCGCTTTAAGTAGCTTATCCAATTCGATTTAATAGCATCTCGCCGATCGGGGCAAATCTCGTAATTTTTATTTTACGGTACTTTATCGGTAGTAAAGCTCGTGCTCGATCACCTCCACCGGGACTCGGGCATGTCGGATGCTTGCCACGCGAAGATATCTGCGTTAGCTCGGAGGAAGGTGATGAGGGCGTCTTCCTATTTGGGGTCGGAAGTCTCCCGATGCGATCGGCCTTCGAGGGTTTCTCTCAGGTCCAGAGGAACCTCTTTGACTTGGTCGCTCGGTTTTGGTAGACTTTAGGCTTCACTTACTAGTCGGTCGACTTTCATCTCGAGTTGGTATTTGACCAACCATCTCGAGGATCGACGGACGCAGATTATACGCTATCTTCTTGTCACAATGAATTGTGATCACTCCTTTGGGACTCGCATCTTAAGACATTGATACCCATAATGAGTAGCCATTAAGAATTTTGCCAAAGTTAGTCATCCGAGTATGGCGTTATATGCCGATCGAAATCGACCACATCAAAGGAGACTTTCTCGTTCCCAAATTACTTGGTGAGCCAAATGTTAAAGGAAGAGAAACTTGGCCAATGGGTTTAGCGAAGACCCTGCACGATTCCATGAAAAGAGTATCGCATCGGTCTTACCTTTGTCCCGGTACTTGCATCTCGCCCAGGGCATTAGTAAACAAGATGTTCAGGAACCGCCACCATCAACCAACACTGATTGACCCGACATTGTTGATGGTGGGTTCGACCACAATCGGATATCGACTGATCGATTCAAGTGATCGGGCAATCACCCTTCTCGAAAGAAATGGTAACTTCCACCACTTGGTAGGTTATTGACAAGAGGAGCATCTATAGAGTTTACTCTCGTCCGTAGCTTTGAGTTGTCGTTTGACTCGTATGTCGATGATCCTCCTAGATGTGCTTTACGGTATGTTGCGGATCTTGAACGACATCTCTTCATCATCCGACGACTTTTGGCCACTCGTATTCCCTACCGCCGAGCGGGAGTGGCTCTTTCGTTGTAGTAGTCCTCGAGCTTTCTTTGGAAAACTCTAGATTATGAGGTCGTGTCCTTCCTTTTTATGAAAAGGACACCACCTTGGTTTGTCGCTCCTACGATCGTGGCTTTACGCTTGCCTTGATCGAGTACGACTTAGTGGTTCGTGGCTCTTTATCTTCACGACCAAGACCTCCTTGAGACCACCGGTTTGTGGTTTTGACTCTTTATTTTCTTCTTGGACTTCTTTGCTTTCTTGTCCTTACCAACTTCACCGCTATCGAGGAGTGTACGCTTTCGATCAATAGTGTTGTTCCACTCGACCGCCTTAGAAGCGCCAGATATCGATCGCCATCTCAAGAGCTCCTAACATGTTGTTGGGAGGATTCAAAGCAATATCCTCTGTTATCCTTCTACTACGGACTTTGCTTAAAAGCCCCGATCACAGATGAGTCGAAATTTCGGAATTGAGTTACGAACCCGACTAAAGCGCTTGATGAATTGACGCAAAGTCTCGTTGTTGTTCTCGCTTTATCCGGCAAGTCGCCTTCCTTTCGAGGCGGTTGTATGTGCCTTGGAAATTGCCTCAGAGAAGATCGCAGAGGTGTTGCCAAGAGTAGATCGACTCAAGTGGTTGGTTTAATAACCACGATCGAAGCGGATCCTTCAAGCACGCGGAAGGTAATTTGCCATTACATGCTCTCCTCCTCCCGCCGCTCTGACAATCGTTGTATAGATCTCAAGAAATTCGATAGGATTTTGAGATCCATCAAACTTTCCATGTTCACCGGTCGAAAATGAGGTGGCAAATGAATGACTCGAAGGTCGGCGAAAATGCTAGATCCCAGAATAACCTTCTTGACGCCTTCTTTGCGTGAAAGAAGGGTTAATGTCACCAGTGATCGTATACGACGATACCCAAAGAACAGCCGACTGCCCCGTAGTAGGTCTCGGCCACGAGGGAATACTCTCGCACTCCATCCGCTGCGGATTTCCTTGTCGGTGGTGAATGATCACCTCTCCGGGGCTTGATCATCACCAATCGAAATGTATTTCTCGAGTAGGGATCGATGCGACTTATGGCCGTGTCAATTTCTACGTAGTGAAATATTTGATTGACTGGTAGCTGAGGAAGTTGCATTGCTACGACTACCTGAATGATGTCGACGAGGTACTTCCAGTCTTGTCATCACGGTTCGAAGCCTTTGCGCAATCTCTTCAGCAAAGAGATCGTACCCTGGCGTTCGAGCAAGCTCTTGATTGGGATTTTCGAGCAAGTCGTTGATGTCCTGGAGTTCTTGTACCTCCTTCGACTGATGTTGAATGCGCCCCGGCAGATTCTTCTGGGCTGCAATCTTCTTCCGTCGAATGGCCTCAAAATTCTCCTCATCAGATCCTTGAGGCCTTCTCAATGGAGTGCGAGAATGTCGAGGATTTCCCTCGCGCTCATCAGAGTATTCGTCCTGCCCGCCATCGGTGATGCCCTGGCCATTACCACGAGGGGGCGCAGTGCGTGACCTTCGGAGAGTGTTCTTATCTCGGCCTCCATGAGGCTGACCCTGATTTGAGGGAAGGACGAAGACCTCCCGTTGATGATTCTCACTTGCGCTCGAGGCCTCCCCGCTTGAGGAGTACTCGAGAGACACCATCTGGCGACTTGGAGCAATCCTCCGTAGGGGACTCTGGTTATAATCGTCTCCGTCCGCAAATGAGATCTGCGGAGAGACGGTCGAATTCGCAGGAAAATCATGCTTGATCCCACCCTCTCTAGAGTTACCCTGAGAGAGGATCATCAGATGTTGGTGGAGTCTCGAATGGTGGCCGCGTAACTTGTCTCACCAGTCGGACCGCTTTAGGGGACTTGGACACTTGGAGGAAAAACTCTCGCCGTGTCGTGAGTCCTCCCGGGTGCGGTTCAGTCGGATTGACCTTGTCCTTTGAGGAATTGGCCCTCTCGTTGGACGTATCGTTGTGGGGATAAGGATCCTCCTCAACTCCATCGATGGGATGGTTTCTGGAGAATGATCTCGGAGGCAACATCACCATTGAGGATGCATCACTCGGCCAGTAGTTGAAACCAGATCCATGTCGACGTCACAGACCGCCAAGTCAAACCGATTCTCCTTGTTCCATTCCCCGCCATGAGTGCATAAGATTTGGAAAAAGAGAGTATGTTGACAAGAGATTACGGAAGGTCCCCACGGTCGGCGCCAACGCCGGTGTATTAGAACCGATCTTACGTAAAGGTTATTTGATTCGGGGTCTCTAGAGATGAAATCGCGCAGAGCGATTGACACGGATGTTTATACTGAGTTCAGCCTTCTCCGGGAGAATAACAACCCTACTCGTGTGTGTGTGGTATTGATCAGATTCTCAACGATCAAGCTCAAACTAAGTCTATTAAAAGAACAAGACTTGTGTTTCTCCTGACTCGCTCTGCTTCGCCCTTGGCCCTCCGATTGATGTCTTTATATAGTCGTGAAGGAGTAGCCGCTTCCTCGGCCAAGAGGCGCCTAATCAAGTCGAATGGGCGATGATGGCGAATTACCGGCGTAGTGGCTCCTTCACGTCGTTGGGCGCTTATCCTTTGAGGTAATGGGGTATTTAAGCACTATTACTACGCGGAATTATAGTGCACGAGGACCGCTCGATTCCTTAATCAATTGGACCCACTACCGTAGGTGTTATTGATTATAAGATGGTCGTGGTTGACTTAGTCGTAGTAGGACTTACGATCGGGTACAAGTCGAGAAGGACTTACGATCGATAATGGTCGAGAAGGACTTACGATCGGGTAATGGTCGTAGAAGGGCTTACGACCGGATAGTGGTCGTAGAAGGACTTACGATCGTGACATAGTCGTAGTAAGACTTACGACTATAGGGGTGATTGTAGGAGAACTTACAATCACCGGTAGGCCTCTCCTTATGAATATAAGGGGTACTTATGGGGACTACGTGACAACATATTTACCCATAATAAGAATTACTGATAAAAGATAAAATGAGGATTATCGATCCTCGCCAGATTCAACACAAGGCTTCCTCCTGCATTTATCGATCTTCTTAGCTTTCATAGCTAAAAGAGAAAAGTGCGTGTTGAATTTGATTAAGGCGAAAAATCAAGAAAGCGTCTATTCACCCCCCCTCTAGTCGCCTTTATGGTCCTACAAGTTTGAATATACACAACTACATTTTTTGTGTGGAACAAATGTAGATATACATTCCAATTCTAGTGGATCAACATTGGGGTTTATTTTTTTGTCAATATGCTTAATGAGATTGTTGAGATTTATGATTCTATGAAGAGCTCAAAGTAGCGCCAACAGTTTTACCATACATTGTGGTATAATGTGGTGAGTAGTTGTCCCAATCATATACAGTTCAGTGGTTTTAAATTTTTTTAATCCATGTGACAAGTATATACAACGTGGTGAGTAGTTGTCGCAATCATTGCACCTTTTTTTTTCAGGGTATCAACCTACAACAGGCCTTGTCAAAGTTAAGTAGGGTACCCCGTTGGGGTATATGATATGTTCAAAGTCTAGCACCTTCATATTCCATTGCAAACCACCATGTTTGTCACTTCGACTCCCTTTTTTGCTTCTTTTCTACATCGCTCGTCTTTTTATTATTGTTTTGTACTAACTTTTGTACTTTTCATTTTTGAATGATTTTTGTCTTTTTGTGTGTGTAAATAAGTTATGACTGCGGATTTTGTGTACTAAGGATGCTTGAATGTCAAAACGGCAGGAGTCTCATTGGTTACAACACGACACCTAACAAATATTTTTATTTTTGTCTTATTTTTCTTCTAAATTCAAAGCACAACGCCTTTTGTTTTGCGTTCCACATTTCGTGATGCAGGCCAACGTTGAAGATTACAAGAAGAAACTTGCTTACAGGCTCATATGTCACTACTTCAACGATCTAAACCCTAATCGGATCTCTAACTGAAACTGCACAAGACGATCCCCCCTCCCCCAATGTGTTTTTCGATAGTTGTAGTGTATGCTTTGTAACATGGTTCATTAAGTTCACTTTTGTATTAGCTTACAGGCTCTGGATTAGCTTTATAGGCTCACTTTTGCATGTCTTGCGGTGTTTCATCTCATGAAAATGTACACGATGTCACACTGTTTTTATGGTCTTTCTTGTTCTTTTTTTGCAACCATTTGAGCATTGTTGAATGTGAAAATCTTATGTCTTACAACGTGTTTCACACTGTTATGAACCATGGTTTTAGCTATCCTCTTTTTTCACTTGTATTAATGTAAATTTAGTTTCATTTAAGTTTAAACTATCGTTTTTCACTTTGTTTCATTAAGTTCCACGCTAACTCGGGAGGTGTTTCCGAGGTGTTTCATTAAGTCCCATTCAGTTACTTTGAGGTGAGTTTCAGTAAGTTTCACCCAGATTCATCAAGTACCAGACAATTTAAGACAGTTTCATCAAGTAACTTGAAAATATCGTGTTACTTACTATGTCAAATCCTATGTGTACTGTAAACCAGTTTAATTAAGTTTTCTCCATACTTTTGCAGAGCAAGTTTGATTAACTTTTATAGTGACATGCAAGGATAATACATAAGTTTCATAAAAAAAAATCCATTAACTTTCATTTAAGTTCGATCTCCATTAACTTTCATTTAAGTTCGATCCATGAAAACTTCATATTCTTTTTAGGGTTAAGTTTCATTAAAGTTTGATCCATGAAAACTTCACATTCTTTTAGGGTCAAGTTTCATTGCTTCATACAATCATATCTGATTTTCATAAAGTTTCACCGCCTCATGCGTTTTTTGGTGGGATTCACTAATCTTAAAGCTATTTTTTATTTGTTTCATGAAGCTTCAATAGTGACATCGTGTTTCATCAAATTTCAACTAGTTTCATTATCATATTTTTGGAGCAGGTTTCAGTAAGTTTCATCTAGTATCATTGTTTCTCTATATTTTTGTAGAGCAAGTTTTACCCTAATATAGTTGAATTAAACTAATTCATATGTGTTTCATGAAGTTTCACAAGTCTCATGAAGTTCCATCTTTCTTGTATAAGTTTTTCAATAGTACCATCGTGTTTTATCAAGTGTCATATAGTTTCATCATGTTTCAACTAGTTTCATCTAGTTGTTTGTGGCAAGTTTCATGAGTATCATTGTTTCTCCATATTTTGTTGACAAGTTTCATTAAGTTTCATAATATAACATTGTTTCTCCATATTTTATCGACAAGTTTCATTCCTTTTAGTAGACAATTTTCATGTAGGACAACCTGGGCCATCTAGTTTCACCTGGGCCATTCAAGTTTTACATAGGTTTCATCCTAGTTTACCTAATTTAATACTAATACAAGTTAAATGAAAATATATGACAGCTTTCATGAAGTATCATGGGATTAACAAAATGGTTTCATTAGGTTTCAAGAAGATTCAATTATGTATCAATACATATTTTTCAGAGATTCATACAAGGTTCACAGACATCACATTATCCACTTAGATTAACACAAGGTTGCCCGATAGCATACAACATGAAAAAATCATCACAAAGCAAGGTGTATCGAGAATAGAAATCAAAATAGTTTCCTATCAACGATCAAGTTGTCGATCTTACAAAATAAAATAGAGGAAAATGGCAAAAGTTCTTGGAAGAGAATGAGATTGCTCTTTATTGCTATGAACTATATCATTTACTGTGGGGTGCCTTCGACAAGGCGGTGGACTAATCCTAATTTACACTGAGTGTAGTCCTTGCTATGCTATTGAATGAGAGATGAAACATGAATCTAATGTCAATAGTGATGCTTTAATCCGATCCCCTTGTTCCTCCGTGCTCCATCCTTAAATAACCATCAAAGAGTTGGCGCTACTCCTGTAGAAGACGCTTGTTGGAAGTGACATGCCCTCGAATGGTTAGTTATAGTTAATGAAATAGTAACTGATCGCCGATTAGTGTATGTGAACACTCAACCGTATAGTGGTTATTGTCAGTGTCTTAGGACCATGAAACATCACATGGTATGGAACAAATATGTCATGTACTCTATTCATCACACGACAAGGAATATACTTGGATCGGAACCAAGTGTCATTTCATAGCCTTCACGAGCAGTCATCTCGTCGAGGATTGGGTGCAGGACCTCATCCGACCAAGGTACCCATTATGTAACCTCTAGAATCCTTACGACCATGAAGATATATGGTCTTATATTATGTATTAAAGTAATACATAGAGATTTTAATCATCGTCATTTCCTTTCTAGGAGTCTTTTTGTTTTTGGCTGGAGTCTTGAATTGGCTGCTTTGTCATTTTCTTTGCCTTCCTTTTCTCCACAGTTTTGTCATTGTCAAAGGCGGAAGCCGTATGCTTGTTGAGTTTCTTGGGTAGCCTCTAGAAGTTTTTTTGCAAGATCTCAAACGCTTAGCGTGTTACTCTCACCCACATATATCTCCTTCCCATTGTTGTACTGTGTGGGTGGAGGCAACGTTGAGATAAGTTAACAACGACTAGCCGATCGATTAAATCATCAATGGTCCAAGGGTAAGCCTATACTGTACTCTATTTTGCATGCCTCGGTAGCCATACAAACCGACTTTGTGCAAACACGAGTATATTTCAATCTTCTACTTGTAACTTCATTGACATCCATGTACACAAGTTGCTTTCTAGAACTTTCTCAACCTTTCAAAGGCCCATCTCTCAAGCAGATACTTTTATGGATTAGATTGACATTGGTTGTGTTATTACCTTAGGGATGTGCTCACAGAGCGATCATCTCTTCCAAACTTATTGCACACATAGTCGAATGCTTGATCCTCCAAACTAGCACTAACCAAGTATATTCTACTCAATTTTCCCCACACACATTCTAGACATAATAAGAATCACAAGCTTCCCCATTGACAACATTGTACATTGTGGTATTCATGAGCTACTCTCAAACTTGGAAAATATAGAATGGATGTAGAAGGTGGAAGTCCTTTTTATCGATACCTCGACCACAATGTTGCATCGGTTTGAATAAGAATATATCGTTGATTGTCATCCCGTCCAAACAAGGCGTGTGAGCTTCTCATATTGTGTGATGAAGTTTCTTATCGAGTCACCTACATGCATAAAATCTTTGAAGCAGTGCATTCATTTCCTCGTCACATTGCGTGGTGCTCATGAATGGAAAGAAAGCTTCCATGAAGTAGCAAGGCACCCATTTCACCCTAATTCTGTATATGTGATGTATGTAATTGTGGTCCGATAGATCATAGTAGTCAACCAACTTAGCCCATCTTCTTCAAATTCCTCAACGGACAAGGAGTCATCAATGCACGATCTAAGGTCATCTTCAAAACCTTCCAACTTTGACACAGAACTTCACTTGAGCTTTGCATTCTCGCACATGTGCCACATGCATCTTATGGACTGGTGTTCAAGAAGACATTTGTGTTTGCTATCTCCATTGCTTTGTCTTGATCTGTCATGATACTCTTAGGAGGGTTGTTATCAACCGCTTTCAAAAATATCTCAAATAACCATTCAAAGGTCTCTATCATTTCGTCCTTAGGAAAAGCACACCCAAACATCACAGTATGTCTGTGGTTGCTAACACCAATAATGGGAGCAAACGGGGCCAATACTTATTTGTGCAAGACGTTGTGTCGAACACAACATATTCACTAAATCTCTTGTATACTTCCTTCAAATATCCATCAACCCAAAAGAGATTGTTGATTGTGTTACCGCTATCCAACTCCATACTATAAAAGAATGATGAGTCCTCTGCTTGCAACTCCTGAATGTATTGTTGCTGCCATGTCAGTGTATTCACTCTTGCGTCTCATAGCTGACCGGAGGTTACTCACTTCTTTCTTCGTGAAGGGGATGATTATCCTGTTTTCGTACAGATCGGACAAGACAAACATCACCCTCCTTGTAGGGATATTGTTTGTGTGGAGCAACTCTACGAGGGCGTAGTCATCATCTGTGATGTGCCTGTGCGACCTCAAAGAGCGAAGTGTCGAGGGGCTCAAAGGGGGGTGATTGTGATCCAGCTCAACAATGGTAACCACCCATTTCTCATTACTCTTAACAACCACCATCCTTGCCTTGCAGTCAGACTTGCTCAGCTTGTTACTCTTTCGCGAGCCGCTGCTAGCACTTGCTCCTGTTCCATCATTTTTCTGCCACATTCAAAGAAGCAGGCGAACTCATATATGTTGTACTCTCTTGTAACATGGTTCTTGGTACAAGTTGAAACCTTTGTATCGGAGCCACAACTACACACATAATCACTATAGTATTTCTTTGCCTTCTTTGGTGAAAAATTCCAGGTCAACACATGGTTTTGCATGTTGTGAACTAATACAATTTGTATCTTCATCTTGTGCAAGCATTTCTTTGATGAAAAAATCCAGGCTAACGTACAGTTTTCCATCCCTATGCCAATTACTTGCGACAAAAAAAGCTTCAGCAAAGATGGCCTCCAGACCATTGTCATGTGTAGGAGTAATCTCGGTTGAGGTCATATTAGCATGTTTTGGAGGGTCGAGTGGATGAAACAACATATTTTAGCATCTAAGCCAAGCATTTCGTCGAACATGTTACATGCAACAAAGCGCTGCAGCAGCACAATGGGGGGGGGGTCGAAGCTTACCTAGGATATGCCAGAGTAGCAGACAAAGGGAGACGGTGGCTAAAGAGGGAAGCCAGAGGCGAGCTGGCGTGCGTGCTCCCACACGTGCGGAGGAGGATGACGAGGGAAAGCTAGAGGCGCATGCGCGACATGCCATGCCCGCAGGAGGAGGAGGATGGGGGGAGCGAGACGAGCTAGCGAGCGTGGGAGGATGATAGGGGGAGGACTAGGGCGAGCTAGCGCACGTGCGGAGGAGGATGATAGGGGAGGGCGGGGAAGAGGAAGGCGAGCTAGCGCAAGGCGCTCCGCGCACGGAGGAGGATGATGGGGAGTGCAGTGGGGCGTGCATAGAGGAGGATGATGGGGAGGACAGGGAAGAGTGGGATGTGGTGGCGCAAGGATTAGAATCTGAGGAAGGAAAGCTACACAACTATTGGAGCATCAAAATACTACGGTTGGATCCTATACCGTTGGTTTGAGAACCCGACGGTATAACGTCTGATAGCAGCTTTCAGCTATTCATGGATCTTCCGGTTGCTTTGCTTTCTCCCGAGTAGTATATTGTGTGTATATTGAAGAGACCCAATGGGCGATATATATAGGAGTACAAGAGGTATATGCTATATATAGATAAGGCATATAAGAGTCCCTATTCTAACTCATATTCTAACATATCTCTAACACCCTCCCTCAAATGCAAGGCGTATGCAATAGCATTGCATTTGGAAAGGTTTGATACTAAAATATGGAAAATTCAAAGTATGAGTCTTGATAATGTCGCCGTAGCATGCGGCTCTTGAAAAATATATCAGTATCAAAAGACCTCCCCATCCGGTTGTCGTATGACGGCTCATAAAGCACAAGGTGCATGAGCAAAGTCGGATCGGTAGCAGTGAATCAAGAAGGCGATGAAACCGACATGAATAAAGAGAGCTATCAAATCAAGTCGAATAGGAATAAGTGGAAGCATGGTGGCGCAGATCGTAGCCCAAGGCGTCGGCGACGCGATGCACAAAGCACAACGAATGTACAATGCAAAAGAAGCGCAACGCATGATGCACAAGAAGCGCTTGAGGCGCGATCACGGAAGAAAAGCGGCGCAATGCATAGAAGTACAACGAAGGCGCAGTGTGGAAGAAGCGTGGCGGCCTTGAAAGCTTGGAGCGGCGGATCTCAGCGGCTCGAAGAAATAGCGTGAGCGCGTACATTGCCATGCATAAGGTAATTCCTATGCTTCTATGACCGACAATAAATTTGTGGACTCGCATGGCTTAAGCGAACTCAAAATTGAGTGCTACAGTTTGAATGGGCGAAGCAAGTGTGACACAAAGAAATAAAAACCTAAGGATTACTAGTAGTAGCACTTTTAAAATAGAAGGAAGAAGTTGGAAAAGTCGGTGGTGAAGCCATTGCGGAAAACCAAAAGCCGGAGCTGGGGAAGTCGGGCGGCCGGCTGATCCGGTAGTAGTGGTGCATGGTACTTCACCGACAAACGGCACCTCTTCAAATCCGCGAAACAACTTCATCAAATCCGGTTATGAATGGCTCCCATCGTCTCCTCCCAACCACCACTCCACCGCATGGCTAACCGGTAGAACCAAAAAGAAGCGCGGCCACGGGCGCGCGATCGCGCGCGCGCGAATCCAAGCGGCGAGGAGAGTCCGCCCATTATGCGCTAGTCGCTCCACAACCACCACGAGACAACGCGGAGCGCACAACAAGCTTGGGTGGGAGAAGGCGGTGGCCCAGCGGCGTGGAGGCGAGGATGGCGAGCACTGGAACGCACCGCAAGAACTCTTGCGGAGGCGCCATGGTGACGGACGTCGCGTCGCGAACACCCGCCGACGCTGCCGCGGCCGGTAGCAGACCGCGAACACCCACACAACTCCGGCGTGGCGATTGCACCGAGCCGCGTCAGCTGGCGGCGAGCGCGACGGCGAGGCGGGAGGCGCGGGGCTAAGGCGGCCAGGCCGGCCACGAGAAGAGGAAGCGGCCGTACGAGTGCCAAGACGAGCATCAGCGCCGACGCGGCAGATCAGCGCGAAGCGGCGGCAGAGCCGAGATGGGTGGCGGACCGACGCGCCAGATCTGGCTGAATCCAACGGCGGGGAAAACCGGATCGGCCTGGGCTTGCCGGCGGTGGAGACGGATCGGCTCCTCCGCCGACGCCGCCGAAGAAGAACCACTGACGAGGCGAAGATCGAGTGAGCTTTCGAAGAGACCAGATCTGGCCGGACGGGCTATATAATCACCAAATCAAGCTCACGGTGCAGAACCGCCAGGCCAAGGTGCCCGTCGTCCCTTCCGCTACCGTGCTCGTCATCAAGGCGCTCAAAGATCTGCAGGAGGAGATCACATACGGCGAGGATCGGAAGCCGTTGCTGCTCCTTCCACACAGAGAAAAAAACTAACGTGGCCGCCCCCGGGAGCGGAGATTGCTCCTCGAGGGCAAAGCAGCACAATAAACTAAGTTGGAGGTTAGGGTTTAGAATCTGCTCGCGTCGATACAGTGTTATAAATATATTATGTATATATGAAGAGGCAACGATGAGCGATATATCTGAAATCTGAGGTATATCTATATATAAATAAGGTATATAAAAATTCCTATTCTAACTCATATTCTAACGTATCTCTAAGAGCAGTAAGTATCTTAAGTTTCAGCCTGTACCTAAATTCCTGGGTCGGATCTGTTTAAAGCGGAGGTCGGTTTCAGTGTCTCAGTGATGAGCCAAGATCCGACGTTTGACGGCAAGGTGCGTACCTAAACCAAGTGGCGATGATGTGACATATGTCTAAGATAACACTGGGATTATTTACTTATCTTGTGCTGCTTGAGAGAGACACAAAGTCTAATGAATTATCGCTGATGACGACGGGCAATTACGAGTCTTGACCTTGATGCTACAGATCATGGAAAAAAGAAAAACCTCACTCCCAAAGTCCCAAGTCAATCGAATAATCAAGACGAGAGAGAGAGAGAGAGCGCGTTGTGATAGAATTCCGCACGCATAAGCAAACCAGTTTGTTTCTCATCAAGATTTGACGTTCTGCAGTCTGCACAGAACAAGAACACACAGCACGACAGCATCCAAGATTATCCCCGCAAATAAAAAGCATCCGAGATTAGAACAAGGCGGCACCATGTACATACACTACAGAAGAATTAGAAGCGTCTTAGTCCATCCAGTAATAAGAGAGACAAAACGCATCTGAATCTGACAACTCACAAACTGCAAATCGACAGTATTCTGAGATCAGTGCTCGGGTCTTGCAGTAACATTGAACAAACCGAAACATGATTACATAGCACTTTTGGGTGCAAGAAAGAACCACTAGAGAACTAGGCTTTGTCACTCCATCGCCGTCGAACTACCAATCCGGGGAGGCTTGGTCGCGGTCGAGTCGGAAGGGGCCCTATCCCAAATACTAGCCCCCTTCTCCAGGAGTACTACTTCTCTTTAATCGATTCCTCCCTCACAACGACGACAACATCAGCAGCAGCAACGTTATTCACAGTACCAAACAAACAAACAAAAGATCAGGGAGAGCGAGTAAAAAAACATGGAAGCTTATATACACAGCGCGGCGCGGCGCTTTGGCTTCGTGTCGGCGGGCTGGCGAGTTTGGTTTGAAATGCCGCGCCTTGGGGTTGGCGGCTAGGGCTTGTTGTCGGGCGCGGCGGAGGCGAGGCGGGAGGCGATGGCGGAGTGGTACATGGCGTCGTGGAAGCTCTCCGTCTCCATCATCCGCATCCGCAGCTGCCGCGCCTTCTCCTCCGTCAGCACGCCGAACCGCCTCGCACCACGAGGCCCCGGCGCCGGATCCTCGTCCGCCTGCGCCGGCTGCGCGTCGATGTAGTCCGGCTGGCCCGACCACCCCAGCAGCGGCGCCACCACTTACCGCTGCCGCTCCGCCCCGTCGGCGCGGAACCTCGCCCCGGCGGCGGAGGCGGCGCAGGGCCGGACCGCCGGCGCCGGCGGCCGGACGGAGAAGGCGGCTGTCCCCGATGCCATTGCCATTGATTTCCACTGCACTGCAAGAAGAAGAAGGAATCGTGGGGGTTTGATTTGCGACTGAAGTGGATTTGGCTCTGCTGTTGTTAAGGTGGTGGGATATAAGGTGGTGGGATATAAAGCGGGAGGGGAACGAGTGGATAAGGCTCCTGGGCCGTCGCTTTTACGGTGTGGTGGGAGCGGGGACGGGGAGCGTGCTCTGCTCGTCACTGCGGGTGCGCTTTTGGGCAAACGGGACGCCTCCTCCGTCGTCGGTCGCGGGGTCGTTTTTACTGGTTGATCGTTCCGTTCGGTTATCCCGTGGGCACGGCACGGGGTTTTCCGAGGGAGAGGCCAACTGGGTTTCGCAGATTCTTCCATGGTTTTTTTTCTTTGGAAATTGGTTGGATCGGAGAATAGAGGAGCTCTACTATCTACGAGCGGATCGAAGGAGAATAATTTTTTTTTTGAATATATGTGATAGTAACATAAGTCTAAGAAACTTCTTATCGATCGTCGACGAACGTATAACGTATAAACTAGTTGGTATGTGATTTGAGAGTAATCTTAAAAGGTAGGACTAGCAAACTTTACGACGCATCGTGTGGTACACGTTAATTCTTTTAAAATCAAATGGTTAATTACCAGGTTAGAGATATAATGTCATTCTCTTTTCTTTTTTTTTTTCTAAGTTTGTATTCTCACAGTTGAATTTGGTACTTGTATAAGCTTTTTTCTTTGTGAAATATGAACTACCCAGAATAGAATTTTGTAGGAAATCAACACGCTAGTTCATATAAATTCAATTTTTACTAGCACTACAAAAACGTGTAACCCTCAAGTAACCAAGTAGAATTAATCTAGTTAGCTAAAAATAAATAAAGGAACAATAAAAACCACTAGAGCTCCTAGAGTCCTTGAAAAAACAGCCGGGTAAAACAGTCCTTTCTAGATCGTGGAATATATTTTCGGATTCAATTGCTGCTTAGCCTGACGGCGACAGGCCGGCCGGGGGTCGACGTGGACGGATATTTTGGTCGCCGGCGCCCGGCAAGGCAGTTGTTCGCATGCGCGATCCGGCACAACCGCGTGGGCACGCGAGCTGGCGAGAGCAACCCCCGTGTCCGCTAGCCACGGCGACCGCTCCGCCGTTGCCTTGCGGGAGCCAATTCCGCAGGGGGGAGCTTCACAAGCCGCGCGCGGAAGCGTCGCAGAAATATACTAGTGCTGCTAGAATATGCTCCACTCTCGTGCAGCGCACCGGCACGCTGATCCTTGGCGTCTTGCAGCAGCTGGGCGACGGGGACGGGCCCCGGCCACGTTTCCACGTGATCATCTCGTACGGCGTCCACGTCGATCGGCGCTAGCTTGTTCATACCGATCATACCTCCCCCGCCGTGCCGTGTCGTCGTGCAATTGCTCTGCACATTTCTCTCAGCCTGACAATCTGCCGTGTTATTTCTTTTCCTTCTGGAAAGCTGTTTGCCTGTATTACGATTGCTCCATTTACTTCTGCTCTGGTAGATGATACATGAATTAGACAACCAAGACGTGGGACCTAATCACTAAAAATAGCCTAAATACTACTCCCTCAGGTTCAAAAAAAAAACAATTGTTTTAGAATACGTGCAGTCAAACTTTAGAAACTTTGACTACATATACATTTCTAAATATTTAGATTAGATAGATAAAAATCATGTATGTAGATTCGTCTCAAAAAGTATTTTCGTAATATTATAAATTTATTGAGTTTTACAAGTATATTATAATAGTAATTAGTAATCAAAGTTGTATTTTAATGACCATATTGCTGTACAAAAGGATTTGTTTTTGTTAATATAAGGAAGCACTACTTTTACCATGGAATTGCACACACTACTACAAAGCAGCGATAGAAGACGCCAACAATGTCTGTGATAAAATTATCATGACGGTTCTTCGTTAACCGTATGTGATGTGGGCGTATCACGGGCGGTTCGTATAGAACCGCTCGTGATATACTACCTCTATAAATAGATGCTCCCGACAGGCCCCCTGTCCATTCCATTTGCGCCGCCGCCACTGCTGCCTGCCTCCTCCTATTAGCCACCGCTCGTATCTGGCTCCTCCCAGCTGCGTCACCCTGGCTGCTGTGCCTCCTCACGTTCGCCACCTCCGCTGCAGTGCATCCTTCCATGCACATTCTTGCATTCAGCTTTGAGTTGTCACCCACCTTCCTCCTCCCCATTACGGCACCTCTTTGCCTCCTCCACATTCGCCACCTTGAGAGAAGGGTAACAATCAGTAACCCTTTATTTTGCTCCAAACTAATCACTAATGTGTAACGATCATAACCCTTTATATTTGCTCTAGACTAATCACTAATGTGTTTGGTCATTATGAAGGGTACTTGCGGTTTATTAATATAATTTAACACTAATTAATTTGTTACGTGTGTATCGTGTAGATGGGCCAAAGCTGATGTACATTGAGCAAGTGTGAGTGAAGAGTATATTAATGGCGTGTTTGCTTTTAGAAGAGCCGTCGGCGGGATATGTTGAAGAATGGGATAAAATTTATGTCTTGTCCATGCATTGATTGCGGTAATATGAAAATGTTTAACAACCCGGTCGGATCGAAGCTCACTTATCTGAAGGGGTTTTGAAAAAGGATATACATGTTGGGCGATCCACGGTGAAGAAGCGATTATCTAGGAAGTCGATAATGATGACATCGCCGAGGAAGTCAACTATATGCGTGGTATGGAATGTGCTTTTGATGAGGATAGGTCGCATGATGACAATCTGGATCGATGCTACTGCGATGCGAGAAGGAACTACGGTGAGAGAATTTTGTAAATTCGAGAGCTTAATGGAGGACTTGGGGAAACCTTTGTTCCCTGGCCGCAGCGGAATACACAAGGTTGTCAACCGTGTTTGAACTGCTATGAAATTGAAGGCAAGCAATGGTTGGTCCGATAAGATTTTCTGGCGTGGTTAGGTCTCTTAGTGACATCCTTCCGAGAGAAGCGTGTTGCCCGGCCACGACCTACCAAGCTAAGAAGGTTATTTGTCCATTGGGAATGGAAGTAGAAAGAATACATGCATGTCAGAACTATTCGAGACATGCATGTATGTCCCATGTGCAAAGCATCCGGATACAAGCGTAAGAATACCGCTAAGGCGAAGCAAGGACCCCTACTAAGATGTTGTGGTATCTACTTGTGATCCCACGTTTGAAGCGCTTATTTGCGAATCGAAAGGAGGCAACATTGATGCGTTGACACTCGGAAGAGCGTAAGAAAGATGGAAAGCTCAGACACTCTGCTGATTCTGCCCAGTGGAGAAACTTCGATCGGAGCTTGAAGAGTTTGGTGCGTAAGCGAGGAACATAAGGTTAGTATTGAGTGCGGACGGAATGAATTCTTTGGTAACATGAGCGTAGCACAGCTTTGGCAGTGAATCTATGTATGTACAACCTTCCTCCTTGGCTGTGTATGAAGCGGAAATACATTTTGATGTCACTACTTATCCAAGGGCCGAAGCAACCTGGAAACGATATTGATGTGTACCTAGCACCATTGCTGGAAGATCTTGTGACACTTTGGAACGAAAGGGTACAAGTATGGGATGCGTACAAAGAGAACTTCACTTACGCACTATGTTATTCTGCACTATCAATGATTTTTACGCCTCTTGGTAACTTTGTTGAGTTCGATTAAAAGGAGCCAAAGCCTGTCCGCACTGCTTAGATGGTACCGAAAGTGTATGGCTGAACAACTGTAACATCCCAAATTTGGATTTGTGTTTCAAATGTAGAAAAATGAGGAGAAATTAAAACTTCTCTCACACCTGAATATTTTTGACCAGTTCCCTGATTCTTGTACAAGGATTGTAGAAAAATCAAAATCAAAATCCTCAATTGACTCCAATCAAAAACATCCTTGGCAAAAATCTTGTGCCAAACCTCTGTGAATATTTTTCCCGAGTTCTAGGGAGGCTTGATAACACCTATGAATTATTTTATGATTTTTAGAAATTATTTGATAATCTTGGAGGCAAGTCAAAGCTTAGTCAAACCCTAATTCACACGTTCTGGAATTTCTTGAGAAAAATGCAGTGCAGTAAGCAGCATCCTGTTAAAATTTCATGATTTTTGGAGCTTGTTTGCTACCTTAAGAAAATTCCCCAAAAATCAGCTGTTAATTCAAACCCTAATTGGTTTCACTGTTCTTTGGGTTAGTCGGACTCGGGCTCGAGCCAAGTGACTTGGTTCAGTCAACTAACTACACCCGTGCGGTCACTCGATGCGTGAGTATCGTGGATCGTTGGATCACGAGATCAACGACTCATACGGCGTGTGAGCGTTCGGACCATCCGAACGTTTCGATCAACGAGAGTCGTTGGATCTTAGATCAACGGGCTGGATCGAAGTGAACGTTCGGACCGGCCGATCGTCCCGTTCATTTGAACCGTCCAATTTGGAGATAATGACCTGGATTGAAGTAAACGTTCGGACCGTTCCCATCGTCCCGTTCATTGGAACCGTCCAATTTCAATCCAACGGTGGTAAGTCGTCTCCTTCTTCGATGCGAGCAAGCGTGCGGTTGAGTCAAAGCCATGGCGTGCGCAGAAGCGAGCGCGTTGGGTCACCTCGATGACCACCTTTAAACGGCTCTCTCTGCTAGCATTAATGTGCCGTCGTGCACCGCCTCTAAGTCCATTGCTCAACTGCTCCGTAGCTCTCAAGTGCTCTCATGGCAGGTTTGACCTGAGAGGGTTTATTGCCGTTGCTCCCTGCCATTTCCTCTATTTAAGCTCCATTACTTCCCCTTTGGCTTCCTTTAGCATCTCCGCAACTCTAGCTAGCACTTCAGTGGTTGTTTGATCTGCATTCATCCGAAAGTACTTCTGCCACCATTGCCGAGCTTCAATCTTTCGGTGAAGGCGGTACCACAGTGGCTCTCATGAAGGATCTAGACCCGCCATTATGAGTTAATGGAATGTTTTCGTAATTAATGACAAATCCAATTATGAGACTAACTCTCTTGTCTAGTATTATCTTGTGTAGTCCCATTTGGATATAATGGTGAAATTCAACGAGATATGCAATCAACATCTTAATCTTATATATATTTGCATTCCTCGGATCCAAAATATATGATTGAACTCAACCATAAGTTAAACTTGAATATGTGCATATGATCTTATTACACATGTATGTATGCACACATCTAGGGGGAGTTTTATTCTATATTTTGTGGTTTCATTAGTATTGATTCATATTCCATTCTTCACATACATTTGGGATCTTTACTTTGAAACAAATCTGTTTGAGTATACAAAACTTGTGTAGTTCTTGTATACTCATGATTATGAGTATATAGAACTTGTGTAGTTCTTGTATACTCAAGTTAGAGTATATATATAACTTGTGTAGTTGATATATACTCAATTTGTTCTCTCATTTATCATCATTCAATTTATGAGTAATTAAGTGGTTATCATCAATTACCAAAGAGGGAAAGATTGAGGTATCTTGTCCCACCATTATGAGTTAATGGTATGGTGTGGTAATTAATGATAATCATATTGTGGAACTAACATTTTTCATGAGTTGGATATATAGGTTATGTTTCAAGAGAATGAAGACTTGGGATGATCATGACTTGATCATCAAGTCGAGATTCAAGTGAAGGATGCATCATGTGTTGATGCACATCAAGTCAAGAGAAGACCCATCATGTGTTGATGGAGGTCAAGTGAAGGAATGCATCAGCGTTGATGCATGTGAAGACTTCGGGATGAAGAAATCATTTTGTGTTGGCGATGTTCAAGGCAAGATCCCAAAGTTAAGAGATCATCATATGTTGATGATTGTCAAAGTCAGGACCGGACTTGAAGTGTTGATGTGTGTCATCAAGCTTCAAGAAGATGTAAAACAAGCGTATGACTAGCTAGGGCTAAGGATGTGTTCCTAGTCTTTTACGGTCTCGGTGTTTGGTTGATAGGCCGGATTGCTAGTATAGGATTATCGTACTATTAAGAGGGTCTTGACTAGTAGCATGAGTTAGTCATGTGTTGATAGCTCATTGTGTTTACTCTAGCTCATCTATGCATGGAGCTATTATTTGCCGAATGTGTTTTGCATCTTTGGGCGTTGACACTATATTTTGCAAATGTGTTTTACAAAATGGTTGAAGTCCATGCATCTTAGCCTTGTAGCATGATCTTTGTTATTCTGAATATGTTTTGCAAATAGTTGATGCTCATGTTTGATTTCTTGTAGCATGTGACTTAAGTTTGCAAATGGTGTAAGTCCATGTGCCTTTTTCCTTGTGGTATGATTCTAAAAGTTGGCAAATGTGTTTTGTAACTTGCTAGGAATCTTGCTATTGATCCTTCTTGGCATGGCTTGTCAATTGACAAATGTAATTTGCAATTGAAGTTGTTGAAAAAGTTGTTCTTGTGCTCTGTCGGGATAATCGGAAGTTAGGCATTGTATGTCGAAAGTTCAGATTATCGAAAGCTTGGAAATTCGGCGGAATGTTTTCGGAGAAACACCATTTTGGGACTTAGCCAAAATTTAGAGTGCGATAGTTCCGCTATGTGTTGTCTTGGAACTTCCTAAGATCGGAACTTCGCAACTTAGTTGGCGGTAGTTCGCTAAAATTCAAGCGGCTAGTTTCTCGTCATGAAATAGTAGTTCAAGGAACTTCGATTTCTCTGATTTTGAGGGTTTGTCTCCCAACGGCTAGTTTTTGTGTGTGGGCTATATATAGCCATCTTGGCTAGGTTGGGAGAGGTTCTTTGGTGATATTGTGAACATGCTTTGAGCCTCTTGAGC
This sequence comes from Hsuehochloa calcarea, assembly GCA_036346395.1. Classification (NCBI taxonomy): domain Eukaryota; kingdom Viridiplantae; phylum Streptophyta; class Magnoliopsida; order Poales; family Poaceae; genus Hsuehochloa; species Hsuehochloa calcarea. The sequence continues at coordinate 77,922,157 of CM070593.1, read as the reverse complement.
TAAGAGCAAGCATCTCCTCTCTTTTGTGCATGTGTTGCGCTTGGTGAGATTAGAGCAAACCCTAAGTGCATGTGTTGCCTTAGGTAGTGGATTGTGTATCCATCGATCCTTAGATCAACGGTCCCGATCGCGTGAGCGTTGGACCATCGAGCGCGGCGATCCATGTGTGCCGTAGGATTTTAGATCAACGGCTCATATTCGGTGAGCGTTCGGACCATCGAGCGTCTCGAACCATGGACCGTTGGATCTAAATCCAGCGGTGAGCGTATGGCCTGGCGCGGCGCAATGCTCTCTGGCGTGGGCCATTGGATTCGAATCTACGGCTCGATTGGTGAGCGTTGGACCGGTCGAAGGTTCGCCGTTGTGTGCCGTCCATCTCAGATCAGCGCCGCGCATCTATTTGAGCGTTCGGACCATCCGAGCGTCTCCATCCACGTGGACCGTTGGATCTAAATCCAACGATGGGGGTTGTGAGCCGCTGGAGCGCACGTTGTCCCGTGGACTTGGACCGTTGGATCCAAGATCAACAGTCCAAGTTTGTCCACGTCGATTTAATCTCAGATTTGCCCGAGAGGATTATTTGTCAACTGAAAAATAAAATTAACATGTAAAATGCATAACTATTTTATTTTAATTCCTTTCCAGTTAATTCAATTTTTTTGGTTATGTTTTTAACTAAACCTTAATCTAAAAATGTTTCTAACCTCATTATAGCTCCAAAAAAATTTGCTAAAATTTTAGTTGTAATGAATAGTAGTATTTGTGATTTACAAGGCTAAGCAGATTTGTTTTGCTCATATCTTTTGCATTAAGAATCCAAATCAATTGGTTCTTATTGCTAAATTCCTTATAAATCATACTCTTCTTTCTTTGTAAAATTTTCAAAGCATTCGGAGAAAGTTTGCGGTTGATTTTTTGTATTTTCTTCGTTCTTATTGGTTCTTTTAGCTTCTCGTTAGGTTAAAGAGCACATTATAACCTAAGTGATCCTCAACAACATATTGAATGAAAAATCGTGAAGCGGTTTGATCATAAATTTCCCATTACTTGCAAGTCTAATATCTTGTTTACAAATCATATGTATGTATGCTTTGTGTCAAATTAATTTTCCCAATTAGAGGTAGTTACTCTATTGCATTATTGCCCTCAAATTGTTATCCCCTACCACAAACATAAGTTACTAATATCCTTGGTGAATTAGAGCCCAGATTTAATTATGCTCTTTATTGTCTTTTCGATATCATGCTTAGCAATGCTTAGCTACGTAGAATGATTTATCGACTTAGTCGATAACCTTGATCCACAAATCATGTTATTATTTTGTTCAGACCTTGTGCTAATTTGTTTTGAAAATAAAAAGTGCAACCGAAATGATTTGGACTTGGGCAAGTGGTTGGATGGTGGGTTATTGGGTTTGTGGATGTCTTGCCCAGTCAACAAGGACCGAACATCGTGTTACACTAAACTAAGCAATTTTACGAGCTAACCACGCGAGAGGATATGGGACCTCTCTTGACGAGTACTTTGGCGTGTGTTATCTCCGAGTCGCAGGAGGGGGTTGTGTGTGGTGTGAAAATGATCGTCTGTTGTGTTGGGTGTGCGGTGGTGGAGATTCCGTAGGTTCTCCACCTCGAGGGCATCGTTGTTGTCCAAGGCTTTACTCGATGGGTAGTTGACCGAGACTTTACGATGACTCGACACAACGTATGGGTTTCTATCCATACAGGCGACTCAGCTAATGCACAATATTGGAAATATCTCGAGGACTTAGCCGTCTGATACCTAAGGAAGTGTGCTTAATAGCTTGGCAAAAGGCGTGTCGGCTTGTGGGTACATTGGTACACCCTCGACAGGATAAAACTATTCGAATAGCCTCTTCCTAGGTTATGGACACGCTGGGGAGGTCTTCCAAGAGTTAGACTAGAACCTTTATATTAAAATTTGACATGGTTGGTATGAATGGGTAATTCATGCTATTGTTGTGGTGACTATAGGTTTAGTCACTTCGTGTGGTTGTTGTCCTCTATCTATTGTTATTACTATTGTCGTCATTATTTGAACATTAAAAACAAATTTATCAACTTGCTTTTAAATGTACTACAATATTGCAAATGAAAACTTGCTTTATGTCAAAATGAAACATCCAACCTCCACTTAAAGAAGCTTGCATGTAGCATATGTATAGTTACAGTATTCTACGTAAGTCTTACGAGTATAATTTTGTACTCATTGCTTTGCTTAACTATTTGTTTGCGGAGGAGGTGAGCCCAAGGGCCTCATTTTTAGAAATATCTTTGCGATTCGACGACAGCTTGGCGGCCCGGTCGGTTGCCTTGTGGGTTAGAGCACACCTTGATTGGGTTTTTGTTTATAGCCATCTTATGGCACTTTTATTCATTGTTCAATTTTTGTATTTATATGTATTTGTTAGGTTGGCCTCTCTTTTGTAATAACTATCCTTTATTTATTTACAACAGGTTTGTTCTTTGTACTTGATTCTATGTGAATGAATGGAATTGATGCATGAATTTTGTAAAGGGTGTATATCTTGCATTTTGGGAAGTATACATGTCTCGAAGATCTGAGGTTATTTTGTTTGTGATGCTAGAAGGTCAATTGGTGACAAAGCATTACAAGCCTAATAATCAGGGTCCTCACAACACTCGCATAAGCGTGTATATATCGTCGTAGGTTCCTTCCCGAGATTCACCCATACCGCAAGATGAAGAAGCAATTAGCGGAAATAAGGAGGGGGCGGTTCGGCTCAAGGGCTTTTAGAGGAAGAAGGTCTATGATATGGTTAAGGATATCGATGTTGTGCTCGGAAAGGGCGTAAATTAAGGACCCCTGAGAAAAACATCACGGAAGAAGCGGTTAATTTTTTTGGGAAAGAGGTCATGCACGTGGAGAAGAATGTATGTGATAGCTTGATTGGTCTCTTCTTGAATATTAGTGGCAAAACAAAAGGCGGTGTTAACGCCTTTGCGTGACTTGGTTGATATGAATATAAGAACCGAGTTAGCAGCGAAAGAGACGATAAAAGGGCGAGCGTACCTTCCTGACTTGCTACACTTTGTCCAAGACCGAGGAAAATGAACTATGTCAAAGCTTGCATGGTGTGAAAGTTAGTCCTGGTTACTCGCCAATATTAAGAAACTTGTTTCCATGAAAGATTTGAAATTAATTGGTATGAAGTCTCATGATTGTCATGTCTTGATGGCCACGGATGCTTCTGATGCAATTAGGAGTATCTTGCCAAACAAGATCCAAGTGGCAATCTTTGGTATGTGTTATTTCTTTAACTCAATTACTCGGAAGGTCATCGATCCAGAAGGACTCGGCGCTCTCGGAGCCGAGGTGGTGAGCGACTCTATGTCATCTTGAGATGTATTTCCCTCCGTCATTTTTGATATCATGGCCCATCTCATTGTTCACCTTGCGAAAGAGATAAAGATATGCGGCCTTGTGTTCCTCGTCATATGCACCCTTCGAGAGATACATAGGAATTGAAGTCCCTACGTGCACGGAATCGATCTCGTAGGCGAGCGGTATCATCGAAGGTTATGCAACGAAGAGGTCATTGAGTTCTGCGTCAACTACATGGCTCGAGTGGAACCGATGGGTGTGCCTCTATCTCATCCGCGAGGGAAGCGGAGAGTATCGGGACCATCGGGAGGAAAGCAATCACTCCCGATCTAGATACATACTGTAGAGGCCCATTTCACGGTCTTGCAAAACATGACCCAAGTGTCCCCGACCATCGGCGAGCACAAAGACATAAATACGCCAACATAATCGGACGGTCGGAGGTTTGGATAACGAGAGAAACTGTCGTTGGTTCATCAGATAGTTAAAGATGCGATTAGGTTGGAGGTCATCAAGTGATTAAATGCTACTATGGTTGGCCAAAGGACCAAAATTTACAATTGTGATATGGCAAGGAATCGACATAAATGGGTACCGTTTTATCTGGCGACTCAAGATAGGAAGAACACAGTCAAAAGCAGCGGTGTCTTGCATAGATGCATTTCACGAGGGTTCAATACCACGGGCACGCGAGTTGAACTCAGTACTATGGGTTCGTAGAGAGATTTGAGAGCTCGACTATGTACTTTTCAAGATCCTCTGTTTTGATGACATTGGGTTAAACTTCCGCAGGGTGTGAAGGTCGACAAGTACGGCGTCACTACTGTGGACCTCAAACTTGTCGGATATAAGGACGAACTATTCGTACTCGCTAAGCAAGTTGTTCAAGATTTTTATGTAACGGACCCAGCAAATCAGAACCGCCACGTAGTTCTTCATGGGAAAAGAAGGATTGTCGAAGTTGGGAATGTCGTGGATGAGGAAGAGTACAATCAATTTGACGAGTTGCCTCCCTTCGGAGATGGCATCAGACTGGAGGAAGAACCCAGTGAGGAAGCTAGCTATATGCGCGTCGATTATCATGCAGGACTATATTTCAATTAAACATGTATTCCATTGTAATTTGATGTTAACATGTGTTATGGACTTGTCATCTCTAATGTTGATGTTAATGCAGACTTGTTAGAGTTATCAACTTGTTGATAATATCATCTTTGAAACCTTGTTGGAAATGCACACAAATGGGCAAATGTGTTTTGTCATTTGAGCAAAGTTAAAGTGCATTATACGTGGCTGGCGATCGGCCGGTGCTAAATCGGTCACCTTGCCATGTGTCGAGCGATGGACAAGCCACGCTAGCGATCGACCGATTTGGTGGTCGGATCTGTAATTAGTTGTGTTTCAAACCGATCATCTTTTCCTAAATTCTTGATCATCTAGGTAACCTCCCTGAGAAATTTCATAATTTTTAGAAATTATTTGCTATTTCTTAAGGGCTGGTCAAACCTGTTGTCTCCCTGGTCAAACCCCCTGTCCAGCAGCTTGTAAATTTTCTAGCGGGCAATGCCTGCATGAGATATTCTAAAAAATTCATACACGGTTGATCCACGAAGTCGGATCACTCGATAAAAATTTAGAATTTTGGAGTGTGGAGCTACCTCTGGAAATTCCCAAATGATCTCGACCTTTCAATTCAAAATGCTGGATCATTGTTTCTCGGGCTCGAAAGCCAAGTCGGACTCAGACCGAGTCGCGGTTCGACTCAACCGCCTAACGGCGTCATGCGTGAGCCGTCCGATGGAGATCCTCCTGTCCAAATCTAAGTACCGTTCGGACCACTCGGGCCTTCCGCTCCCCGTGTCCGGCCGTCCAGATTTGGAGATCACGGCTGGATTGAGTGGCGATCGACCGACCGATCGCCCCTTTCATGAACTATCCGATTTGGAGTTCAACGGCACGGATTGAGTGGGCGTCGGACGGCGCGATCATGCCGGTTCGACGAACCGTTCGATCTCGATTACTCACAACACGGTCTGCGCGGCATAAGCGGTTCTTTAATGGAACCGTCTGCGATGTTATTCTATATAAGTGCTCGCTCGAATTGTTGCCCTAGTTCTTAACACTTCCTTCGAGAATCGCCGCGTAGCCTCCCCGATCCGCGCCGCCTAACGCCGCCTCGCTTACGCGCAGTGCTTTCTCTGGCCGGTCGATGCCGCAGGCTGATTGTGCGTCCTGGCCATCCTGCCAAGCGCGGCCATGCGCCTCCCTGACCGCCTCGGCTCCGTCGCGGCTCGCTCGGTGCACCCCTTCTCCACCAGGCTTGGTGAGCATCCTCTCCTCCTCATGCCTGCATGCACCTCTTTCTCTCTCTCCTCCCTCCGTCGCCGCCGCCACTAACCGACCTGCGGCCGTTGCTCCCCGCCACCACCTCCGCTTGGCCTCCTCCTGCTTCTCTCCGACGCCCCCTCTTGCCCTCTCTCACTCTCGGCACCTCTATCGGTGATGCCCACTCTCGTCGTGACGTGTTGTTTAGCTAATCGGCAATTAGCTTTGGTGGTAAAACTTGCAAATATTTGGTGAATCTACATTTATTTGATTATGGTTTGAACAACGTCATAATGTCCGAGTATTTTCTTTGCCATGAATCATTCAGAGGAGCTAGTTGTTGGTCGGCGGAGGTATTGATTGTTGGTTGAGGTTTATTGCCTCCTCGGTTCATTGATAGATAGGGGTTGGCGGTGATCTTGAATGACAATGGATGGTTGTTGGCGATGAATTGAGTGTGGATTGTTAATCGTGACTCTTACTTCTCCGGTTGAGTGTTTTGTTAAGAGAACTATAGGAATCATCGATGGCGGTGTTTGTTGTTTAGCGCGATGGATTGATGTCATCGCAACTTGGAAAATCTATGTTAGATCTAGCTCTGCGACAATATTTGTAGAGGAATACAGATGTGTAGATGATCTTATATTGTATGATGAGAGCGCATCATTTACCATTGATGAGAATAGTTCATCATTGTTTATAAATGCAATTTCTTAAATTGCATTTAGTCCAAAATAAAAAAATATATTTATTTTATATCCGCAAAGCTATTAGAGCGGACGTGTCTTTACAGGTTTACCACTCGTAAAAAGGTATACGAGTTTAGAACACCATTTTGCACTTATCGTTTTATCTTTGTGCTGCATCTGTCGAGAATCGAACTACTTGACCGCTATAAGTTTAACATGTACTTACCGTTACATCCATGTATGTGTGTTTGTTTGTTTGCAATATTTCCTTCTCCTTTGCGATTTTCTTGTGCAATTTCATATATTTTATTTATTATGTATCATATATTTAGGATCAATGTGTAACTTCTATTTGATTATATAATGATTGCGTCGTAACTTATATAGATGGCGAGGCACCGTCTTCGCCGCCGTTGGCGTGTGCGTCGCCAAATGCATCTGGATCTCCGATCAAGGTGGTACGGAGCGAGAAGGCGAGAGAATCTCCAAATTGCCCTCGGGCGCATGGCGATCACACGAGGTTAGTGGCGTCGGGATCGTGAGTCCCAAGAAGCGTGCGAGATTCCGGACCGTCTACGGGTACTTGAGGCAGGTCCCCATCACCACCCCAACCTAGAAGTCTCTCACGGATGTACAAAGAGACCAGTTGTGGACTGAACTTTCTGCCTCGTTCACTTTCCCTGAAGCAGACCAGGCACGTGTGCGATGGCACGTTCTGCTCGTGATGTCCCACTCGTGGAGGACCTTCAAGAGCACGCTTGTCGCGCGATACATGAACACGGTCGAACGCCCTTCACGACGTATCAATTTTTGTCGCGGGATACATGGGACGCATTCGTGCAGATGAAGACGACGGCCGAATTTCGGGAGAAAAGTGCGGCGCGCCAGAGCTATTGGGCACAAGACACTCACCCCACAAACTCGGCCACGCCCGATGCGAGTAAAAGCCACGCAATGGGCGGCGGAGGGCGAGACCATTGCCCGACCGTTCTTGAGATCTCGGATCGAGCGCTCGAGCACGAGTTAAGCGAGGGCATCGACCACGTCTTCTGGCAGACATCTCTTTCACAAACCCGTGACCGAGCGGTGTCTCAACGCTGGTAAATTTATCGAACCACTTAATTGTTAATAAGTCCATAACTTCATAGTGTCTACAATAACATGATGTTCTCTTGCAGGAAGCATAGACTTCGCATCTTCCCAAGGTTCCTTGAGTAGGCAGGGGAGAAGGATGTGCTGTCTCGGCCACACAGGAAACAAGGAGCACCGGATCGCACACGAGGCATTGGGGTTTACGTACCTTGGAGGATGGATTCCCACACACTCAGGCACATATAGGAGTAGGAAGAGATCCAGGACCCGGCTGCGCTCGGTTGGAACATGTGATTATTGAAAAATTTCAAGAACAAATAACAAACTTACGAGAACCAAGTAAATCAACTCATGCGGCGCAAGCCGCCCACGATAATTTGGGAGCAAATCCTTCTCGACATCAAAGTAGCGTCGGCGTCACACATAATTCGGACATGACGGCGTGCGATTACCGATCGGCGACATCGAGGTAATGTAAATCTGGAATGCTCCAAAGATAGACCTATAGGATGCCTTAGCTAATTGTGTACCGTTTTGTAGGGGCCGACTCCCTGCAAGCTCCAAGTGAGGATGGTTGGGTCGATTCCTATTGAGGCTGGGCGGTGTATTATGTATCCATACCAGGAAGGCGGTGCGTACGGTGCCCGGTGGCGCGAGAGTTCGCCGAGTGCGGTGGATATGGTACATGACAATTTCATGGTCATCCACTGGAGATTCCAGCGACGAAGAAATCGAACACTAGGGATGCCACACACACTTTTATCCAGTGGCCCAAGAAGGACATCGCACTGGACCCTTCAGTGACGCGATATCGACAGGACCCTGCCTCTCCAATAGGACCCTCGATGAGTCCACCTCAACCAAAGCTTCAGAAGACCGCCACATCACTTCCGTCGAGAAGGCGGCGAAGGACAAGAGCGTGTCACCATATCGGTCACTGGCGTCTCACGGGAAAGCGTCCTCGGTAGCCTCGTTAAGAGAAATCGAATTGAAGAACATTAAGGCACCTCCCAAACCCGTGAAATACTCCCTCGAAGTCCGTTGGTCTCGTGGCGAAATAAAGAGCTCATGACTAGCTTGTCAAACTTTGCATGATTGGTCACCGTCAGATACGGGAGGGAGCATTTTCTCCACGAGCCTGGCCACTTCGTCGTGGGCTCCGAAGACTTATTTGACCTATACAACCTAAGCGCCCTCGACGTCTCACTTCTCGATGATGGACACTATAAGTGTGTACAATCAATTTCTACACTCACGTGATCTTGGATAAATATCATAACTCATTGCTTATGTACATATACATTATGACATGTACCCGTCGAATCAAAGAAGCGGTGGGTTTCCTCGACCCATGCACGTGGTCTCACACGAGCAAACAATCAACCAAGAGGCATCCTACGTCGAAATTACATAAAAATGAGATTGCTTGCTCACGGGCGACAAGGACTACATAATGGTGCCCTACAACCGGACAGTAAGTGCTTCAATATTTGCTATACAAATTACGTTTCAACATAGGTTTATGACTATAGCGACATACATGAGTAGGTTCCTTTGGATTCTTACGATTCTTGTGCCAAAGAGGAACATGGTATTGTACCTTGACTCTCTACTCAACAAAAATCACGACTTCACCCTTCTTAAAGGAATACTCGCGGGTATGTTCATTTCCTCCATACATAACTCTATTGTAGTCTTCCCGTTTGAAATGGACAAAGGATAACTTTTGGAATCATGTAGGGCGTTCATGGCTATATTCTTGGGGAGGTTTATACAAAGAGCAGTGCCACCTTGACTCACGGGTGCGATTTCCGATCGCGCTACAACACAATAATCATATATCATATTAAAGTAATATTACGTCTCGGTATTGTACATATATATGTAATTCTATTTTTGCGATCACGCCGACAAAAGCGAGATCACCTATCGCATTCTCGTATGCCATCATATGCGACTATTGATTGCTTCTAAGGCGCATGATCCCGGGTTTGTCAATCTCGTAATAATTATTTTTAATTATAAATTTAAATATATATGCTTACTACTTTACTCTGCTACTGGCAGTGGGGCTTGAACATAGAGTTAAATGCACTCGAGATGGACCAGTACGCATACGTTCAAGGAGCTCTGCGGCTTCATCAAGCGGACATAGTTAACACCAGGAGAGTTTCACGCCGTCGACAGATGAGCGACCTCGAAACAATTGATTCAATATTGTAATTCAATTTGGTAGTTGTAATTCAATTTGTAACTCTAGCGACAATATATACTTGAAATATTCTTTTGTAATTGATTTTGAGTTAAATGACCACTTTGAGTTGTCAACAATTATCGTGATATGTTTACGTTTGCTAGTTTTGAGAGGCATGGCTAGCAATTCACGAGGCTAGCGAAAATACGATAAAAATTAATTAGGTCTAAAGACTTATCGCGAGACGGTTACAACCACGACAAATGCATGTCTACTCTGAATCGCTGAGCGGTTCGTGGTTGGAATCGTGCGTGATAAAACTTATCACTGACGGTTTTTCAATAAATGCGTGATAACCGCTGTTAGCATAGTTATAAAATTTGAGACGGTTCAAAACAAATGCATGATGGCTATTCTGAGCAAATGCGTGATGAATTTTTACGTAATAGTGACAATTGTTGTGCCCCAATGATGCTCCGCCCTTAGCAATACGAGTTTGGAATTCACCTAAACCTGTACTCTCTCCTGCCTCAGTATCATGCTGACGGTATGGATCCAAATTAACCTTGGTCTTTTGCGTAACAAAGGAGTGGTCTTAGATTACGGGTAGTCTTAAAAGAAAAGATTACCGGTCGTCCTTCACTGTGGTTTAACGAGCTGAAGACGGGATCATCGATCAAATAGACCTGGAACTTTGGCTTGCTGACTTGGTTTTCAGAAAACCTATATGTGCAGGAACAGTGTTCCCATGTGGTGAAATTCAATGAATGTATGTATGAACCCAACAGCTCTTGCGCAGCAGAAGTTTGTTTGACTCTTTGTGGTTCGTGTGTGCATACTGTTTGATTTGGATATTCGATTTTTATCGAACGATAAAGATCGCTTTTAATACTATGCCAATGTAGATCCTATACATTGGTAGCTTCAGTCCCAGTCGAGAAAAGAGAGGATTATATGAGTACTAAATAACAACAGTTACGTCTCTTTCTAGAATAGCCAGTGAGTCAGCAGCTGCCTGGCAAGTGGCAACGACGCTTTCGAGCTTGGAGCTGATTTGGAATGCTGGTCCCGGAGAAAGGAGCACCCGACGACCCAGGTCACCAAATAACTAGTGTATGCTGCTAGCCTAGTCAAGTGCGTGACGTGGAGATGGAGCCTGTAATCCAGGATCATCAGAAATCAAGCGGATTAGCGGAATGAAAGAAAACTAAGTAGTACTCCGTCCATTGATTTTTATAAAGCGTCTCAAGATTTTGGCCTCGTTCATCCGGAGCGCGTGATTTTTTAACGATTCATGCGAGATAAACTATTTCATGTGAAATTCGTGGGTTGCAAATTCCAAATATTTTGCTCTGACTAACGTGTTGTGAGTTGCATCAAACTGAAGCTCCCTGCGGTTGCTGCAGCCCGTTCTCTCCCCGGTGAAAGATGCTGGGCCGCTGCGCTTGTGCAGTTAGTTGGGGCCAATCTACTTACCAGCTATGCTTGCACTATAAACAATAACAAGCGAGACCTGATGGTGCCGATCCTTCTTATCGGGGGGAAAAAATGAAACCTTTGGACAAGAAAGATACAGGAACCTGACAGACCAAGAGAGATCAACAACGACAGTTACTCTTACACGTAAACACGGTCATTTCTGCGCGTTGCGCAAATTGAACATCAGAATTGCAAATGCGCAATCCACCGACCAGACAAGGCAAATTCATACCAAATCCTAGGCAGTTCGCAGTTGTAAGTTCACAGGAATTTCCCTGACTTCGCTCAAGGACTCCATACAATGCTGTCAGTCTCTCTTCCTAGGCGAAGGGATGCGTTACAACCTCTCTCGGTCTCTCCAGATTTCCACACCAATTGATCCGCTGCGGGCAAAACATAAATTCTCCCGTACCCTCTTTACATTTCATCGCAAATGCGACAGGACGTCACTGCTCACCTTTATCTGGAGGTTTCTTCATTAACTCCGTAGCCTTCCTGCAAACACCATTGATTATAACGACATTTGAAGTTGTGCGCAACCGCTTGTCATCATTATGATGTATGAACGTATACTTTGCCAACCTAAAATCATACTTGGAAGACATACCCAAAAGAAATAAACAGGAGACAGTAGGTTACCGTAGTTCTCTCTCAATCTCCGCATTCCCAGGATCCAATTTTTGCGCATCCAGGAGCGCATCACAAGCTTGTTTGTACTCCTATAGAGCAAATCAAGGCTCATGACTGTAGATCAATATGAAAAGAATTGAACAGAATGGCAAGCTAGAAGTGTATCTCACCTTGAGTAGCATGTGAGCTGCCGCCTGACGATAACAAGCTTTTGCCCAGTTAGGTCGCATCATTCTGCATCTGAGAGCATCTGACAGAGCACCTTCACCATCACCCATGCGCACTTTACATAGTCTCCTGTTTGCATACAATGTTGCATTCGGTGCAGGATCTATTGCCTATGGTCAAACATGAAAAGGTAATAAAAATTACAATTCCCAAGCTTAAATGACAACATACTAAAACTTTATTTCTAACAATGGGTAATTGAGTGCTAAGGAATAATGACAATCTTGACCGTTGAATCATACAGAGTGTTTAATGCAGAGCATTAATGGCAGTACCCCCGACACCGCCTCGGGCAGCGCGACACTCCTAGGTAGTGTGGAACCCTTCACCGTGTATGTCACAGAAGAGTGGGACACCTCCGGGACTGCCTTGGGCGTCCTGTTGCCTTTCGCCACTCTATCCGCGGCCTCGGCTGCGGCCGTGACGTATTCGGCCTCCTCGCTTTGCCTCTTACGGGAGATGCCCCCGTCCACGTGGTAGGCGTTCCACCCTTTCGGCGGTGTCGTTGGCTGCGGCTTGGTGGTGGCCCACCAGTGGTCGTCGTGGGTCCTTCTTTCGTGATTGGCCGCTTAGTGTTGCTACCGGGTTAGCGTGGGTTGGAACTCCCGCCCGCTGGGCGCTATCTTCTTCTGCCCGGGCGTACTCCTCCATCTTGTCAAATAGCTCTGCTATCGAACCGATGGGCTTGCGAGCTAGCCTTTTCGACAGGGAGCCTTTTTGGAGTCCGCAGGTGGCTGCGTTGATGGTGGTTTCGTTGACCCCCTTCACTTGATATTTTATATCCGTGAACTTTTTCAAGAACCTACGGAGGGAGTCGCCCGTGGCCTGCTTTATTGCGAACAAGTGTCCCGCGTCCTTCGAATCCGTATAGTTCCTCTGGAAGTTGTTGCACACCAAGTCTCGCAATTGTTCCCGTGCGTACACATAGTGGGGCGGAATGGTGAAGAACCACGTCAGCGCCACGACCTTGAGTGCCAGGGTGATGTTTTTTGATTTCATGGTGTTGTCTCCCCCGGCGACCTCAATGGCCATTTCGTACACGCGAAGGAACTCTAAGGGGTCCGTGCATCACTCGAAGGGCTTGACCTCCAGTATTTTAAAGCATTGGGGCCAGCGAGCTGCCTCCAACCCAGCGTTTAAGGGGGAGTTGGGATCTCCCTGAAGCACTGGCACTGAACAAGTGGCGACTGGTGCCCGGCGAGCGGCTCCCTCGGCCTCGAGTTGTGCGAGCCTAAGAGAGCGCGAGGTCCCAGCTCGGTGTCGTGGTCGAGCATCTCTGCGGAGATCCGCCGGCTCATTGGAGGGCTTCATTCGCTTCCTGCGCTATATCCACCGCCCCGTGCGATTGGTTCGTCGAGGCATTGTGTTGGGCGTCACACCCAATGATGTTTCCCTATGTGGGATTGTTTGCTTATTCCTCCGGGGCTCAGGCGGCGGCCGCCGCTGCCCCGGAAGTCTTGTTTCGCTTAGCCCTCGGGATGCTGGGCGCGGCAGTTGTCGTGGCGATCTTAGCCACGGAGGCTTTGGCGCGGCGGCCGTCGTGGCGATCTCGACCACGGAGGCTTTAGCGCGGCTTTCTAGGGGTCATTGTGAGACCCGGTTTATCCGACTTGTAATGCTTAACCATCCATTTGATCCTAGCATCACAAATCAGATAATCCGAGACTCGGGACATGTATACTTCCCAGAAATGCAGTATACACACCTCTTTACAAAGTTCATGCATGAATTCCATTCATTCACATAGAACCGAAGCAAGAAACAGAACAGAAGATATCATAAATAAAAGATAGATATTACAAAGAGAGTGACCAGGCCAATTACATACATAGACAAAAGAAATAAGCAATGAAGCAAAGGTGCCATAAGATGGCTATAAACAAAAGAGCCGAGCCAGTGTGCCTTTAACCCACAAGGCAAGGCAGGACCGCCAAGCTAGTCGTCGAATCCACGAACATTTCACAAAAGTGAGGCCCTTGGGGCTCACCTTCCTCCCCTGCAACAAAGAGCCCAGCAAAGCCGGGTGAGTACTTTGAATGTACTCGCAAGACTTACGTGTAGAGTAACAGACCTGTACATATCTATATGCAAGCTTTTTGAGTGGAGGATGTATGTTTCATTTTCAGCGCAAAGCAATCTTTATTTGCAATAATGTAGTACATTTGAAAGCAAGTTAACAAATCAGTTTTTAACGTTCAAATAATCGTAAATGACAACAATATAACAGTAGATAGAGGGCAACAACAATCCTGGAAGTGACTAAACCCTTAGTCACCACAACAATAGCATGAATTCCTCATTCATACCACCCATGTCAAATTTTAGTTTAAAAGGTTGTAGTCTAACTCTTGGAAGACCTCCCCAGCGTGTCCATAACCTAGGGCGAGGCTATTCGAATAGTTTTATCCTGAGGGGTGTACCAATGTACCCACGTCAGGGCGCCTTTTGCCAAGCTATTAAGCACACTTCCTTGGGTATCTGCAACGCGGCTAAGTCCTCTGAGACATTTCCAATATTGTGAATTATTCACGAGCGCGTATGGATAGAAACCCATCGTTGTGTCGAGTCATCGTAAAGCCTCGGTCAACTACCCTTCGGGTAAAGCCTTGGACAACTCGGCTTCTCGAGGTGGAGAGCCTACCGGAATCTCCACCACGCACACCCAACACAAGAACACGACCACATATCATGTTTCACACAACACACACAACCCCCTCCTGCGACTCGGAGATAACCACGCCAAAGTACTAAGTCAAGAGAGGTCCCATATCCTCTCGCGTGGTTAGCACGCAAAAATGCTTGGTTTAGTGTAACAAGATGTTCGGTCCTTGTTGACTTAGGCAAGACATCCACAAACCCAATAACCCACCATCAGACCACTTGCCCAAGTCCAAATCAGTTTTCTATTTTCATATTTTGACCTTACAAAATAACAAAGCACAAGTCTTTGGTCGTAATGGCATAATACATAAGTGTGTGATCAAGATCATCGACTACAATCGATGATCGCCCGATCTCTAGAAACTAAGCATTTCTAAGCAATTTCAAATCGAGAGCTACTAAGTGACGAGTCCATCCATCGAACTCCGACCACAACCAATAACTTAAGCTCATGGTAGTAGAGGATAAACAAGTCCTCAGATTATGCAACTATAGGACACTAACCATATTTTAACAACAAAATAACAATACATACATACGAGTTGAAATCAATATAGTAGACTTGAAAAATAATGGGATTAACATGATCAAGCTTGCTTGCACGCTTTTGTGGGTCAAGATGTTCTTGAGGATCGATTGTGTTGTCAATGTGCTCTTGGATCCTAACGAGAAGGCGAAAAAGAGCCGATAAAACGAAGAAAACACAAAGACTCAACGACAAACTTTCTCCAAAAATTCGAAAACTTTACGATAGCAAGAGAATAATTTATAAAGAAATTAGCAACAAGAACCAATTGATTTGGATTCTTAATGCTAAAGATACGACCAAAAGAAGGTCTTACGACGGTGGTGGTCGTAAAGCGAAATCTGTTGAACAATAGTCGTGGAAGGATTCTGACGGCTACCGGTCGTAGAAGACTCTGACTGGGTACTAGTCGTGAGCGGACTTCTGACTAGGTATAAGTCGTAGGAAAACTTATGACTAAGCTACGGTGGTGGTGGAATCCGACCACGAGGCAACGCCTCCCGCGCGCTGCGGCTCGGCGGCTTCTCCGACCACAGTGGCGCCCGGTAAAGGCGAGGATGAGTGTCTAAAGTTTAATGGCCCTACCGGCGCCAATGCGGTGGAGTATGGTCTGCTCACGGTGGTGCGACCACGAGTGCGGCCGAGTAGGTATGGCTCGGAAGAACTCTCGAGCAGGCAATACCAAGGAACAACGAAAACACCCTAAGCTCCTATAGGTCAATCTGAACTTCACGGGTGAAGAACGACCGAGACCCACGGAGTGCTCGCGATGAGTAGCCGAACAGTGGCGGTAAGGTTCTCACTAGGCCACAGTGACTGGGCAAAGAGAACCAAGCCAGAGTGAGAGTTAAGCTCCAGTAAAGGGGAGCGGCGGGGCAAAGACTTGAAGAAGAAAACCCTGCTGCACGCCTCCACGAAACTCCACACTCAACAATGGCGGTCGAGGATTGCGGCTGCGGCTCGAGCAAGGTGGTGAGTGCTAGGCGGAGTTGCGGAAGTGCTAAAAAACTAAGGGTGAAGCAATGGAGTTTAAATAAAGCAGCGGAGACAGCGGCGGGTTTTCGGTCGGTCAGCGCGCCATGAGAGCACGCGAGAGCGATGGGAGCGGTTGAATCATGACCTTCGAGGAGGAGCGGCGAGGCATTTAATGCGCTCGAGCTAGCCGTTTAAAGGTGACCATAGAGTGGGCCCGCGCCCTTGCTTTTCTCCTATCGCGCGCGCCATGGCGAGGCTCACGCGCCGCGAGGGCGAGAGGAAGGAGCGACTCGTTGGTCGTCGGATTGAAATCGAGCAGTGGGAGGCGGATTGAAACGATCCCATCGTTCGATTGGTCGAAGACCGTTCGATCCGATCCAACGGTGAGTTAGATCGGCGGTTTAAAGCGACTCCATCGTTCGGTGGTCGAAGACCGTTCGATGCCGATCCAACGGCTCACGACCCTAGCGCCCGACGGCGAGTTGCGCAGTTAGTGGGTGGACCGAGTCAAGTGGCTCGAGCCTAAGTCCGATTCGAACCTACGGAATAGTGCAAACCGGTTGGGTTTGAATCCTAACATCTGATTTTCGAGGAATTATTTGAGGTAGCAAGCAAACTTCAATTTTATGAAATTTTAAGCGGAGCTTCTGCGGAGGAAGAACCTCTCATAAAATTTTGAGAGATTTTCATGCACCGAATTTTCTCCGAAATTCCAGAAGGTGAGAGCTATGGCTTGACCAAGCTTTGACTCGCCTCCAAAATTACCAAATAATTTCTAAAACTCATGAGATAATTCAGAGGTGTTGCCAAGCCTCCCTAGAACTCAGGGAAAAGATTTTTCAGGGTTTGGCACAAGATCTATTACAAGGAGGTTTTTGATTTGAGTTAATTGGGGATTACGATTGTGATTTCCATAATTCCTTAATCAAAATTACGAAATGATTAATGGCTTCATGATGCAAGAAAAGTTTTAATTTCTTCGTATTTTCTTACATTTGAAACTCAAATCCATTCTTGGGATGTTCTGATCATCTTTGGTACTTGACTATGCTTGACTTTTACGTCGGTCGGGGGCAGCGCCAAGCTGTCGTAGCAAAAGGCTGGCGATAAGAAGGACCCGGTACATTTGGAGGGACCAAGGAGTCCTCGGGAGAAGGGACCAGTTGTCAGAAAAAATATATGTATTAATTCCTCCAAAAAAGCTAAATCCGCCTTTTACATGGGGGCAAATGCCTACTTATATCCTCATAAAATAGGGCACTTACATTACCATCCTAACCCTAAAAAAGTATTGTATGCGTAGGGGCTGCAGGAACTTTTCCTCGTCTATGTGTAGTCTTTGGCTCACGGTGGGTCTTCGTGGGCCTGGTCCATCTGGCTGGTGCACCTGGTTCACCTGCTCGCTAAGTGCCCCACCTTTGGGTTTCTCCTGGTGTGGTCCCAGAGGACCTGCTATTTCGGGCCTTACGGGACTCCGGGTCTTCCCCGAAGTGGCCCTGGAGGACACATTACTTCGGGCCTTGCGGGACTCCAAAGACCATTTTGGGAGGCTCCGAATTATCTCTGGAGCATCTTCTAAGGGACACTTGATGCCACCGGGAGGAGCCGTGCTCGTGGGTTGCGGGATCATCCTGCGGGTTTCGTCGGTCGTTGGGCGGTTGGGCGCTCGGCGGTGACAATCCTAACAATTATGTCATCACGAAACAACGAAATGTTAATAATAAAGAGAAAATTATTCGATATTCAGGAGAAAACCATCGGCAAACAGGGCTACCAGACAGTACCATTGCATTTACCAAAAACTAGTGCCTTTTTTAATAGAAAGTTGCAAGCTTTCATTCCTTTTAACTAAAACTTACATTGCCATTTTGGGAACAATGCACTAATGCTTGCGCGCTCAATACGAAGGGCATGGGCATGTTTGATTTGTTATCGCTTATCAATATAAACCAAATCAGATTTTAGTTTGATTTGGTAACCAATGAAAATCATGTATCGTCTGGTTTACTACCGATATTGGGTAATGCTAATAAAAAATCGATAACACCAGTAAAATCTAATATCACAGTCAATCCGAGGGTGAGGAAATCGTTCACCAAACTTTTGGTAACGCCAAAATTTAACTTGATTGCAATCCAAACAACATTTATTTTGCTAAATTTTGATTTTAACTAAATTTTAGTTTGGTTTATCAGGACGAACCAAGCAGCCCCGAAGTCCTGTTTCCGGTTGCCAACAACGCCGCTCGTCCACAATCTACATGCGTTGAGCCATCGTGCGCATGTGCTGCCCACTACGGCCAGGTCTGGGCAACGAAAATGGAAGCCCAAAAAAGTTCAGCCGAGCACAAGTCAACCCCGACGCATTTATTTATTTATTTATTTATTTTTCTATGCGAAAATATGCATCCAGCCAGGCCCTGCCTGCCCAACATCACTTCGTTACCTTACTAGGCAGGACGTGAGCAGCAAAAGCCAGTACAAAATAAAAACGGCAGCGTGTATTTGTGATAGACTGGTCATGTTCGTCCTGGTGGATGCTTACATCAAGTTACGAATTCTTACCTTCAAAAAAAAAAAAAACGAACGCTAATACCGGGGCAAACTGAAGTTAGTGAACTGTATATAAGGGTCCGAAAAATACTAGAACTATGCCAACGAAGGCATCAAACGGGAACCAGAATGTCACACACATGCGGCCTGCGGCAGCTTCCCTGCTTCTCATGCAAATTTTTACAGCCAAACAGACCAAGATAAGTAGTACCCAGGCAACAATCAAACTTGCTCCATTGACGACCTACAAATCACACGACATTTCAGACATGCGATAAAATTATGTCATGAGGATCTACTCTACACTTCTAAATTCTGATAGAACAAGCAGAAAAGCCTTAGTCCTTGGGCCGGCTCTCTATCTTCACTCACTTGGCTGAACTGCATTTGAAGGCACCTGCATGGTGGAGTAGAAATCGTCAAACTCAAATATATGACATAAAACCCTCTATCTCTCCCTCTAAAAAAAAGAAGATGGCAATGGAGTGTGCATAACTCAAAGTAAGGGAACATTTTGAATTTGCGCCCTTGAAAAACTTTAAGGCAAAAAAAACCACTGACATGCGTGGTACTTGTTCTTCGATTAA
Source organism: Hsuehochloa calcarea (assembly GCA_036346395.1). Lineage (NCBI taxonomy): Eukaryota > Viridiplantae > Streptophyta > Magnoliopsida > Poales > Poaceae > Hsuehochloa > Hsuehochloa calcarea. The sequence goes on along the minus strand of CM070593.1, from coordinate 77,902,853 downwards.
AGAGAAAAGAGCTAAAAAATTCAACCGATTGGCTCCCATTTGTAGCCAGCAGAAAGGTTTGATAGAAAAATCATTAAGCCATCACACTATGCCATTTATGATCCTTAATGCAATACCATGCATGGCTATTAACATTACCTGAAGGTGTCTTTCCTCACGAAGGCTTACAGTTCTGTGCTTTAGCTCTCCACGGTTGGTTGTGAGTTCATCCAATATCTCATCATCGTGACAGTTGTCACAGCTTCCTGAATTGGAACCATCTTCCTCCTGTGTGAAGAACCAAAGGTCAGATAAACAAAAGGTCGGAACATTGCAAAGTCAACCGTAATCTAGACTGACAAATAATTTATTGGAGAATGTGACATGAATTTATACCAGTGAGTGTTCATGGTGGACCCCGTCAAGTTCTTCGTACTCAGCTGCATCCAGTTCCGCAAGTCATTTGGCTCGAAATACTTTGGGAGGACATGCTGCCTGACGAGAACCATAAGGAAGAAAGGCAGCGGGAACAGGATCCCTGCTATTGGTATCCATGTTATGCCGAAGCATATCAATAGATAAACCAACTGGAAGATCGTGAAGACAGATATTGTTCTTGAAGGCACCGACTCCACGAAAGATGCATGAGGACCTTTCAGAACCCTGCAAATGTTACAACCACGGGTTTGTGCAAGCTGTTTACTGTTATGCTAATTGATGAATCTTAAGGAAAATGGTATGATTAATCCAAAGGGAGCCACATGCAGGCTGTATTATATGTATGCATTTCATTTTTCAAATGAGGCGAACAGATTCTGAATATAGATATTACTTGTAGCGTCGGCTTGATGCAACGAACAGAAGCTGTATCCTTTCCCAAAACTGGTTCCCGGGTAGACTATCAATGGCCATGTAGGCAAAGTAACCCCAGAGGACCGATGTCGGTATCATCCTGACGACCGGAATAGCTCCAACACAACCACCAACCAGTAAGGATTGCAGCAGGTTGCTTAATCTCTGTTCATTCACTCGAACGGGCAAATGGGCTTCGATATGTTTTCTAGGATCAAATTCTCCAGCCAATTTTCCATCTTCGTCACATTCTTGCAGCACAGCATCCTTCAAGCTCTTCAACTCCTTGTCAACAGAATCGGTCTGCAGGACAATATTTTGAGTGATATGTTGATTTAATTTATTTTTTACCACACAAGACTAACAGGGACATCAATGTTTAAATAGCTATTACTGAAAGAAAACTAGGGTATGGACAATATTTTGAGTGCTGTGAAAAGGAAGCATGCATGAGCTTCGGACTAGAAGTTTTTCTTGGCAACTGATGTTATAATTATTTTAGACATGCAACAGCATTCACAACAACAGTACAGCGCAGTGGATAAAATTAAGGAGGAATTATATGATGAGATACAAATGAGTTTAGTAACAAAGAGTCAAAGACTCACATTCTGTTCGCTATCCATTTCGAGGAAAACTTCCTGCATCTTGCCATATATTGCCAAACTGCTAGCACGGTTCATCATGCCCTCCTTGGCGGTTTGTACCATCTTTTTGCGTAGCAACTAAGTTGAAAGAAAGCGAGAGAATGGATGAGCAAAACAGACTAAAGTAGCAAATGATACACATCAGTCTGAAGTTCACCAACCTGTCCCTAAGGACAGCAAGGCTTCTGGTGTGCATGGGGACTGAGGAAGTACTCCATTAGATGGAGGATGCCAATCAAACCACAAAGAAGGACCTGTATCATTTATATACTATGAGAAAAGGAAATACAATGTCATAACTTGGACTAAAAATGCCGGTAAGGATAGATCGTGTGGTGTCTATTACACCACAAAGCAGGATCTGTATCATTTATATACCATGGGAGGAGTGCCTAAGAATCCCAGGAATAAAGCTTACAACAGAAGGGCCACTGTAAATAGATACACTATGATAGAAAGATGCCACGTACCATGAATCCAAGGACCAAAATGTCATAATGGTAGGCAGAAGGCTTCTTCAAATTAAACTCCTTTTGCTGAGCCAACTGTGAAGCTACGCTATGATCAAAGAAATAAAGTCCAGCAACCATCAAAGCAGGCACAATGGCTGCAAATATATATGCTGGAGGGACGGAAAACAAGTCCTGAAAGTTAACACCGGAGAAACCATTCAGAATTATGGCATGCAAGATAAGCTATACTAATGTTTGGACTTTGAAGACCGTAAATACTCACTTCTCTGGAATAAAACGTAAATTGACTTATTACCTTTGCTACGGTCCAATGTCGCAGTGAACTTGACTCCCAGGGAAGTGGAGTGAAGAGCCTCCTAGGGACTCCTGAAGGGACCTTGCTTGGTAGAGTGTATGAAAATGCTGTCCACACAATCACCATGAATGGGACACCATAATCGGCAATGAAGCTTCTAAGCCACCCTGCAAGTGGCAACTCAAAGGCACAGTGGTCAGCGCATTTATATTAACATGGAAATTGAGTTAGACCCATGCTTTGCACTGGGCATAAAAATATAATTTCGAAACATTTCTAAGCTGATTAAGCATACATAGTAATTTTTTATTTTTATTTTCAAGGGCTCGCTCAAGGTGCAAATTGTACAAAATTATAATTGACCATATAAATATAAAGGAATAAAAAATATTTCGATTATAAGTATTGCAAAGAAAATAACTCAACCCAAGCCTAACTTAATGCCCAGCCAAACATACCCGACCCAAGCCCGACTGAACCCAAGGTTGGCCTAATATAAGCTCAAGCCTGACCTAAACAAGGCCCAATCACCAGTTCAGTCCAATATATATATATATATATATATATATATATATATATATATATATATATATAATTGTGAGGTGGTATAATTTTTAACGGTTGGATGGCTATCACTTGGCCAATTAAACAGTTGTCGTTGATTTTATGATGTGGCATAACATGAGAGCTCGGTTTGTTCTCAACTTTAGATAGGAGTGAACAAGACAAGATAAAGATAAGCAATAGAAAACGTGTGGTCAACCTAGGCCATACAGCCACGACCTTGCCCTCCTGGTCCTTAATGCAGTGTATAACAAGCCAATTGAAAAGATAACACCAAGTAGACCATTAACATATATCCACTGGAACTGGTATACTGGTGAACTTTGGTCAGCATCTTCAGGCACACTGAACTCGCTTATAACTCCCTGCAATAGAGAGGGCCCGTGTTAAAGATTTTCTTCTAAGGTACAAATGACTGGGATTTACTAGATATATTATACCTTGATAGCCTCTTGCAGGAACAGAACAGTGATCAACATCCCAAAAGTTCTCCTGCAACCCTTGTAAATCTGCTTATAACATTGGAAGCATTGAACATTGCCAAAAGAAACAGCATGATAGCAGTCCAGATGCAGACCCTGTAAACAGCAATCAAATAAAGAGAGCATTTATGTTTATTTGGAAGCTAACGAGGGACTGGGTGTATTTCTGTTTTTGTACATACCATCCAGCCCACGCCAAATATAGCCGCTCTCCCAGACCTGCCTGCTTTTTGGCAAAGTTGTAGAGATACGTATACATGATAATGGTAGGCTCTGCAACTCCAACGATCAACATTGGCTGTCCTCCAAGAAGTGAATGTATGATGCCACATATCGCAGTAGATGCCAGTGTTTCAACTGTGGTGAGTATACCATCTGAAACAAACAAATTCTTTTTTGTTAGAAATTGTGTGAAATTCATGCCTAAGTATAGCATATTAGCAAGTGGGTAAGCACTCACGTGTTTCTTTGCTCAGCTGCTCGCCGAAGGCGATGACGGGGAGTGCAGAGGCAAAGAAGATATACATGGTAGGTGCCAATATCCTGACAATACATTTGGAAGCAACATTAAGTAATGGAGCGATGTAATTAACATGTAAAACTGACACGGTGAGACACTGCTATTGATCTAGTACGAGTAGTTTAAACAAAACTGACCTGAAGCCAGCTCGGAGCCCTGCAACCCAGTCGTGCTTGTACCAAGCTGCTCTTCCTTTGACATCGACGACGACTCCCTTAAAGGGGTTCCTTAGTAGATCCATCAGCTGATCAGGTAGCATCAATAGAATCAGTAGTGGTGCTGAGAATTTATAAACCCATGAAAAAAAAGGCATCAGATGACTTATGCCGTGAACAATCGCAGCTCGATCAGCTGAAGCTCAGAAAAGGAAAAACCGTCCAAGAATTTGCGTTTACTTTGACGCTGAGTTAATACTACTTGATTGCATGGAAGCCCCAACAACAGAAAAAGGAGAGGGTAAAATCATTCCAAGATTTTTAGAGAGAGAAACGCTATTGACAGGGCAATTCGAATTGTCCTTGGGAACATTGGTGCTGCAGTGTGACGCTTACGAACCGGTCCCCCACGCCGTCACACGCCTCTCATGCGTGGGGTCAGCAACGAGTAAACGCATGCAGCAATTCTCCGCGACTTTACGAAGAACAGCACATCAACTCAAGTTAGGTCTAGAAAATCACACAACTCAAGTCACTCCGTTGCCAACCGATCAAACGTAACCATAAAAAAAAAGGAAAAAAACAGGAAAAACAAAAACTGCTACAACCAGACAATCCAAACAGCAACGCACGTACAACTAATGCACACTTTTTTTTTTCAGAAAACGCAACTGAACAAAAACATACAACTAATGCACACTTTTTTTTCTTTCAGAAAACGCAACTGAACAAAAACGAACTTGCGGATCCAAATGGAACGTACTCCACATACACATGCACATAAACCGGAGTTTGAAACAAACGAACGCAGCGTTTCTCCGCGTCGTTACAAACAACTCACGAACTCCGTCACTAAACCGAAGAAAAGAAGACATAAAAACTCGAAAAAATTCCAAAAAAATGTCGACAAGTACAGAAACCAAACAGACAGCGCACGCACGACTCATGCATGCTCTTTTTTTTTTTTTCTCGAAAACAAATATCCACGACAGAACCTTGCAAAAAAGCCAAATAGAACGGGAACCACTCAAAATCCGCACAAAAACACGTTACTTGAACGTATCAGGCATCCGACGACGACTAACGGCACGGAAGCACGCATGGATCGAGCAACCGAAGCAAAAAGCAGACGGATCGGAGACCGTACCGATTAACGCGGGGCGGCGGCGGAAGGACGTGGCGGTTCTAATCAGCAATGCCAACTAATCCTCAGCGCGGCGCGGAACCCTAGGGGACGGAGGCCGAGGCGTTGGTCTTAGCCGCGGCGTTGTTGGCTTCTCGAGGACCCGCGATAAGCGGCTATTTATAAATGGGCGGATCAAATGGAGGAGGAGACGAGGAGAGAAGACGGCGACTGGGGAGAGGAGAGGAGGAAGCGTTTAATTGTCTTCTCTATTCATCTTCCTGGTCTCGCTCGCTCTCTGACAAGCGGGGTCAAAAGCTGACGCAGGCTCTCTGACAAGCGGGGTAAAAAGCTGACGCTCGCAGGCCCACCGGAGATACGCACTGGGGCCCACCGAGCACGTGGCGGGGAGTCGCTGGTGGCTCCGCACCGTGGTCGTGGCCGAGCGGCGCGCAGCGCAGCGCATCGCGAATCGCGGAGCTCGCGCGGACGAATCCTGGCCGTCCGTGGGGTGCTGATCTCGGGCACCTACTCTCGCGCGGCCGTGCAGTGATAACGAACGCACCGTGATATCCAGCTGCACATGTGTTGTTCACTTCAAGCCAGCCAAATTGCCCGAATCAGACTGCAATGCCAGCTTTGATGGATCGCTTGAGCGAGGCTGCTCTTGTGTGTAAATGTTGCCAATTGAAGACCGCGCAGGCTTGCATTCCCCTTCCCGAAAACAAATATGTATATTTCCTTTTTCGTGCTCGTACATTTCCAAATAACAAAAATGGTCAAAATTTGCAAGATATTTGAACAAAGAACACCAAAATAACTAAGCAAGAGCTGGACAGTACGTGGTCCTTTAAAGAGAGTACTTCCATTACTCTGTACTGCTGCTGATACTTTTTCGGTCGGTGAGCTGCAAGGCCCGTGAACGCAACATGATCCGCATGTTGCAACTGCTTCTGCCTTTTCGACTTCTCTTCGGATCCTGCAGATTGCACAACGTCGGACTACTCCATCGCCAGCCACGCCTCACTCCAACAAAAAAGCCTCTTCAAAACGCGGGGGCGGGGGGCGGCTCCGCCGGAAAAAGACAGACAACCACACATCGATCGCCGGAGCATACACGAGTGGTGCTTTTCTCCATTTCTAAAAAGCCATGTATAGTACGTACATTAGTATGTTGCACAAATTACAAGTAAGTACGGTCAGTAATGAATTAGACAAGAAGTGTACTAATAAGTTGTTGCTGCGTTTTAAAATATGTGCTCATATTCCTAGGACACCCATTGATTGTTTTTTTTTAAAAAAAAATTGGCGATATATATCTTGCCTTCTACATTCTTGGTTGAGCGGCGACAAGTTCACCCTATAAAATTCGATGAAACCTAATATTCGGCGCGACGAATTCATTTTTGTTCGAAAAAGCAGGGAGGATGAAAGAGAGGAGAGAAGGTAGCGGCGCTATCCGTCTAGTTGTCCACCTATGAGGTAATTTTTTGAACCGAATGGATTACATAGTTTTAGATGTCTTGTTGCGTGATACGATTATGTTGTACACAATTTTTTTCGATGGGTGGTCTTGTTTTAGATTTGTAGTTAATCGTGAAAATGTTCTTCATAGTGCGGTCGTCAATTATGTTAGGCGTCACTAATTTTAAAATTTAATGATCAGGAACTATTCGGAGAGTCCCAAGGGATTGATCTACATTATTTTCAATCAACGACCCTACCCGCCGAAGCGGAGGCGTACATGAAGTATTGTGATGCGGTGGTTGTTTCACACATTCCAAGTGGACCGTGAAGTGTATGATCACGAGATTGAGTTGTTTTAACCCTCGAGCAACACAACCCACATATTTGGAGTTAGTGCGGTGAAGTGAACAAAATCATGTGATCATATCTACGTGTGGCGAGGGCGAAGAGTGGGATTTGGTCCTTCGGCGGGCACATGCCAAGCTCGTTATTGCATCATGTTGAACAAGAAGAGGTGGTGATACCAAAAGCCGGTGACTCGACCACGGCGGCGCGCACGATGGCCAAGCTTAGGAGTTATTGATGTTGTCGGCGAAGGCGTTGAAGAAGTAACTCCTTGACCAGCGAGGCGGTGTGCTCGGCGAGGTGAGAGGTGGAAGCTATAATGCAAAAGATGAACTAGGAATCCCATGACTACAATGCATTGCCGAAGATGAAGGACCCGACGGCGAGGATGATGTGGACTATTGGTGGTTCCATCCAGTGGAACACATACCAATCGACAACCTCCTCGTCGGCGAAGGCTCCGTGTCTTTGTGGGAGTCGACCGGGCGAGTGAGGCAAGGAGCTATGTACAAATACAAGGAGGTCGTGCAAGAGGCGGTCAAATTCGGGCCTTATCGGTGTGGCGCACATTCACGATCGTTAAATCTAACCAAGATGCTACGGCGTGAAGTGCAAAATAGAGGAATGGCATTGGCGAATGCACACATTTGATCTAAGCGGGACACCTACTAGAAGTGATCTATAGTAGTCCCGCGAGATCGTCGTCATTGATCGGTGCGATCCCACATGAACATGTTATCGAGCTTCATCACCAACCTCATGTACGATGAGATCGTGGATAATCCTGATTTCAAGCCACGATCCATCATTCTTGTGATTGAGGTAATGTTCCAGTACACAATTAGATATGCAAAGACTTGAAGCGTAAAACAGGAGGCAGTGGAATCAAGGTTGGGCACGTTCGAGGATTCCTACCACAAACTCCACGAGCTTGAGCCATACAAGGCAGAATCAGGCACTCATGTCAACATTCAAGATGCCACACATCAAAGTGGGCGATAAGAGGGTATCTGATGAGCATTCTTCACCTTTGAAGTAAATTCTCGGCATTGTCCATTCTAATGGATTTCACATGATAATCGGAGAAATTATTCTTAATTTTAATTATCTACGAGATCAGGTTTGTAAAAATATAATTTCTCATAGATAATAAGCATACATGTGACTATTTCGAGGAAGCATCGATGAGCACCATAAAGTACCTAAATGACCCTAAAGGGGTTGTATAGGACCGCAAATGTCTTTTTGATTTGGGAAATTCTTTACATTGATATTGTGTCTCTGAGAATTAGTAATTATATTTCTCATCATTCTAAGACTGGGATGACCTAATCTATCATGCCAGAGACAAAAAGTTCAAAGCTTTTAAAAGTGGTTTCGGGACGATATAAAGGCACGTGTCTTGATGTGAGTGTAGTATAACTTGATTCATATGAAGAAAATCGTTCTAATACTCGACGAGGATTAAAACCTCTATTTATTATTTAGTATATAGAGACCATACGTCTTCATGGTCGTAAACCCTAAAGCTAACGACCTCACTGGTCGTAAGAATTCCAGAGGTTACATAATACCCAATCTGGTCGGACATGACTCCAAACTAAGTCTCCGACCAGTCAAATGCTCATAAGGCCTTGAACTGATGTCTGGATCTACGACCAGACATATGCTTTACCGTGTGACGAATGGAACATGTGCTATATATTTCATACCACGCGGCGTTACGATACTGAAGTACGATTACATGACTCATGGATATATAACCGCATGACAGTTGATACATTATCAACATACATCTCTCTTCAACCAGACGCGTTGCTTCCCAAACAGGCGTCTCCTCCATATCTAGCGCCAACCCTTCATCAACTATATAAGGAGGAATGTGGAGTGAAGATAGGGGGCCGGAACAGTGAAGATCATTTGCGAGGCACCCTCAAGAGCCTTGTACTCCCAAATTAGTCTTTAGTCTAAGTTTTATACACCCTTTGTAATAGCCAGTTCAAAGCAATAAATAGCGGTCTCACTACTTTCTAGAAGATCGCGCTATTTTCCTTATTTCATTTATATATTCATAAGATCGGCGATTTGATCGTCGAGAGAGCTGTGCCGTCCGTGGGGAAGAAGGTGCAAATCTTCTAAAGGAATTCTTTACTCATCAAATCCTCGCCCATCCTTCTGTTCATGGGATCATGGCAGGAACTTGGGACGAGGAGAATTGGTTCGATCGGGCGACTACTCGACCTCGACATGGATGCTGCATCCGAGCCATGCGGTGATTACCGCGTTGTCCTCTTCCTCCTCTGCTTTGGTTCGCAAGTCGATGACAACGCGAAGTCGAGCGGATGGATGAGGACGCACCAACGCAACAAGTGGAGCTTCGAAGGATAGGACATCCGTCGGTTCGGAGTGTCCAAAAACCTCTTCAAGCCGGTCTTTCCGACCGGCAAAAAAGGTGATTAATTTTGACCTTGCAATCAGAGTCAATACACTCTCGACACCACCATGGTTGATAGGTATTCACCCATGGCTTATAAATTCGAGAGCCAACCGACATCCGTAGCGGTGTCGATGAAACCCTCACCGCCATGGGCTAAGTGGGGATGATAAAACTCGACATCGATCGGCGATTCGCGTGTCAGTGAGTCCGCCTGAGGGCCTCAAGAGGTTCTCATCTCCGACCGGTCTCCGTCGTGGAAGTATCGGTAGAAATCTTGAGAAGCTCTCCGAGTACGATGGAAACTCTTGGAGGATCGATCTTTGGAAACACGAAGTCAATGCGATCGAAAATCGATCGCAATGCCATGTGCGGTCCTACACCGCTACCTCACCACCATGTGTTGATGGAAATGGCGCGGGCAATCAAGCACCCGGCTACGAGGCAGAGGCGATGGGCGTCCATCGATTAATTCGCTGGTTCAGCCACCGAGAATGACGGTCAAGTGCGGCGAGCACGAGGTTAAGAGAAGGTTCGGATCTCTGACGCCAACAATCTCGATGAATCCTCGGAGACCATCCGTAGCGATGCAGAATGCGGCGCATTCGTGATATTTTAAACAATCACGATCTGCTTTAGCGGAAGCTCCAGATTTTATCCAATTGGTAGGACCGGTGTCGGAGATTCTCCAACAAACCGTACAACGTACGGAAGAATACCGAGCGAGAGGACACGCAAAGTCAAACAATGACTTCGTCCCAGCGTTCTTACCTCGGCAGAGGGCAACATGCTTATGTTGGGAATCTATCAATACCGCAACCTCCTCAACGTTTCCAACCAATGATTCATGAGAGAAGGAGATTGTTCCGAACAAGTACACCTTCTTCTCGTCGAGAGGGTCATTCGTTTGGTCCGAACGATCTTCGACATCGTTTGAACCAGGCAGGTGATCGAGAGCATCATAACGCTCACGATCAGGTCGGGACGCCGGAACCTCACTTCTCTAATCTAAGGAACCGGTCCCCAACCGACTGCAATCCGCTCCTTTCCAAAGAAGGCGCCATGAATCAGTCACAGGCTGCCGAGATTTCTCTGCAGGGCTCCAGGCTGTGCGTTGGCCTAACTGGTTTCGACCGGCCAACATGGACAAGTTCAATGGGTCTCAGAACCCGTTAGAATTTCTCCATATCTATACCACCGCCGTCAGAGCGGCTGGTGGTAATGAAAACGTGATGGTTAATTATCTACCTACGGTTTTAGAAGGATCTGCCCGGTCATGGTTACTTAACCAGCCGGTCGGATCAATCTACACTTGGGAACAGCTCTGCGATCTCTTAATCGTGAATTTCGAGTGCGTCGACCGCCCAGAGAAGGAAGATGATCTACATCGGATCCGGCAGAACTCAAAAGAAACTCTCCGACAGTACATCAAGAGGTTCAGCCAGGTTCGTAATTCCATACCCGAGATTGCAGAATCTTCTATGATTCAGGCATTCAAGGCAGATTACTATGCGTACCTACCGCGTCTGGCAAAAGAAATTGGAAGATTACTATGCAGATAAAGGCCCGCTTCCTTCAAAACAAGAGTTGGGGGAGGGTAGCTCTAAAAAGGATAAAGATGGCGACGAGGATATGGAATACCAAGATCCTCAGCACACAGTCAACATGATCTTTGGAGGATCTTCATCGTACGACTCGCGACGTCATCTGAAAGCCGTGGGGCGGGAGGTCAACCTAGCAGAATCTCCGATCGATTATCAAGCCCGAGGTGGTCGGACACCGTAATCTCCTTCGGCAAAGAAGACTGCTCCGTTTCATCGACTCGACCGGGTAGGTTCCCTATTATAGTTGAGCCTACCATTAATAATTGTAAGGTCAATAGAGTCTTGATATATGGAGATAGTTCTTTATATATATTATTCTCGGGAGCTTTAAAAGAAATGCAGGTTCCTAAGTCAAAAGTAAAGCCGATAAAATATGCCTTCTATGGCATAGTCACAGCTCTACCGTGGCAAACCGGGAGGGCAGTGTCTGACCGATTCGTTCGGAAGTCTGATAACTTCCAAGCGGAAAAGATTTCGTTGGCGTGGTCGATTTTGAGACCGCCTATAATGGGATCCTTGGTCGTCCGGCTCTAGCAAAGTTTCTGGTAGCCACTCATTACGGTTATCAGAGTTTGAAGATGCCAGGACCAAAAGGTGTCATCATGGTTGGAAAGATCAAAAATGGCTTATGTTTGCGGCAGAAGATCTTTAGAAGCGGTCGATGAGCTTTCGACCGAAATCATCGACTCTCTGCGATGCGGGTCAAGCACTCAAACCAAAGTTGACACCCAAACCCTTGAGCAGACAAAGAGGTGCCACTCGACAAAGCGTTTCTCAGAGGCGCGGGTTAGAGAGACATCGGCAGTCGATTCAGAAATTCTTGTTCGGAGAAGGACTCAACTCTAAATAGAAAGAGTCGCTCGTCTCTTTCCTCCGAGCAAATCAGGATGTTTCCACTTGGCAAGCGTCGACATGCGAGTCCCAGTGATCGAGCACAAGTTAGCTCTCCAACGACTAAAAGCGGTTAAGCGAAGTTAAGGCGTTTTGCACGACGAAAAAGAAGCAATCCGATCGGAGATTGACAAGCTCCTTGAAGTGGGTTTATTCGTGAAGTCCATCATCCTCGATGGCTCGCCAATCTGTAATGGTTAAAAGAATAATGAAAAATGGCGAATGTGTATTGACTTGGATCTTAATAAAGCTTGTCCAGAAGGATGATTTTCCCTTCCTTGCATCGACCGACTTGTAGACTCCACCTTGGTGCGAGTTACTAAGCTTTTTAGATGCATATTCAGGGTACCACCAGATAAACATGAGTAAAAATGATGAGGAGAAAACTTCCTTCATCACACCATATGGCACTTACTATTATGTTAAGATGTCTTTTGGTCTCAAGAATGCTGGTGCAACTTTTCAAAGGTTAATGCAAAAACTTTCACCATGCCAGTGGGTCGAATTTAGAAGTCTATGTAGATGACTTGGTTGTAAAAGCATCAATCACGGCGATCATATCCTTGACCTACAAGAAACTTTCAACAATTTGAGAAAACATAACCTCAAGTTGAATCTTTAGAAATGTGTGTTCGGGGTTTCTGCTGGAAAGCTTCTTGGTTTCCTAGTTTCGGCTAGAGGTATCGAAGCAAATCCGGCTAAGATAACAGCCATCAATCAGATGCGTCCTCCGACAACAAAGAAAGAAGTACAAAAGCTAACCGGTTGTATGGCAGCGCTAAGTCGTTTCATAGCCAGGTTAGGAGAGAAGATATTACCTTTCTTTGAATTTCTTCGGAAGCATGGGAGTTTTGAATGGACGAAAGAAGCCAACGAAGCCTTTGAAAAACTCAAAGAGTACCTTGGAAGCCCCCCGATCTTAGTCTCTCCAAGACCGAAAGAAACACTGTTTATTTACATAGCTGCGACGCCGCAGGCTGTAAGCGGTGTACTGGTCGTAGAGCGTGAAAACGTTCAACGACCGGTATATTACGTAAGCGAAGTCTTGCATGGACCAAAGGAAAGATATCCGCAAGTACAAAAGTTGCTCTATGGTCTTCTTATGTCTTCAAGGAAACCAAGATATTACTTTCAAGCCCACAAAGTGGTTGTACCTACAGGATATCCCTTAGGTTAAGTCCTTGAAAACAGGGAATCATCAGGACGAATAGCAAAATGGGCAGTTGAACTAGGGACGTTCGACCTCCATTTTATCTCACGAACAGCTATAAAGTCTCAGGCAATAACAGAATTCATTGCCGAATGGACAAACCCAGAACCTAAGCAAGAACTCGAGTACGGGCACCACGACGAGTGGACAATGTACTTTGACGGTTCATTAATGCTTAAATGATAGAGGGATGGAGTCGTTTTGATATCCCCTACTAGCGAACACATTAAGTACGCCATCTAATTTAATTTTCCTGCTACAAACAATGTAGCAGAATATGAAGGTTTGCTGGAAGGACTTCGAGCAGCTCATTCGGTCGAAATTCGCAGATTACTAGTGAAAGGCGATTCTCAACTAGTAGCGAATCAAGTAGGGAAAGAGTATCAATGCTCAAGTACCAAGATGTCATCTTATCGGTGGAAATCGAAAACTCGAAAAACACTTCTTCGGTTTTCAGATACAACATATTCCTAGGAAGGAAAACTTTCTAGTAGATCAGTTGGCACGGATGGCCTCCACAAGGTCCACCGTCCCGCTGGGAGTTTTTCTTGAGCAACTCGATTCACCCTCGGTGGTCGAGCTTTCCGAGAACATCAATGGTTCACATCAGGTCAATCCAATTGATTCTGATCACATGGATGCTCCACAGATCGGTAACGATCATGGTAGAGATTGGATGACATCGATCTACAATTATCTTCAGCATGACTTAATCCTAGAAGATAATGTAGAGGCTGATCGTATAGCATGAAAGGCCAAATCATACACTCTAATCGAATGTACCTTGTACAAACAAGGATCTCATGGAGTGTTGATGAGATGCATATCTCACTCGGATGGCATTAAGTTGCTAACCGAAATTCATGGAGGAGTCTGTGGAGCACATCATTCCTACAGAACACTGGTCGGTAAAGCCTTCAGGCAAGGATACTATTGGCCAACTGCCCTTCATGATGCAAAAGAGCTCGTGACGAAGTGCGTACAATGTCAGTTTCATAGCCGACAAGTACATCAGCCGTCGCAAGCTCTGCAAACAATTCCTCTTTCTTGGCCTTTTGCAACTTGGGGACTAGACATTCTGGGGCCTTTCCCAAGAGCACCCGGGGGCTTCGAATTCCTCTTCGTCATGATTGACACGTTTACAAAGTGGATTGAAGCCGAGCCAGTTGTTAAAACTACAACTGAGGCCGCTAAGAGGTTCCTCACAAAAAATATGATTACACGATTTGGTGTACCCAGTTGTATAATCACGGACAATGGTACCCAATTTTCTAGCGGTAATTTTCAGGAATTTTACGACGACCTGGGTATCAGAATCCATTTCGCTTCGGTTGCTCATCTGCAGAGTAACGGAGCAGTTGAGCGTGCCAATGGTATCATAATCAGAGGTCAAACAAGTATTCGACCGATTAATAAAGCGGTCGGAGCTTAGGTTCAAGAACTTCCTTACATTTTATGGCGGTTAAATGCGGCGACGATCGTGCGACGCGTGAAACACCATTCTTTTTAGTTTATGGGGCGAAGCCATGCTTCTCGGAATTAAAAATTGGTTCTGCTCGCACTGATCGTTTTAATGAAAATGATCAGGAAGAAAGACGACTCGACGATGTCAATTTCCTTGAGGAACGACGAAACCAAGCCTTGTTACGTTCGGCAATCTATCAATAAGCCATGTGAAGGTACACAGTCGTAAGGTGCAACCTCGCAACTTAGCTACAGGTGATTTAGTTCTCAGAAAAATTCAGAACCAAGCAAATCGCAACAAACTTTCTCCCAAGTGGGAAGGTCCTTACACTGTGGTCGAAGTCACCCGACCAGGCTCGGTACGATTAGCCATGTCAGACGGTAGGGTTTTGTCTAATTCTTAAAATATTAACCAATTGCATAAGTTTTTCGTTTAATTTTTATTTCATTTCCATTCAGTTTAATAAATAATGAATCAATTCAAAAAGCAAGTGATGTTATTTATATGACAGAACTTAGCTCTAGTCGACTACGGTTCATATGCTTAGGACAATGGAGATTATATGTTTTATTTTCAAAATTCTGTTCTACTCTGGTTTGGCTCTTTGGTGGGACGAAAAACCTCCTAGTTGAAGTCTCTCCTTTTTCGCATGTGGTTCCGCCCACTGGAAGGAGCTTCCTAGCGACGACCCTTTTCTTACGATCCTCGCTGCCAGTCGGGCTAGAGCACGAACACGTATTGCGAAATACAATCTATATCTTCATTTCTCAGCAAGTTCATTCCGACCAGTGTTGAGCACTACATAGAAATAAAACCACTTCTCGTTTATTATATCTGTCTTTGCATGTAACTTCCTCTTATCAAGAAAAATCATTTTTTCTTCCGACCATATATTGTAAGTACTTTGATTACGAAAAACAGATTTACAACTAGTCGAAACCTAACACTGGTTCCGACCACAAAGGCTTCCTAGTATTATCACGATCAGTTTTTTCAACAATCAGTACATACTTTCAAACAATGGTTGAGACTTAAGTTCATATTCTTGGCCTACTGCTTTTATAGTAAAGTTCTTCTATAAAACAGTCGGGGGCTGGGTAATATATGATAAGTCGACCGGATAAACAAAAATTCTTTTTTCATTGATAAGAGAAAGGTAAGTTTTTCATTGGCCTACTCTCTCTTTTTTGTAGGATTTTTACTACTAGAGATTGCACTCCACTAGTCACTACTGGATGGAGATCCGACCTCCATTTCTTCTGCAACCTTGTCTCCAAGAGTTTTAACTTCCTTGAGAAACTTGGTAGCCTCCTCTGGCAAGCAGTTAAAATACTCTTCAATAGCTTGAAGATTGATAGAGGGGTCGGACGCCTTCAGTTTTGCCAAAGCAATACTAACTCCACTAGCAATAGATTCCTTTACGGACTGGGCGTAATTATCTCTTGTAGTCTTGAGTAAGCCCTTAAGGTCCTCCAAAAGATGGCCAAGGTAATTTACCTTTTCCATTGGATTACTTAAGGAAGGCAAGCGTTGATCGATCCCATATCAAATATCATTTTGTTGAGTGCGGTAATTTATTCATCAAGGTTAAACATAACTGCTGCCCCCTTGTCTTGTTCAAATTCCAAAGCTTTCTTTGCTTTGATTAAAGCTTGATTTTGTTCTGCATAAGTAAAACAAATATTAGGCTAAAAAGGATCAGAAAAGATACTAAGTTAAGTCTACGACTAAGTTACCTTCGACCTTCTTCCTGGATTTTTCTTGGTATTTTTCGTATCTGGTCGTCAAGTTTTCGATCGACCGGTTTTTAGCTTGAATTTCTTCTTCAAGCTTTATTCTTCTGGCTTTTTTAGCCAAAGCTTCTTCTTTTATTTTTTCAAATCTATCAAATTTGATAAGGGAGGATGGTTGAAAGGAGAAAGGAAAGTCTTAGCAAAAGACAAATTAAGAAGAAAGTTCTTACTTTCTAGTTCGGAGTGTTTTTGCTCTAGATTCTTACTCCGATCGGTTAGTCCTCCGATCACGTAATTTCCAACCATATCTTTGCATGAATAGCATTTTTTCTTTAAAGTTTCTTGTGAACTTCAAGAAAACTATAATGATGGTTGTGGACACTTACTTGAATTGGCACATCATTATAATCGGCAAAAATCTTATCAGGATTCGCCTTTGCAAGACGATCTGATACTCTCATCCAAGCATCACCAAGCTCCTTATCCTCGATAAATCGAGGAGAGAAAGGGAACTTGTTAGTCTGGGAGGAGTTCCTTTCAGAAGTTGAAATCTCTTGTGGATCTACAGAGATGCTTACCTCCGCTGACGGAGTAACAATCTCCACAGGATTCAAATCAGATTCCAACACTGAAGTAGGCTCAGGGGCTTCCCCAACCATTTCCTCCTCAGTATTGCTTGCCTGAGGAAAGCTCTGATCAGAGGTGCCCTCGATCACCTGACCTGCTGGAATAACCTGATCGGGAATGACTGGAACTCCTACAGATCTGTGCAAAGAAAAGGGAATTCAGGGTTCAAATTCGCCAAGAAAATAAAAGGTATGTGTTTATGTGATAATTTCATTTACAACATACCCGGTTATCTTTTTTATCTTGACTCTGAAATGCGCTGGCTTAAAGTCTGTAGCGCTAGCTTTTCTTTTCTTTTCAACCAATTTTTCCAGTCTTGAACTAGAAGGGTTGGTTGTACCGTCTGCATCCTTCAATAAACGATCAGATATAATACTTTCAACCAGCTGGTCGAGAGTAGAATCCTTGATCGTTGGATCGAAAGGTGTAGGTTCATCGGTCACCAAAACAGTTGCTTCAGCGACCCTTGGCAAATCTTGAACAACTGTATGGGACTCAATGACTACCGCTTGATTCAACAAACAAAGTTAGTCAGGTGATGAATATATCTTTTCATCTAAGCAAAAAGTATTTCCTTCGGTTACCTACCCCTACACGATCACTAGTGATCGTAAAGTTGGTCGGTTCGTCAATTGGCTCACAGGTCTCCGTGGCCTCATCAATTCTTAGACCAACCGATTACATATGAAAGAGGATTTTTAGGTAAACACCGACCGAAAAAGATTGTAAAGATGGAAAATAATTATCCTACTTACCCGAAGTCTCTCAACCTCTCTTGGCGGTAGTCCACTGCTAAGATCAAAGGAAACCGACCTTCTCATTAGGCTCTCGGCCACGAGATCATTACGATCAAACCACGATTTCATCGAAGACAAAGGCATAACAAAAGAGAGGTCTTAGGGTTATAAGAGCATTTGACCAGAAAAATATACTGGTCGGATTCTTACTGGAACTTACCTTCCCTAGAATCCTTGGTCGTATCGTCACGACCAATATACCAGAGCATCGAGTGAGCTCTGGCCTTCAAAGGACTAATTCTCCACATGGAGAAGTCTCTCACCACGTGCCAGGATGTCAAACCTCTGACACTCAGGAGATGGATAGCTTCAACCCATCTCCCAAATTTTCCCTCCTTCTTCGAGGAGGAGCGCCATTGCGGGATCTCAATAGCCTTTTTACCGCTGTAATAAAGGTCATCGCCCTGCGTGATCTTCATGTAAAACCAACTCGTCTTCCATTACGACCACGAAGACTTGGAGTACATCGGAATGTACTCATCAGCCTTCCCGTCGTGGAGACACAAGGTACACTCTCCGGGTGTACCGGTCGTCTTCTTCGCATTCACCAATCTGTAGTAGTACCTGAAGAGGTCCAGGGTAGCTGTAATTCTTAGGTGCGCTTCGCAGAGGTAAACGAAGATGCTGAGGTTGGCTATGGCGTTGGGGGTCAGATTAATCAGTTCAACTCCATAAATACTCCAAAACTTGAGAAAGAAAGGAGTGCACTGGAAGTCTGAATGCGCATTCGATATATGCGAGAAAAATAGAAATTTCTCCATCCTCACCACTTGGAGAATGTTCCCCAAAAGCTGATCTCCACGCGATCAAATTTCTGTCGGGTAATAGCCCAACCTTTTCCAGACCTTCAAGTTTCTTCGCGCTCAGATCGGAGATCGACCAGTTGGTAATAAGATCCGACATTGTGATTTCTTTCGGGTGAAGAGTTCAAAGGTGATCGGAGATAGTTTCTTGGAAAGTGAAGAGGAAAATTAAAGGCGTAGAAACCCTAACACCCAGTGCTAAGGGGCCTTTTATAGCGACAATACTGTAACCGTTTCTAGGGAAAATCCAACGGACAAAAATCCCTTTTTGACCAGCGGACCAAGAGTTCCTTCAACTTCCAAGGTAATTTCTGAACTTTAAAAATGAATACGGACCGCCTCGAATACCATGACATTTAATGAGGGGTCTGCCCGATACGATTGCATCGGGAGTAAGCGTCTATACGACCAATTCATTTAAAAGTTCGGGGGCTAGCTGACGAAGATTAAAACATCTATTTATTATTTAGTATATAGAGACCATACGTCTTCATGGTCGTAAACCCTAAAGCTAACGACCTCACTGGTCGTAAGAATTCCAGAGGTTATATAATACCCAATCTGGTCAGACATGATTCCAAACTAAGTCTCCGACCAGTCAAATGCTCATAAGGCTTTGAACTGATGTCTGGATCTACGACCAGACATATGTTTTACCGTGTGACGAATGGAACATGTGCTATATATTCCATACCACACGACATTGCAATACTGAAGTACGATTACATGACTCATGGACATATAACCGCACGACAGTTGATACATTATCAACAGACATCTCTCTTCAACCAGACGCGTTGCTTTCCGAATAGGTGTCTCCTTTAGAGACAACTGCCAACCCTTCATCAACTATATAAGGAGGAATGCGGATTGAAGATAGGGGGCCGGAACAGTGAAGATTATTTGGGAGACACCCTCAAGAGCCTTGTACTCCCAAATTAGTCTTTAGTCTAAGTTTTATACACCCTTTGTAATAGCCAGTTCAAAGCAATAAAGAGCAGTCCCACTACTTTCTAGAAGATACACGTTATTCTCCTTATTTCATTTATATATTCATAAGATCGGCGATTTGATCGTCGACATACTCTTTTTCTATTTTTCTTCGCGCTTTGTAATGGGCATGTATTACTTACCATATTCTTCTTGGTCTCTCGTGGAGACCATTAGCATGAATATTTTAATTCTTAAGAGAGTCATAGTCGATTCTGGGTACTATAAGGCTTTTTTAATGACCAATATTGTGTCTATCGGAAGTATAATATTGGCTCTTTCTGAGCCTATTATACAAGTATCATTGCCTGTGACTGCCGTAAGACTACATGCATTCTTGCTAATCGACTGAATTTTTTTATCTCTCTTAATATGGTATTGGTTGTGCCGCTATCTGCTAAGCACACTTCCTCCGTAAGGCGCCACAGCGTTCTAATATATAAAGTATTTATTTATATGGGGTAGGAAGCAATCCACACATATAAGTAAAATACTTCAAAATAGAACACAACTTGTGGCGAGAATTAGAACCTCTATGTATTACTTTAATACATAAGAGAAACCATATGTCTTCGTGGTCGTAACCCCTAAGGCTAACGATCTCACTTGGTTGTGAGGATTCGGAGGTTACCTAATGAATACCACAGTCGGACAAGGTCCTATACCTAGTCTCCGACCAGTTAACTACTCGTAAAGCTATAAACTAGTATCATCTGTACCTGAATCCACGTATATCCTTACCGTGTGATGAATGAAACACGTGTTGTATATTGCATACCACGCGATGTTACATAATTCTAAGACACTGGATTATGGTTGAATGTCTCATCAACATATAAACCGCACTACAGTTGATACCTTGTCAACTGACACCTCTCTCCGACTAGACGCGTTACTTCCCAACAGGCGTCTCTCCAAGGGATAACTGTCACCACTTCATCAACTATTTAAGGAGGATCGCGGATGAAAGGGGGGAGATGGGAGATCATATCGAAGACAATTAAGAAGATTAGCAGTCAATTTGATTACAACACCAAAGCAAGCATTGCGCTCCAGTGTAACTAGGATTAGCCTTTTGTTTGATCACAGACATTCTTTGTAATAGCCAGTTCATAGCAATAAAGAGTAACCTCGTTCTATTCCAGGAGATACACACCATTTTCCTCTGTTTTTATATATTCATAAGATCGACGATTTGATCGTCGATAGCTTGCGCCGTCCGTGGAGAAGAAGGCGTAAATTTCCTGAAGAAGTTCTTCGCTCAAGCAAATCCTCGCGTGTCCTTCATAATCGTATATCATTGTGGCGAGAACTTGGGACGAGGAGGCGGTTCGATTTGGATGACTACTCCCATCTCGACATGGACGAATGTATCCACGCCATGCAAGAGAACGGGATGTCATCATCCTCCTCCTCTGCCGGTTCGCATATCGCTGACAACAGCGAAATTGAATGGATGAGTGAAGATACACCACTACGACAAGTGGCACTTCCGGAGGGACGTATTACTCCGACCAGCTCGGAATATCCAAGAACCTCTCCAAGCTCGGTCCTCCCAAGCTGTCCACATCCATGGGTCTTTGCACATGTTGTGAATCCTCTGTTCCTCTAATGGCGGGTGTGTCTCATCTTTGTCTTTTGCCCTTCTTTTTA
The DNA here is from genome assembly GCA_036346395.1 of Hsuehochloa calcarea. NCBI lineage: Eukaryota > Viridiplantae > Streptophyta > Magnoliopsida > Poales > Poaceae > Hsuehochloa > Hsuehochloa calcarea. The sequence continues at coordinate 77,881,744 of CM070593.1, read as the reverse complement.
GACTTGAAAGCACCAATCACGTGATCTTGAGCTTCCGCAACTTACATTATGTCAATCAGTTCGTTATACTCATTGTAGCCATCTTGACGATAGTTGTGTGTGGATTGGACCTCGTTTGGGTGAAAGGTAGAGAGAGTTTTCTCAATGTTCTGCTCATCCGACTTCCCGGCCCATTAGCCTTGCTTTCGGTCCGTTCAGTCGGCCCACCTAATCCGGATCAAAGGGAGCGAATCGGGTAGGTTTCGCTACCTCATTCGCCCAAGATAGGCGATGCTTCAGCGTGTGCGGTGTCGGCGTCGCGTCTTGGTCGGCCGGTGGTAGCGGGGCGCGGCGGTGGGCTGTGGCGGTGGCGCGGAGGTCGGCGGGAAAACAACGCGTGGGTAGGAAGGCGGCGGTCTGTGAGTGCGCTTGAGTGAGCGCGGCTCCATGGCGGCGGTGGCTCTAACCGGCGGCGACCATGCTTCAAGCTCGGTGGTGGCGGCTCTAGGTCAGCGACACTTCAAGTGCGTGGCGATCGGCCGGCGGGGCCGTGCGGGGCATGCGCGAGGCGGCCATGCAGGCCAGCAAGAGCGAGGAAGGCGCGCGGTGCGGCGATGCCGTCTCTGCGGGAGGCGGGGCCGGCGGCGCCAGCGTCATCTTCTATCCCTTTTTTTCTTTCTTTCTGTGCTGCTCCGCTTGTAGGGAGGCTGGCGCCGACCGACGGTGGTGATGGCTTCTAGCCGGGGAGTGCCCGTGTGGGGCGGTGGCGGTCGGCAGAGGTTGACGACAAAATGGGCGGCGTTGCACAACTCTAGGTCGTGCGTTAGTAGATTTTTTAGTACTGTTTATTGTTATTACTGTGCAATTACTTTTCATTCGCAATCCACCGATCGGCTTGGCCAGCGACTTCAAGTCGGCTCGCGGTAGATTAGAATGAATTTGTAAATTTCAATCTACGGTACAATCGGTATCCACTTTTCTATACAATCTACCGATTGACATTGTGCAGGCGACTTCAAGTCGGCTCGCGGTTGATTAGAATGGATTTGCACTATAGAAAAAAAATTAATTTATAAAGTCAAATTTGCAAGATTGAAAGCAACCTTGAAAAGCCATTCAATCTACGAGTGTTGTGGTACGACGGTTACCTTTCGATCCGAGAAGAATCGATAGTGCTGATAACGTATTAATGAACCGTCGCTGACGAGTCCAGTCCAAACGATTACCTTATAGATAAATCAGAATCGTAAGAGCGATACAAAAATATAAGAACGGAATAATAGATATAACACAGAGATATGAGAGGATTTTTGACTTCTCTTTATATGAATAAAGAGTTCACCTCGAACGAAAACTCTTGTTCGGTTTCTTAGCACACGCTACGGCATGGACAAAATCTCTGAATAACTTAAACGGAATAATTAAGATGCATGGTTTGGTGCAATTAGTCCTCGGGTGGCTTCACGACCGCGCGTATATCTAGCAGACGGAAGCTATTACGACGACAGATGAAACAAACGGATAAAACACGAATCATGCGAAATATGGCTTTGGTTTAGCAACTAGAACGTTCTCAGGATTTTACGAGAACTAATTGAGTACTCACAGCGTGACACGTACTCATCCCCAAGGACCCCAACGATGTGATGAGATCTTTTCATCTCAATATTTCGTTAATTGTCTGGCCATGATTGCCCAATGGTCGACTAATCTGCATTAGTGATGCAAACGGATCGGATACATGGAGATATTACTCATCTCGTATGTTATTCTATATATTTTTTTAGAATCGTAGTTGGATACAGACAACGTCGGATATGATACGAATGCAGATAGTCTCGGTCACGGATACATAGCAAATACATGCCGAACCGAATACATATTGTCTCGATCACGAATATTTAGTCGGATATTACGTGAAAAATAGACGCCATATATACCGCACGTATACAGATCAACCAACCATACATGTTCAAAATATAACTACACTAGCAATTTAACTACATCACACTACCACGATGGCTAGTTAAAGAAGTAGTAACAAGTAGCCGGTCATAGTAATAACAATACAAAAAATGTTCAAAATATAACTAGCCAACTACATAACAGGACAGATGCAACATACACAAAGTCTACAGACGAGTAACAATAACTAGTTAGTCTACAGAGAATGTTGACTGGTAGCAAGTTTGTAGCGTCCTAATTTCTGAGTTTTTAAAAATCTTTTATTTAAAATAAGGTTTTATAATAATTTTATGATTTTCTATAATTTAACAAAGCCTAAATAGATTTTTTTATAAATTAAATGATTTAATATGAATAAATCAAATATCCATTAAACTCAAAAGTATTTTATTTATGTTCCTTATGTTCAAAAGTATTTTTATAAATTTTATATATTTTTTCTGAGTTTATTTGCTATTTTTATTTGCTTATTTGGATTTCCTGTATTTTCTAAAATAAAAACAAATATTGGAAAGCCTCGTGGGCCGATTTCTTTCTCAGGCCCATTGGGACTAGAGTTTATCGGATATCCGAGACAGTATTTACGAATATTGTCTGAATAGCTCCGAATACAACCGATACTTCTTTCTCAAATTTGTTTCTGTAGCCGGCAAAAACTACTCGGCTCCTAATCCCGAGGAAAAAAATTCTGTATATCCAATTTTCACACTCTGAATAAAATCCGAATTTATTTGAACAGACGAACGATCAAAAACTATCCGCTCTATTTGCACCTCTTGGTTATTATATTAGCACTGCTAGATAATCACTCAGTTCACCGTTTGGTTTGTCTGATTCTTAGCCCCTAGCCGTACCACACATGTCAGTGGCCGGCAACTTGCGGTATATAAATTGTTTTCTCTTTTGGCAAGGATACATATGTGAATTGGTGGGGTTTTTTTTTTTTAATTTGGCCAAAGCTTTGGACATTCACTTGAAAATAAGGTAGGCACCCGGGAGAATCCTAGATTAAGCCCGAGTGGACGAGGAGAGTTCAGGACTAGTCAATTTTAATACTTTTTCCGAGGTTTGTGTACATAGGTATCATATGAACCAGCAGTGATTCCAATCGATCCTGTGGATGATCAGCGAAACTATCTTCTTAGGAATCTGGTAGTACGATGTCTTTGAAAGGTACATTGACTGACACGCTTGTTTGTTGGTGATAGATATTTGCGTATTTTTACTATTATTATAATTTCTAACACAATAATTGAGAGTATGTCTTTGAAAGGTACATTGACTGACACGCTTCTTAGGAATCTGGTAGTACGATCCTCTTTTTCCTACTCCCAAGAGTATTACTCCATATAGTTATCTTACGCAACTGAGAGTATGTATGTGTAGTATACGAGTATATAAGATTATCTAAGTGGTATTCACACCTTTTTATAGGTGGTATGTACAATTTTTTAGACATACTAATTTTTAGTGTGAATATAAAAGTATTTACAAAATATGATAAAAACTATGGACTCTCTTACAAATTTTTCATGTGGTTCGCATTAGAGTATCTTATAATTAGTATATGAGTATACCCAAAATGATAAAAAAATATGTCAAGTTCTTTTAGGTGGTATATCAAAGGTGAGAGTAACTACACCCGGGAGTAGAAAGTATTAATCCTATATAGTAACAAGGTAAAGTTTATAACAAGTATGCTAGTAACAGTAATATATAACATATATCTAGGAAACAAAGCTTAACCATATGAAATGTTATCACCGCGACTTACAGAGGATCGCTCCGTCGAAGGTCATGGTAGAGTCTGATCCGAAAAAGACTATGCGTAGAGAAAGAAGCAGTGAGCAGTCGCGTGAACGCTTTCCAAAAACCTGATTCGCCTCAACCCGTGCAGAATCGCAAGGGTCGCCAGCTTCGAAGACACTGCGCTCCCCACGTCGGTGCACGCCGAGAAAGGGATGGAGTAGCCAAGTAGCATAGCAACAAGGAACTGAGCAACAATACAAAACCGAGTTTGACTATTCTGAAAGCTTAACTCTATTCTGCATTATGCATTTTTTGATATAAGAGGAGATGTCTCTTTTATATAGAGTCGGAGCTCTCCCACTCAGACTAACAAATATGTGCTAAATTTTTCATCTTCTAACATGTTTGAGTAGGTCTTTAGAATTTTTCTAAAATTTAATTAAAATATTATATGAACGAAGAACAAAATTCCAACAGTTGGAAATCTAAATAACAGGAGAACGACATGGGAAATGGTACGCAAGTCTAATTGGACCTAATTGGACCGATCGTTCGTGCATTGCAGTAGAAAAGTCACAGAATGGCGAGCCAGTGATTTGAGAATACACGGCAGTGCAGTTGAGCGCTAGCCTCAGCGATGGGAGCCGAAGCGATGGAGCGATCGCCCGATCGGCATCATGCGTGCCGCCAAATTAAGATGTGCGCATCATCGATCCCGCGAGTTTGATTTCCCAGCGGCTCACGCGTCTGTGCGGTAGGAAACGCACCGTGCACGTAGCAGCACCTGCAGCACACGATCGACTCGGTGAGCGTACGCGCGCCCTAGCCAGAAGTCTGGAGATCAACCTACGGTTTAATTTGTCTGAGCTCGCGGTTATCACAGATGCCGTTTTCTGTTCTCTTCTTCTTCTTTTTTATCTGATGAAGAAGAAGAAGAGGAGGAGGAGAAGAAAATAACATTAATTTTCTTGGGAGGTAGCACGTGCATTGATGGCCCCGACGGCGCCGTGACAGGGGTAGGAGGAAGGACGCGTTTCGTAGGGGAAGTCGTGGCAGTCTCGCTCTTGCAGGGTTTATGGAGACGGCAGGCAGAGGCAGGAAGGAACCACGGGCCACGGGGAAGATGCAGGGAAACTGAAGTTGGAGAGGCAGTCGCCATCCGCCGTGCCGGCGCCCGCGCGCCCTGACATTGCGATGTGCCGGCCAGGGGGCACGCGCTGGAAGCCGGCTGCTCCCCACCAACCCAAACCTGGCTGCTCACGTACACACAGCTCTATTAGTTTGTCGATCACAAGCTAACTAGAAGATCACCGGCGCCGGCAGCGGCAGGCGCGCACGGACGCGCTGTTCTGCCGAAGGCCGCACAGCACCGGGCCCACCTGATGCGCACCGCTCCGTTGCTAGCAAAGCCGTGGAGCTAAAGCAGCACGGCGATCGAGCGAAGCACGTGTGCGTGGACTCGCGTCCCAGCAGCCGCGCACCGACACGATTCCAGCCTTCCGACGCACATCCGACGGACGTAATTTTTTGGGGCGACGTGGCCAAAGCCGGAGAGGCCCAATCCCACCAAGCATTAATATGAGTAATACTCTTTACTGGTTTTGTTTGGATACGAAGGCACATATATAACCATGGCCCATGGGACCGTACAAGTAGAACAAAAGCTGAATTACTGTGGTTACTCGTGTAAAAACAGGTGCAGCAGAGATGTCCAGAACGTGGGTATAGAAGAACACGAAAAAAAAAAAAGGTAACGTGCACGCAAGGTTCAGTGATCCTCGTGCAATTTTACAGTCAACCTGTCATGTGGGGCCGCGTGTGTGGTAGACGCCACAAGACACAGACGCTACCAGCGTCGGCGGCACAATAGCAATCAGTACAGGCTGCTGATTAGGACTTCATGTATTAAAAAGTTTGCAATTAGAAAAGTTTGCAATTAGAAGGTCTATTTTAGGAAGACTCCAGTTAGTATCGGTATCTAGCACCTTCTATATCTAGTTTGATTGTAATCTTGTAGATAAGGAAAAATGCAATAGGAAAGGGCAACAAAGGATTAGGTGATTAACCTAATCCCTTGCGGCTTGCGCCACAACTCCCGGTTGCTGCTGACGGCTGCCCTCCCGAATTCTCCTGCAGCCAGGGATCCTCCGAGCCGCACCTCATCATGGCGTCTAAGTGCAATCCTCATTCCTCCGACATAATCATTCCTTCGCTCACAACGTTCATCACCTGACATTTTGATATCAGAGTCAACCGTTGCTATTTCTACCATATAAAATAACGGTGGTAACGAGGATTACCAACAACTGATGTGCCAATTCGCCGAAGAGTGTCGTACCGTGCCGGTCCACCTTGTCTCTGGCCAGGCCCAGGCCCAGGGGAATCAGCGGATGTGATTAAGGATTGTGAATTTGGGAGTCAGGGCTCGGGAGAAAGGGTTGGGGGAGGCCGGGATGGATATTTGGTCAGACCGGGTGACAGAAGTGGGTGATTGGTTGGGCCAGACCGATGTGGGGAGTGATTGGGCTAGGCTGAGGGATGAATTAGGTTATAACGGGAAGGTTGAACCTATTTAAATGCGATGTCGCTTTAAGCACGCGACATCGTTGCCGTCGCCTAACAGGCGCGTTATCGGACTCGAACGGCCGCCATTCGTCTTGCCAACTCAGTCCACTATATATCATATTGTATCATGTTTAGACTCTGCTGTATCAGTTGGATTTCAAACCGACTTGGAATAGCACAACCTATTTTCCAGCTCAACTCACGTCTACAAAAAGTATAGAGATGTTAGAGAAAAAACCGTGAGCTGATCTATTTCCAGAGCTTTCTGACAGAGATGTTCTTGTCGATCTCCTTTTCCATGACTTTTGGCCGCGGCGATCTCGAAGCCCTCTTGTGTCACGTGCACTCTTCGCTCCCTAAAGCAAACATACCAGCCTCCGTGCGCACGGCCTGGAAAAGGTAGAATCAGATACCGATCAACGCATCGTATGAAGATGTTTACTAGGAGCTACAGTCCAGACATAAACAGTAATCCAGAAGAAGTTTATTAGGAGCTACTGTCCATGTTTGAAAAAAAAGGTCCAGTGTCGTATTTAGCGAGGGATTGCTAAATAAATATGAGAGTAAATTTTAGTTTTGACCATATAATTTTATCATGATTTTATTTTGCATCACCCCTAGCAAAAAATTTCACTTTGTATCACATCTTCTTATTATATGTTACACTTTACACCAGGTTGAGAATTTGGTCACCTTCTTTGGTGCTCGCCGACGATGAATGACAGCGCGGGAGGCAGCGAGGCGAGACACAGGATGAAGAGAGAGAAGGTAGATGGAGCTGAAAATAGATCAAAAGTAGAGAAGATTAGTTGGAGCATCGCCGGCGGTTACCATAACAACAGCAGCAACGACAGAACGACTTGCTCTCTCTATTTTCGCCGGTCGTGCCTCACTGCTGGCAAACTCCTTACACGTCTCTCATATTTTTATCTCGCTGACATGATATTTTTCTGGTGTAAAGTGAAACAAAAAGTAAGAAAAAATTGTGCAAAGTGAAAATATCTATTACGGGTGGTGCAAAATAAAATATAGTAAAATTACATAGTCTAAATTAAAACTTACTCTAAATAAAAATCTTCAACTCAGCCGTCTCAGCTCCAGATGCACCTATCTTCTTGAGATCAAGTCCGCGCATAAGTTCATTTTTTTTAAGTGGATCTTTATAATATCCAATCAAAACCTGTAACCTTCAATAGATAATTTTTATACGAGGAATTTTGAATGATGTACCGCTTCTTTGGGGTTGGGAAATCATTGAGCCGAGGAGGGAATCTGTATGACGTCACATGCTGCGCCAGGTGGGGTGCCACGCCAGCGTGAGTCGACAGTCTGGGCAGCAAGCCCTCCTAATGTCCCACTTAAACCACTTCAAATTCCTAAGTACGGTGACCCGAATGAACTAGCCCTACATGTTGAATTACATTTTCAAATCGTATTTACAGAAATAACTATATATAAATTGTATTTGCAGATATAGCATCGCGATAACGCCTCTTTACACACCAGTCGGCCTGTTACCGCACGGCCACACGCCATGTGGCCTCCCTAGCCATCGCCACCACATCATGCATTGCGCATGGCATTTGTAGCATTTTTTTAATATAAATAAATTATTTATGTATAATTTTTGTAGGAATTTTTAAATATAGCAAATGAGTTCTAAAAATTATAATTTTTTTGTGGAGCCTCATGACACATTGTATTTGCTTGTGTATTTTTTTAAAAAAAAAGTTTATATGTTCTGATTTTTTCTCAAAAATGTGTTTAAGTATACTGTTGGTAGGAATTCAAATTCTGTCACTAATGCTATAGCGATTACTGCACCTAGAGTGGTCCATGTGGTACTAAACTTCACACGTTCTTTTTTTTTGAGAAAAAATCAGAATGGATTAAATTTTCTGAATTAAATTGTAAAAATTACACAAGCAAATACACTAGGTCAAGAGGCTCCACAAAAAAATTAAATTTTTTGGATCTCATTTGCTATATTTAAAAATTACTACAAAAATTATCATAAATATTTTTTTTTAAAAAAAAAAGAGAGAAAAATGCTATTGTTGCCACATGGCGTCAGTGCGTTCTGCACAACCGTCAAACGCGGCAGCGGTGGCGTGGCCCGGTCCGGTGTGAGAGGCCACATGGCGACGGCGAGTGTGTTGCCGCACGGCTGCAGTGCGGCAACAGGCTGATGTGACGCGTGGGGAGACGTTGCCGCACGACGGCTGTGTGACAACAGTTCTATATTTGCAAATACAGTTTGTGTATGACCATTTCTGCAAATACAGTTTAAAAACATATTATACATACCAAAAATTCCTACAGGGTCGGTGAACCACCATATAATTCACCTTTTTTAGAACAGCCACGTGCCCGTGCGTTGCAACGGAAAATAAATTTTTGTATAATTTTTGCGAGACGGACGCGGGTCCGTTAGGGTTTGTCACGAGTTCACTGTGCGTGATTTTTGACGTCGGTCAACTAGGGTTTGGCGGTTTGTTGCTGTGAGATAATCTGGACCGTTGGTTGATGATCGATCTGATAGATGTGATTGATGGTGAGAGATCGGATCGCTACCAATTCCTTTTTCTAAATAGTAAAGACTGGTTGAGGGGAAGAAAGAAGAAGAGGCTTGTGACTGGTCGTGGTTTTATGGCGGTGGGCTCCACCATTTCTTGTGTACTTCCGTTTGTTGGGCCTTACGTGGTATATTTGAAAGTTTTGTTTTCTCTCAGAATTATTTTAAGTATAATGTTTCTAGGAATTTTCTAATATAGCAAATAAGGTCCAAACATTATAAATTTTTTTCAGATTCCTACACAGAGGAATTCATTGTGTAAATTTTACGTAATTTTATATGCTTCAAATTATGTCGACAAATTCAAATGTTTAGGTGTGGAAAATTAGGATAAAACGTTTCAAAATTAGGTTTCATGATTTCATGTGACTTGAATTGTGTGAAGTTTAGTACCACATGACTACTTTTGACCGCCAACTAATGGCCGATCGGATCGCCATACCTCAACGGCTATAAACTAACTGTTGTCTCTCGTAGTCGGACCGCCACCTAATGGCCGGTCCGATCGCAGTAATCGCCGATCACAAGGTTGGCCGTCCGACCGTCTCGAGGAAATCACCCGCACCAAAATGGTGCTTCTCGAAAAATGTTCGCTAGATTTTCGAACTTCCGATCTTCGTAGTTCCTTTTCTCAACGCTGAACTACCGCACGTAAAATCAATCCAGGAAATCGGCGATCACCCAACACATGGCGCAGACCGATTTGCCACCGGCCTCGATCGGTGACTTCGGCGTCGCATCACCAATTCACGAGACCAAACCCTTTGTTTCACTTCAAATGGAAAACACATTTGTCCATTTGAGTGCAATTCCAACAGGTTCACAGATGATATTCCCAAAGAAGTTGCAAAACACATTTGCCAACCTTAGAAAACTCAAGACATGATGATTTCTTCACTTTGGGATGCAAAACTTAATTGAAGGGCCGAGAACGTATTAAGATAATATATGAATATTTTAATCCTCACTGCTCGGCTAATTGGTTTAGTCACACAAGCTATTACTACGTACATTGACACAAGCCTCCTGACCATGGGCACGCATGTCTTTAGGGATAGTAAAAACATGGCGAGTAGGAGGGGACTACTACTGAAGACCCGACTCATCAGGTGGACCGGGCCATTTGCCCTTCCTTTCGAGCTCGGCGTGTACTCCTCGCGCCGCCCTATCTCTGCCGCCATTTCCGCTTTTTTCCCACTCTCGCGCTCGCGCTCCTCGCCGACGCCAGATGGGCTCAGCGCTCCGCGGATACGCCACAGTTTCATCCGACGCTCCTCCCGGATCTCGCCCCTTTCGCATTCCGCCTCGAAGTCGAAGTTGCCATCGGTCGTGTGGGTGGATCTCTAAGTCGATCCACTTGCGAAAGCCACACGAGGCTCCGGACTACGTAGATGGGAGAGATTGTAAGGCGTATTCAAAAGAGAGTTGGTACGGAACTTACTATAAGTACTCCTTACCGCCGATAGGTTCTCGATCCCAACGACGGCCGGATAGTCGAGGAGTAGTTGGGACAACCCTAGTAACGCATGCCGAGGCCGAGCCGAGCTTGGATTTGAAGAACTTGCATGTATACTAATTGTGGATACCGTGAGGATATGTGCACGATCTCGTGATGATGAGTCAATTGGCAATGGCTTTGTTGGTTTGCAAAATCTCACGCTTTTGGGGTTTGCTTCACCGTCAGACACAGCGGTCCGACCGCGATGTTGGGCGGTCGACATCTGGGAGAGGTCCGACCGGCTCGTGGCCGGTCCGACGACAGTGTTCTAACGGTGGCTTTTGAGCCGATCCAAAAATAGGATGTGTAGGTGAGTGAGGAGTCTCTCGGATGTGGTCGATCATTTTGGAGCTCCCAACAAAGTTCTATTGAGTTGAAAATTCCGAAGGTTTCGGATTTTCACGATGGATTTTGGCTAAGTCTTTTCAGCGGTCCGACCGCCCGAATCGGTCCGATCGGTGATGCGGGCGTCGATCACGATCACTTGAAGGTGAGCCTTCTTGGCATTGATGTGTTTTGATTATGGTTATTGTATGAATGTCAATGCTTTATTGTTGCATATTGCATTGTGGAACTAACGGGTCAAGTTGTGAAGAACGGTTCCGAGTCGCTTGTTTGTCTATTGTCGCGGAGAGGGAGAGGAGAGGGAGAGGAGATGTGTTAATGGTATGATGTGGTAATTAATGATAATCATTATGTGTTGATGCGTATGAAGAGCTTGAAGAAAAGGAAGTCATCGGTGTCGATGATGTTCAAGAAGAGGAGATGATTATAAGTTGATCATCTAGTCAAGAGAAGGCCTATCATGTGTTGATGGAGGTCTAATGAAGGATACATCATGTGTTGATGCACATCAAGTCAAGAGAAGACCCATCATATGTTGATGTAGGTCAGTGAGGAATGCATCATGTGTTGATGCATGTCAAGACTCGGATGAAGAAATCATCATTTGTTGATGATGTTCAAGACAAGATCCCAAAGTGAAAAATCATCATGTGCCGAGTATTCTAAAGGTTGGCAAATGTGTTTTGCAACTTGTCGAATATCATCCGTGAACCTCGTTGGAATTGCACTCAAATGGACAAATGTGTTTTTCCAATTGAAGTGAAGCAAAAGGGTTTGGTCTCTGGATCGGTGGTCGACCGCCAGGTCACCGGTCAGACCGGTGGCAAATCGGTCCGATCGCCATGTGTTGGGCGGTCTAACCGATTTCTTGATTGACTTTTCGCAGAGTTCCATTGTTGAGAAAAAGGAACTACCAAGATCGGAAGTTCAAAATCTAGCGTAACATTTTTTCTGAGAAGCACCATTTTGGTGCGGGTGATTTTCTCGACGGTCGGACCGCCACTTTGGCGGTTCGATCGATGAAGGCAATGACCGCCATTAGTGGTCCGACTAGCCGAGGGCCAACGGTTACTTTTATAGCCGTTGAGGTATGGGCGGTCCGATCGCCATTAGTTGGCGGTCAAAAGTAGTCATGTGGTACTAAACTTCACACAATTCAAGTCACATGAAATCATGAAACCCTAATTCAAACGCCTTATCCTAATTTTCCATACCTAAACACTGAATTTGTCGACATAATTTCGAAGCATATAAAATTACGTAAAATTTACACAATGAATTCTCTGTAGGGAATCTGAAAAAAATTTATAAGAGAGAGAGAGAGAGAGAGAGAGCGCATACGAGCTGTATGTAATTATGTATCTGAATATCTGATCCATTGCTTTTATTTTTCTCATGTATTTTTCGAGCGATGTGTTACCCTGTCCTTTGATCTGATCTGAGATTCGCGACAACTTCATCCAGGGTTCACTTATCCTCCAAAAATTGAAATCCTCCAAGCCTGCTTAGATTATACCAGATGCACATCTCATAGAAATTCTGATTGGTACTCTGCATCAACTATCGAGAGAGATATTCCAAGTTGCCTTTTCCTTGCTGCCTTGAGATGCTCGAAGGAGTAAATCACAATGCAAGTTGAGGAGATCGCACGTCAGTCAAACCAAGATAATATTCTTAACACCGGAAAGCCGTAGAAAAATTGCTGCACGCCTTCGTAATGCTGACATTGACCTGAGACTACTCTGCCACATGCACGCATGTTCCGGTGAGAAGGACAACACTCCTCAGAATTAGTCCAGTTTACTCGAACTGTTGAACTAATTACGGATTTAGCAAATATTTTAGAATAATTCTAGAAATAACTAATGACAGTAAAGTATGATTTCAGTGAGTTTTATATAACATAAATAATAGAGATATCTTTAATATCATAAAATTATTGCTTAAAGCATATAATCAGAAAAACATACTCGAGAATTTAAAACTATGGGCAATATCAATTAACATAATGCAAAAATTGTTATTTAATTCTTTGCTCTCAGATGTCGGCTGCTCTAGTGATGAACTAGGTCTTCTCGAGTGATAATTACTTGACAATAGACTATGTTTTGAGCTTTGCTTCTTTATCAATATAAAAGTAAAGATCGTTTAAGTAACTCGGATAGAAAACATACAATGACTTTCAATAAGTGAATAAAACTAGTAACACTACTGCTAACAATATGCTTTCTGAAATTAAGTTTAAATGATATCAACTATTAACTGAATAACTGAACCAGACAAGATTGACTCAATGGTACCACTATAAGATTAACCAATCAAACTTCAGTAACAAATAATATTATTGTAAGATTAACAAATCAGTATCGCAACAATCAATGAAATTATTGCAAGTACAATGAAATTACTGTAAGTACTAGATGATATTATTGCAAGATTAACTAATCAGTTCTTCAACAATAATCTAGTTCCAGTTTAAAGCCTAATATACAATTCAAAATTATCATAACAATTTACAAATAACCCACAATCTGCCATGCAAGTCTCCCAGTACAAGTACAAACAAATCACAGAAAAAAACAATTGCAGAGACACTAGTACAACACACAATGCAAGATACATGAATTAAAAACCAGAGATACTCACGGAATCGATGGCAAATCAAAGCCACCAAGAAGGCAAGGCACATCGATAGCACGCTGACCTAGAAAACCTATCGCCACCGTTACACCGCAATATTCCTAGGTCGTCGGAGATACAATGCCGCCACCGTAAATCGAAGTGTACAAAAATACGTGATTAGGGTTGGGGGATTGCTGCACAAAGAAACAGCAGAGTTGCGCACTTGCGGAGCATACGAACCAGCACCTAATCACCTAATAACCGTCGTATCAAGTGTAAGACTCACCATAAGGCAAGTCCTAGAAAGCAGCCGGGTTGAGATTATTTTTGATATCAGAGAGGAGAGAAGTCTGCACTATCCCAAGAGGAAGGAGGAGTAGTACATAGGGTGGAGGATGAGGCGATGTCGGCAAAACGGATGCCCGTGCACGCATGTTCTGGTGAGAAGAACACTACTCATAATTTGACTAGTCCCCTTTCTAGTGGAGTTCACTAACTGCTTTATGTGTGAGCCATCCGAGATATCATTAGAAGTCATTCTTTAGAGACAACTGATTACAAGTAGTAGGTAATCGTTGTTGTGTCGACAACACACCCCGAATCCAAGAAACTTTTGGGGGGGGGGGGTTATGTTTTGCAGGGTTTTAAAAAAAAATTTGGGGGTGAGGGGTTATGTTTTGCAAATACAAGTAAGACGTACCTACACATACACCATCGTTCTAACCATGTTCATTTCTTGCAAGGGAGGCTTGTGAATTGAAATGCAAGGGATGCATACTTCCAGTGGTGAAACCACCGCCGAGGCAGCCACCACGGGTCTCCCATGCCAACAGGATCGATTGGAATCATTGCTGGTGCCATGCCAACGGGATCTCGGCGAGCTTGACAGGAAGGCCCGCCCGCCTAGCGCCGTCGACAGCGGCCCTATTGCCCGCAGCGTGACGGGCGTGGTGACGTGCGCGCTGTGGTCGGCGATGAGGCGCACCAGGTCCACCTTGGGGATGATGTGGCCCTGCGCCACCAATGGCACCAGCAAGAAGTGGAGCTCTGTCGACGCCATCACCACCATCTCCTCATGCGTCCGTACTTTCTCTTGTTGGAATTTCCCTTGTCTGATCTGTTATTGCTTTGATCAAACAACAAAAAACTTTGCTCGATCCTTCAGTTTTTTCATCCAGGGAAAACGATCTGCTGGTCCTTGATCCTGTCCTCGTGACATGATTTGACTTGACTGGTTTGGAACAGCTACGCTCGAAGTAGCGTCACACACGAAGCAACTTCTTTGCTATCTCTGTTGGTTCCTATATGCGTATACGCGAAGGACAACATAATAAAAACAGCACCTCTGTTCTCTATTTTCCCATGTGATTTGAGCTCTTTGGTTATCTTCATGTTAGCAGCGCCTGTCATCTTTCTTGTCTTTCCGTCCTGCTGAAGACAAACGTCTCTGCTTCTTCGTTGATAGCAGCACCCCGCTGCACTTCTTTTCTCTGGAAAGAACGAATGAACGAGAGCACGATTGATTTCTTTTGGGAGCAGAGCTCCTCTTTTTGGTGTTTTTTATTTCTTCTTAACTCAACTCTACAACTCAACTCCACACCTCAATACACTAGACTCATCTCCTTATAAAAAGCTGATTTACATGACTCTCATACGAACTATCTCCCTACTCGAATTCAACCTCCTGTTAGAATACTACTCGGACACAAAACAAGACACATAAATCTAAACGGAAAACTAACAAAAATTACTAAACAAGATTAACTATAAGAATCACCCCTTTAATCTTGTTTCTTCATCTTGATCATGCCAAATACATGCACTCCCATGTACCGTTCCTTCCTGTGCCGATACCGCCCTACCGCCTGTGCTTGCTCCATCCTGAGCCATGCACAAACCAACGCTTCTCGCGCCTTGCACTTGGACTGAACTCATCCTTCCTTACATGCCCGCCTGGGCTGAAGCACCTGCTCCCATGACCACCTAGGCTGGAGCACCAGCTCCCACGACCACCTGGGTTTCACCATTATCTGAGCCTCTCGCTCCTCTTTCTTCGACCAAGTCTGCCCACTTCACTGTGTACATCTCAACTGAGGCTACACCGCCTCTTCCTCCTGCTGTGCCTGCATGCGGGTGGGGTCCATGGGCTTGACCCGAACCGCTGGTTCCTCCAGCAGCAACTACATGCGCGTGGAATTGGCCGTCCCTTGAGTGCCCTGCGAGCCGTCTGGACCCCTCGAGGTTGCGCCTCCTGCGCCAACTACGTGCCACTCCTGGGTCCCACCATGTTCTGTTTTAATACTGCAGTTGCACTCTGGCTCCTCCAGACTGTGCTTCACACAAATCGGCTTACAAGTTTTCAAAGAAATTTTGTACAACCGGTCCGAGGATCTTTTCACCTTTATCAACAGATCTTTGTTCTTGTCATAGACACGCAAGAACTCATCCTGCAGCTCCACCCTGCACCCATGTTCTGCCAATTGCTCGAGACTGAGTATGTTGTTACACAAACTTGGTATATAATAGATTTCAATCAGCATTCTCTCATCGTCATTCTTGCATTGCAATAACATTGATCATTTGCCTCTTATTTGCACCGTGGAGCCATCGCCAAACTTGATTTTCCCTGAAGTCTTCTCATCGAGCTCATAGAATATGGAGCAATCTCCCGTCATGTGATTGCTTGCTCCATTGTCAAAGTACCACTCATCGGTATGATCATGGTTGCCTTCCTCTGTGCGTAGTTTAGGAACTACGTTCTCCTCGTTCAACATCACAACGACCGACATCTCGTTCACACATAAGGAGAAAAGCAGGGCCAGCTCGTCATCTTCACTAGCTCGGGTGAGGTTTACCTCCTCGTTCTTCTTCTTGTTTCGGCAATCTGAGGCGGAGTGTCCGTACTTGTCACAGTTGAAGCACTTTATGTGGCTGCGGCACTCCGACGCGTAGTGACTTTATTTATCATATTTAAAATACTTGATATGTGACTTGTCATGGGATCTATCACCATCGTCTGGCCTAGCCCAATCTCCATGTCCTCCTCTGCCGCCTCACTCATGCCCGCGTCCACACTAATGCTCACGGCTTCTTGATGAGCCACGGTCGTCCTCCTCCGATGATTCCTTGTAATATTGTTTGCCATCACTTCTTGTTTCTCCCTTTAACAGCAACGCCTGCTCATTATGGGATTATAGCTTTGCTCGTTACAGGATTGATACCCCTTTAGTAGTTCCTCATGCGTCTTGAGGGAACCGGTGATCTTCTCGATTTTCTTTTTCTCCAGATCCGAGGAGTACATGAGCATGGTGATGACAAGTACGAACTTTTATAGTAGCACACGCAAGTATTTCTTCACTGCCACAAATTCCTCCATCTTGTCGCCGAGAGAGACAATCTGATTGTACAGTGAAGTCAGCTTGTCGGCGAACTCGTCCACCGGTTGGGTTTCTCCCATCTGGAGATTCTCGAACTCGGTGTGCAAATTCTGGAGCCGCACCTCCTTCACGCAATCAACTCTCGTGCATCTTCTGAAGCGTCACCCACGTCTCACGTGCCGTCTCCTTGCCGATGAGCTGCCGCATCATGGAGTCTGGCACTGCCTGGTTGATGATGGCCAAAGCCGTCTGGTCCATCTTGTCATCCACATCCTTGTCTTTCGCCTTTGGATCGACTGCACCTCAGACTCCCTGGGCGCGCATGTTCGTCTTCATCTTCATTGCCCACATTGGGTAATTGTCGATCGTCAGGACAAGATATAGGAGGGAGAACGGCCCATCCCGGGTCTTTGCCTTGTCGTCCATGATCTTCAGGTACCACCAAGATCAGAACGCTCTGATACCAACTGTTGAAATTTCCCTTGTCTGATCTGTTATTGCTTTGATCAAACAACAGAAAACTTTGCTCGGTCCTTTAGTTTTTTCATCTAGGGGAAATGATCTGCTGATCCTTTGCTTCGTGAGAGCAGATGGTCCTTGTTCCTGTCCTCGCGACGTGGATGGTCTGGAACAGCTATGCTCGAAGTAGGGTCACACAATGAAGCAACTTGTTTGCTCTCTCTGCTGGTTCCTATACGCGTATACGCGAAGGACAACACAATAAAAATAGCACCTCTGTTCTCTATTGTTCCAATGTGATTTGAGCTCTTTGGTTATCTTCACGTTAGCAGCACCTGTCCTCTTTCTTGTCTTTCCTTCCTGCTAATGACAAACGTCTCTACTTCTTCGTTGATAGCAGCATCCCGCTGCACTTCTTTTCTCTGGAAAGAATGAACGAATACGAAACGAAACAACACGCGAGAGCACGATTGATTTCTTTCGGGAGCAGAGCTCCTCTTTTTGATGTTTTTTTATTTCTTCTTAACTCAACTCTACAACTCAAGTCCACACCTTAATACACCAGACTCAGCTCCTTATAAATGCTGATTTACATGACTCTCATACGAACTATCTCCCTACTCGGATTCAACCTCCTGTTAGAATACTACTCGGACACAAAACAAGACACGTAAATCTAAACAGAAAACTAACAAAAACGACTAAACAAGATTAACTGTAACATCTGTCTCTCTCTAGCTCTCTTGCTTACACAACAATGGCAGCAATTAACGGCGAGTGTAGTGTAAGCTTATAGAATTGATAAGTGTAACTCGACCGTTGCAAGATTGACAACGTCACCTGTACTTATACGATGAATGTCCAGGGAGGGGTTGAGTTACATCTTGTTTGTTTGTCGGTACTAAAATTTGTGACCCTTAGATCTCCATCCAATGAATCTCCTCCTCTCCTATATAATCTCATCCTCTTTCACCTCCTATCTAAACTCTAGCCACCACTCGACTCTAGTCTTCACCCCACCGTCAAGCAATCCTTGGCTCCTCTTGCTTCGCCTCCTCTCCGGTGGCGAGCCTCCTTGCCACTCTCCCTTGTCGTTTCCTTCGACGCATCTCCTTAATATAACAAAAAGAAAGAGGGCATTCGATGAGGGGGCTTTCAGAGAGGGGCATTCGATGTTGGATGCGATCAGTGGCGGTAGCGGTCAGCTGGCTTCGTCAAAATCCCGTCGTCGGAGAGCTACTAGCAACAGGGCTAGAGCACGAATCACAAGGAGAATCTGGTGGATCAAAATTGAAGTACTCTGAAGGTAATAAAAATACTTGAGTACTCATTAGCGAATTCCAATATTCAAATTAATGTGCCAAGAAAGAAGAGGATGTAGGAAAGGGAAAAAAAATCATCGTATAGCTGCAGGAGGACAAAGTGATTCTCCTCCGATCGATGGAGGAGGCCAGGCCGAGTGACGTATGAGTGGCTTTCCGGCGAGCGGCTCAGGAATCATTTCCTGGCCCGAGAGAGGGCTTCTTGCTGGCAGAGATGCGCGTGGCGCTGTTCGGCCGAAGGCCCACCGGACGCGCGGCGAAGCGAGCCACGTCGCACGAAGCGCAGCGCATGGCGCTGTTCGGCCGAAGGCCCACCGGACGAAGCGACGTCCCTTCGCACGAAGCGCAGCGTGCCGGATCGGGCGGACGCGAGACGGGTGGGGAGCGATCGAACGGCGGCACGCACATCTCGGGGGACGTGGCCCGCGCGAGGAGGCGGCGTTTCCACCGGCTATGAAATTAGGTAATGCTCTGACCACGAGTCCATGACTGACGTGTGAGCATGCGTCACGCCAAGTTGATAGGCTGCTGCTGCGCTCCTTATTACATCGCCAACACGTCACTTTCCTTCATAACAAGGAGCGCTAGGCGCTATACTTACACACTTCGATTGCTATTGTTAGCTCGTCAACTCCAAACAGCGTACGCCTTCTCAATAGTGCATACTTCCAGCAGAATCGGGGCATCTTGTCGTTGTCACCGTACAAGCTTCACTTCACTACCTTGACTACCGCAGCCATGACCTTTGCCAGCCGTGCCGTCGCCGGCGGCCAGGACGGCTCCGGGAGGGCGCACTTCGTGCTGGTCCCGATGATGGCGCAGGGCCACACCATCCCCATGACCGACATGGCGCGCCTGCTGGCCGAGCACGGCGCGCAGGTCAGCGTCGTCACCACGCCGATGAACGCCTGCAGGATGGCGGGCTTCGTCGGTGACGCGGAGACGGCGGGCCTGGCGGTGCAGCTCGTGGAGCTCCGCTTCCCGGCCGCCGAGTTCGGCCTGCCTGACGGGTGCGAGAACGTGGACATGATCCAGTCCAGGGATCTGACCAGGAACTTCATGGAGGCCTGCGCGGCCCTCCGGGAGCCTCTCGCGGCGCGCCTCCGTGAGCAGCGCCCGCCTCCGGGCTGCATCGTGTCCGACGTGATGCACTGGTGGACCGGTGACATCGCAAGGGAGCTCGGCATCCCAAGGCTCACTTTTAGTGGCTTTTGTGGCTTCTCATCACTTGCCAGGTAGGATCATAACAGGCAAATATTGTGAGTAGTTAGTTTTGTACTGCCCATATTTTGCTGCTATAAATATCTACTATCTTACTTCAACTATAGAGGGGAAATTAGTGTAAGCTCCTTTCGGAAATAAGAAAGCATAAACATACAAAAGAGCATACAAGAAAGGGAAAATATCGATATGAGTACGGTTTTGGATGCCCGCCGCCGCTGGAAAATGATCTTGATTTTGCTAAATAATAAGATTGCTACTGTGGACAGCAAACATTGTCATGAACAGCTTTTCAGGTTGGTTAAAAACTGCCAGTGGCAAGCCTAGATGAATCTGTTTGTGACTTTTGTCAAATAAGTCTGCAGTGATATGTGATTTAACAACTACGACCATCTTGCAGGAGCATCATTTCTCGCTACAAAATATTGGAACACGTCACAGATGCGAACGAGCTCGTCACGATCCCGGGGTTCCCTACGCCGCTTCAGTTGACAAAGGCCAGATGCCCCGGGAGCCTTTGTGTTTCAGGTATGGAGCAAATCCGCAAGAAGATCTACGAGGAGGAGCTGAGATGCGATGGTGTGGTCATGAACAGCTTCCGAGAGCTGGAGACTTTGTACATCGAGTCCTTTGAGCAGACGACAGGGAAGAAGGTCTGGACGGTCGGGCCGACGTGCCTCTGCCACCGAGACAGCAACACAATGGCTGCAAGAGGAAACACGCCGTCAATGGACGAGGCACAGTGCTTGCAATGGCTTGATTCAATGAAGCCAGGCTCAGTGATCTTTGCCAGCTTTGGCAGCCTCGCCTGCACTGCACCTCAGCAGCTTGTTGAGCTGGGACTGGGGCTTGAAGCTTCCAAGAGGCCGTTCATCTGGGTGATCAAGGCAGGAGATAAGTTTCCAGAAGTCGAGGAATGGCTTGCAGATGGGTTCGAGGAGCGCGTCAAAGACAGAGGCATGATCATAAGGGGCTGGGCGCCACAGGTGATGATCCTGTGGCACCAAGCCATTGGAGGGTTCATGACGCACTGTGGGTGGAACTCAACAGTAGAAGGCATATGCGCCGGTGTGCCCATGATCACATGGCCACACTTTGCGGAGCAGTTTTTGAATGAGAAGTTGGTGGTGGACGTACTGAAAACTGGGGTGGAGATTGGAGTGAAAGGAGTGACACAGTGGGGATGTGAACAAAATGAGGTTATGGTTACAAGGGAAGCTGTGGAGACAGCAGTGTCCACCCTGATGGATGACGGGGAGGCTGCAGAGGAGATGAGGGTGAGGGCAAAGGATTTCGGCATTAAGGCAAGGAGGGCTTTGGATGAGGGAGGTTCTTCTTATAACAACATAAGGCTATTGATTCAAGAAATGGGAAACAAGACAAATGCATCTGGTTGATACAGATGGGAATAGGCTTTTTTTTTCCTGGGTGTACAACATAAAGTAGAAGACCCTGCCATACTTGTATCATTATAAAGCATTTTTTTGTACAATAACCAGTACCCCAGTAACCTGTATCAGGCTCACTGGTGGCCTAACTGTTTAGAGATTAGACCTGGTCTAAACTACAGCAATATCTGCTCTCCACACTGTTGCCCAGATTTCATGGCAGTCAACACAACGTGTACACCTCAGTCTGCTTTTCCAGATGTATTGCATTTTGCTGCCACTTGCTCAGCAGATTTCATAAGATTCAGAAAAGGAGAAAACATGAAATAAAATTTATTCATGGTATTAAAACCGATACTCAAAGCAAGAGATGATTAGAGGTGAATAATCCAAAGGAAGGGGACAAAAGAGAAGGAAGTGGAATCACCATAAAGCACATGGAAATTAGAAGACTTAATAGTTTGGCAAACATGGAACTACAAGGATCTTTCTCATCCTAAAAAGGATCCAAGGATCACCTAAAACAAGGTTATGTTATTCTGATTTATATATATTTAAAACAGAGAGAACAAGGATCAGACTCCAAGGCTAATCCGAAGAAATTCATTTCGTCATTCGTGAATGTGTTGTTTTATTCCCCTCAAGTAGTAAAATTCCTGCTAAATATGAAGTTGACTCTGCTAAACTATTTTTTAGGATAGAAGTACGTATTTATCTAGCAACTGTGGGCAGTCTATGTGTATGCAACTTCGACCCCGTGGTGTAAAAGCAGATAAATAGAAATTGACTATTTCGTAGGATTTCCTCATGATTTACTGAGCAAGTATGAATGAAGCATGAGATTCAATCATCCTATGTGCAAAGTAGGTGCAAGTCTTCAACTCATTACAATTTCAAATAGCAACCAACCAAATGGGATCAAACGTTTGAAAGCTGCAGACTGGAGGAAATAGAACATACCTGGTTTTGCGAAGTACCAAGCTGTAAAGCTTCACCAGACAACATCATTTGCTTAACCAAGTGCTTGATAGCACATAGTTGCGCCAAAAAAGAACAAAAAAAACAACTTCAGACCAGAAGCTGAATCAATGTTACTGCAATAATTTCTTCCATGAAAATCTCTGCAAAGCTGGACAAGCTCCAAGTATAAGATATCTTGGCAAATTCCAAAGAGAATGCATGTTAGTGAAAGAAACTTAAGAGCACCAAATAAATTCCGTATCACTAGTGGACCTTTAACATGTAAGAATTGAATAAAAAACTCCCTCAAAAGAACAGTCTGCATAAGAATCAATACATTATTCAGTAGAGCAGAGAAAAAAATAACTTAATAATATCTAATCAGCAGCAGCAGAAACAACAACAACAACAATAAAAAGAGCAGATTTCTGCATGACATGAAACATAACATGTAATCTTACCTTTTTTGAATGAAAGCTGCGCCAATATAACCATCAGCAACAGAGAGGTTTACACCAGATGTCAAGACATTATCTGAAAGCGAACATAACATGTATAGGCACCACTGGATTGAGAATACTATCTCAGTTCTAACTCCATTCCTTGAACTACAAATTTGCACTCAATACTACATTTCAAGTGAAAATGTTTGCTTGTCATCGAGTGATCACTCAGAGTAAGACTACCGGCATTTAGTTGTTTTAGATGATTGATGTATAATGAGTTACCAACAGTCTTTACAAGAACAGAATCCATGTCTAAAATGGTGGAAGCGTGTCCTGTCCCTCACAACGACCTCCCTTCCATACAATTTCGATATCAATTTCATTGCATTGTGGCAATCCAAACAGATCCTCAAGTTTTTCACGATTCTTATCGTCACATTAGATTCTGAACTGAGTAATGCAAAAGCGATTGCCAACTTCTCGCTGTGCGAGTAAAGAACCTTCTGTTTTTCTTCTTCTATGACTTCAACAAAGACCTCAGTTACATCAGGCACGTACCCAGCATTCTTCAAATCAGTGAGCACCTTCTCCAACTTGGAATATATTTCTTTGCTCATAGGATGAGATCTATCACCAGCTACAAATTCGTGAATCGTGCCGTTCATTTCAATCAGACTGCAACCAGGCTCTTTCTTGATTCCTTTCTCCATTATTGCCTGCCTAAGCCGCCGGACATCTTCCCATCTGTTAGACTTTGCATACATGTTCGACAAAAGTATGTAAGCCATGCTGTTCTCTGGATCCAGCTCAACGAGACGCTTGGCTGCCAATTCACCTATCTCTGAATTACCATGAACCCTACAAGCTGACAGCAGGGTCCCCCAAATTGCGGAGTTGGGTTTCATGGGCATTTTACCTATTGTATCCAATGCTTCTGTTAATCTCCCAGCTCGGCCAAGGAGGTCGATTATGCACCCATAATGCATCACATTAGGAGCAATCCTGTAGGTCCCAGTCATGCTGAGAAAGAACTCTCGTCCTTTGTCAACCAAACCAGCATGAGTGTAGGCAGTGAGGACACCAATAAAGGTCACCTCATCTGGAGCTTCAAACACCCTAAGCATTCTGTAAAACATATCGATAGCCTCCTCCCCATGTCCATTCACCGCAAGACCAAGTATAATAGCAGTCCAAGTAAACTTATCTCTTCTGTGCATCTCTTTGAATACATCCAATGCCCGCTCAATGCTCCCACACTTTGAATACATGTCTATGAGTGCATTCCCAACGAAAACATCCATCTTAATTCCATGCCTGGTCATGTAAATCCTTGCCCATTCTCCTGTCTCTAAAGCGCCTAGCTGGGCGCACGCCGTGACCACACTGACCATGGTGAACTCATCTGCCCTCACCTTGCTAAACTGCATCTCACGGAACGTCTCCAATGCCTCCCTGAACCGGCTAGCCTGTACAAAACCGTCAATCATTGCAGTCCATGAGACAGTGTCTCTCTCAGGCATACGATCAAACAGTGCCCTGGCTCGATCAACCTGGCCTAATCTCACAAACCCAGAAATAACCGACGTCCAGGACACCGTATTCCTCACCTGCATGCCCTCAAACAACTCCCAAGCAGCGCCCATGTCGCTACACTCGGCGTACATATCAACCAGCGCATTGTCCACCTTCAGGTCAGGCAGCATCCCGCTCTCCACGACGCGCTTGTGCACCTGCATCCCGAGCAGCATGTCCTTACCTTTCCCGCAAGCTGACAGAACCGAGACGTAGGTGACCGGCGTGGGCGTGACTCCGGCCCTCACCATGTCCACGAAAGAGCAGCACGACAGCCCGAACTGCTTGCTTCTGTTACGACCGGAGATCAGCGCGTTCCACATGACCGGCGAGTCTATGACGGGGCACGCATCCAGCAGCGCACGCGCCGTCGCGCCGTCTCCCCTGGCCACGTACATGACGATCAGAGAGCTCGCCACATGGGCGTTGAGCTCCAGCCCGAACTTAACCACGTGCGCGTGGATGGCCTCGCCGTGGGCCGCCACCGCAGCGCCCCCCGCCACCACCGCCTTGAGCAAGGACGGGAACGTGTACGCGTCCGGCCCGACACCGCGCGCCAGCATGCCAACGTATCCCGCAAGAGCATCCTCCGCGCGGCGGCCGGACGCGGCGGTCGAGCCCCAGCGATAGGCGGCCCGGTGGGGAATTCCGTCGAACAGGCCGCGGGCACGAGAGAGGGCGCGGACCATACGCACACGCGTCCGCGCTCCTCACCGCAGCATTCTTGGCATTAACCGCAGGCAGTTACCACGGCTGGCAGGGAATCTTGGGGGAAAGAAAGATCAGTTCAACCAACGAGACGGAGGCGGTGGCGCGCGTCTGGTCCGCGAGTAACAGTGGTAACTTAAATAGCAGCCATGCGCAGGTGAGCGCACTGGGCCAAGGAGAAGAGCGTGGGAGAGAGAGAAGGGAAGGGAATGGGAGGACCACGCGCGAGGGCGCGCACGCAGACGCAGTGGAGCAGGAATTGGTTGCAGGTGTTAAGAAACCGGGCCCAGGACTCTGGAGAGTCCTGGCAATCTGGCCTGGGACTCGGAGTCCTGGCGGTCAACTTCTCATCCGTAGCCTATAAATAGAGGTCACCCCCTCTCCCTCAGAACCCTAATTGATCCGAAGCAATAAAGCGGACCGAAGTCCGCATATCTCGTGTTCATTCTCATTGTTGTGTTCTTGTGTTCTTCATCGTTCTTACGATTCGATCATTGTATACGAGGTACCCGTCGGATTTGGACTCGCCAATGACGGTTACTCAACACGTTATCAAAGACGATCGACTCTCCTCGCATCGAAGGTAACCGTCGAAGAACGACACTCGTAGATTGAATCGTTTTTCTAGATTGCTTTCAATTACGCAAATTTGCTTTCTAGATTGTTTTTCTACGGTTGCAAATCTGTTCTAATCGTGTGGTGACTTGAAGTCGCCGACACAATGTCGATCGGTAGATTGCATGAAAGATCGGATGTCGATTGTCAGTAGATTGAAATTGCAAATTCACCGCGGTGACTCGAAGTCGCCGTCGGAAGAAAATTGCATCGTATGACAAGTAATTATTTTTGCACTGATAATTACAATTTTTTCTCACATACACATATGAAAACAAAAAAAAGCGGTCGGCGAGACGATCGAAAGTCATGCACCGCGGCACCCTCAGCCGTCGCGCCGCGCGCAAGCGCCTCCGCCGGCCATCCGTGCCGGCGAGGCACGGCGGTCGTGAGAAGAAGAAGCGGCGGCTCCGAAGGAGCGCCGCCGAAGAAAAGCGGCTCCGCCGGGAGCCGCCGCCGGCCGGCCATCCGTGCCGGCGCAGCACGCGGTCGCGAGAAGAAAGAGGCGGCTCCGAAGGGCGCCCGCCGCCGCCGGAAGAAGAGGCGGCGGCTCCGGCGGGAGCCGCCGCCGCCGAGGAGAGCGGCGGCTCCACGAGGGAGCCGCCGCCGCCGCCCGCCGAAGAAGCGCGGCTCCCATGAAGGAGCCGCCCAGCCGCCGTGTGATGGCTCCCTCCATGGAGCCACCATTTGCCGAGAGAAGCGGCGGCTCCCATGAAGGAGCCGCCGCGCCATTCGAGAGACTTCGGGGTAGGGAAACCCTACCCCCGAGTCCCCTGCCGATATAATATGGCAAAGCAAGGCCGACCTTTGGGTAGGCCGTATATAAACGAGAAAAAAAAATAAAGGAGAGGGGCGTTTTTGCGAAAGGTCCTCGGATTTTCAGTAAATTGCGAAAAATTTCTCGTAATTGAAATTTTCACGTTTTAGCCACGAAATTGCGAGTCGTAGAAAATTCATATTCCAGAGAAAAGGGCCTCGGGAATTCAAATTTTGAATCGGTTTTTGCATTTGAAGCATATTTTACCTTGTTATTATTATTTCTATGCAATTTATTTATTGTATTTACTGTTTTGATTATTTGTGATTTTTTTAATCACTGAAAATAGCGATAAATCATGGAATGCATAGAAAATCTGAAAACATTATAAGAATTTTTGCAACCATTTTTTTAGCAAATTACCAGCAGTAATCTTATACACTTTCTGTATGAATATGCAGATGACTGGTATTACGAACCGGGAGTTCGAAGAGCTTACTGGCCCAACATGGCCATAATTATCTGACTTGGGCATCAGATGTCGAGATTGTACTTGGAGCAAAGAAGCTCCGTCTTTGCTATTGGACTTGACACCACAAGGGCGTCGCTCCAAGCGCCGAGGAAATGATCAAGCACTTCATTTCTCGGACATCATCTCTCGCCAACACTCAAAAATGAGTACATGGCGTAAAAGAGCGCACTAGCCTTATGGACCGCACTCAAGAAGCGGTTTGAGAAGCTAAAGTACACCATCCTTCCTCGTGCGAGCGAGATTGGAACCGAGCTGCGTTTGCCGACTACAAGACCGTGGGAGAGTACAATTCTACATTGCACTGTAATTTGTACAAGTCTTCAACTATGTGGTAAAGTAACCACGCAGACGAAGCGCGAAGATAGAAAAACTCTCTCTACCTTCCACCCCAACGCGGTTCAATCCGCACGCAACTATCGGCAGGATGGCTACAAGGAGTATGCCGAACTGATCGATATCATGCAAGTTGCGGAAGCTCAAGATGAAGTTCTCCGAAGAACTACATCTCACGACCACCTAGTAGCAAAGTTGGACTTGAAGTCAGCATAGCGGCTACAAGGTGAAAGCCTCACTCAACGAAAGAGGCGGGAAGGGTAAGGTCATGGGTCATAAAACCAAGCAGACTGCCCAAGCCAAGAAGGGTGGACAAAAGAAGCGCGACGGGAAGCCATATGGTCAGCAGGACCAAATTTGCTACAAATGTGGCACTTGGGGTCATTGGTCCCGTGTTTGCCATGAATCGCAACACGTGATCGATGCATTCAAGGCCAAGAAGAAGGGCAAAGGACAGCATGAGGCACACCTTGCCATTGCAGGCATAGGGGATCCACAATCATGGAATGTACCCATGGATGTGGACATCCCGATGGCCGCTCCCACCACACCTCCTTTGGACATCACAGCAGCAGCAGCTGTAGTTGCCAACGAGGAGCAGATGAATGAAGCGCAGATCCAGGCAGAAGTGTCTTCATTCTTCGCTGATTCGATCTAGTGCACGCATTGCACTTAGTTTTATAGTCATTTACAGTTTTTGGTTGCAATAGAATAATAAGCTTGCATAATGGTTGTAAGCTCTAGGAGAGCAAAGAAATAAATTCTTATTATGAGTCCTGCATGACTTTTTCGTATTAATAAAGACAATTTGTGTTCTGTTTTGGAGTACTTTATATATATGGTTGCTTGCTACCCTATATTAATAAATATTTCATATATATCAGAACGCGTGTGGCGCCCTATGGAGGAAGTATGCTTAGCAGACAGCGGCACAACGAATACCATATTAAGAGAGACAAAATTTTTTCAGTCAATCAGCAAGAATGCTGGTAGTCTTACAACAATCGCAGGCAGCGATACTTGTGTAATAGGCTCAGGTAGAGCCACAATTATACTCCCGATGGGCACAACATTGGTCATTGAAGAAGCCTTGTTGTACCCGGAATCGACTAGGACTCTCTTAAGCTTTAAAGATATCCGCTAACGGTCTCCACGTAGAGACGAAGAAGAGTATGGTAAGGAATACCTACTCATTACAAAGCGCGAGGAAAATGGAAAAGGGTATTAGAAAGACTTCCTTCATATGAATCTGGGCTATACTACACTCATATTAAGGCATCTGCGGCATATCTTTGTCATGAAAACGATTTTTAGAAGCTCGAACTTTTCATCTCGGCATGATAGATTAGGCCACCCCGGTCTTAGAATGATGAGAAATATAATTACTAATTCTCAGGGACATAATATCAATGTAAAGAATTTTCCGAATCCAGAAGATTTCGTGTGCCCTGCATGTGCCACCGGGAAAATGATTACTAGACCCTCTACTCTGAAAGTAAAGGATGAAATCCCTGCATTCCTGGATCGTATCCAGGGAGACATTCTTGGTCCTATACTACACTGTCGAGGCCATTTAGGTACTTTATGGTGCTCATCGATGCTTCCTCGAAATGGTCGCACGTATGCTTACTGTCTACGAGAAACCACGCTTTTGCAAAGCTGATCTCGCAGATAATTAAGATTAAGAATAATTTCCCTGATCATCATGTGAAGTCCATCAGGATGGACAACGCTGGAGAATTTACTTCAAAGGCTTTTGATGATTATTGTATGGCAATGGGAATTACCGTTGAGCACTCTGTACCACATGTCCACACCCAGAATGGACTAGCAGAAGCATTGATTAAAAGAATTAAATTCATTGCCCGACCGCTCTGCGCAATTGTAATTTGCCAACTACATGTTGGGGACACGCATGATCCTACACGCATAACTCTCATCAATTTTCGACCATCGAGATATAACATCCATTCACCTATGCAACTAGCGCAAGGGTCAACAGAAAATATCCCATCTTGAAGGTTTGGTTGCAAGGTTTATGTACCTATACCACCACCGCAATGACGCAATGGGCCCTCTCCGAAAGTGCAGGATATACATTGGTTATGAGACAACATCCATAATCAAGTATCTGGACCCAATATTTGGAGATTTGCATCTGACGCCACGACAACGACATATTCGATGAGGATAGTTTCCCGTCATTAGGGGGAGGAAATCAACCCCTTGATGAAAAATGTCGGAGGCGGCGTGGCAAGCCACGGAATCCATGCACATGACCAGCGCCTTTGGTGAAACAAATAGAAGTCGAGAAGATAATTGATTTGCAAGCATTAGCGAATCAACTGCCTGACCACTTTAGTGATTTGAAAAGTGTAACCAAGTCGCATGTGCCTGCACGCAATGCGCCGGAGAGGGTTGAAATACCAAAGAAAATTGAAGGTATCCCTAATCCCGTCCAGAGGCCTCAGAATAAAAGGACGAGAACTTCGGCCCCTCGAATCCCAAGTAACCGGGGACGCCTGGCGAAAAAGGATAAGAAGGACTTGAAACAACCGATCACTGAAGTTCCCCATAACCAGAAAGGGAGCCAATTGAGACCTGGCACCGGTATGGAACCTTCAGCAAAAGGCATACCAGATTTGAATATTCCCACGGAGGGAGATATCAGCATGGATGTGTGCGCACACATCGGAGCTGAAAAACTAAAGGGACTTGCCCCCGCATCTGAAAGCAGCGGTAAGCAAGTAGAAACATTAGAAGTATCGCCCCATGAAGAAATAGCTATAAATTATGTGACCACGGGAGAATCTATGAATAGAACAACAGCCAATATCGACATTTATTTTGCAAAGAAAATTGCCACAATCATCGATCTTGATCCAGAGCTGCGTCGCGTCATTGAATGTAAGAAAAGATCAGATTGGAAAGATTGGAAGAAGGCAATAGAAGCAGAACTAATATCTCTGAATAAAAGAGAGGTGTTTGGGCCTGTAAGCCGCACGCCTCCCCATGTGCACCCAGTAGGGCATAAGTGGGTATTTGTTCGAAAGAGAAATGAAAATAATGAAGTTGTAAGACATAAAGCAAGGCTTGTTGCACAAGGTTTCACTCAACGACCAGGAGTCGATTATGATGAAACTTATTCCCCGGTCATGGGCGGAACTACCTTTAGATATTTAATCTCAATGGCAGTAAACTTGAATTTGGAAATGAAATTGATGGATGTGGTAACTGCATACCTTTATGGGAACTTAGATTCGGACATTTACATGAAGGTACCGGAAGGTATCCACATCCGAACCAAGACAGAGCAAATAGAAATCTATGCAGTGTGCAACTCAGAAAGTCACTGTATGGATTGAAGCAATCAGGCAGAATGTGGTATAATCGCTTAAGTGACTTTCTCTGCAAGAAAGGCTACACGAACAATGAGGATTGTCCCTGTGTTTTATACAATGATCGGGATGGATTACAGTATAATCTCAATATATGTAGATGATCTGAATATCATCGGAACCATGGAAGATATTAAGAAAGCAAGCTCTTACCTGGAATCAGAGTTCGAGATGAAAGACTTGGGTAAAACCAAGTACTGCCTAGGCCTGCAGCTTGAGCATACCCCTGAAGGTATTCTAGTACATCAGTCAACATACACTCAGAAAGTGTTGGAGAGGTTTGGTTTTGAAAAGGCATATCCTTCGAAAGTGCCGATGGTCGGGAGATCCTTGCAGCAAGACAAGGACCCGTCTGCAGACCTAAAGAAGAGGGGGAGGAAGTCCTGGGACCGGAATTCCCATACCTGAGTGCAATAGGAGCACTCATGTATCTAGCAAACTGTACTAGACCGGATATTGCATTTGCAGTAAACCTATTAGCAAGGTACAGTGCAGAACCTACCAAAAGGCATTGGCAGGGAATCAAAGACGTCTTCCGATACCTCCAAGGAAGCAAAGATCTTGGTCTATTCTACAGAAAGAACCAAGACCTTACCATGATTGGCTACGCAGATCTTTGGGTACTGTCGACCCGCACACAGCTAAATCACAAACAGGCTATGTATTCCTGTGTGGTGGAACCGCAGTTTCATGGAAATCGTCTAAGCAAAGTCTTGTATCTACTTCGACGAACCACTCAGAAATCATAGCACTATCTGAAGCCTCACGAGAATGTTCTTGGCTTCGACGAATGATTCACCACATCCAAAGATCATGTGGATTGGATCGCACAAACCCCTACCATTATCTATGAAGATAATGCGACTTGTGTCGCCCAAGTGCAGATGGGTTATGTGAAGAGTCCCTTACAAAGCATATCAATCCCAAGTTCTTCTATGCTCATGAAATGCAAAAGATGGACGAAATTAAGGTACTGCATACTAAGTCATGTGAAAATCTTGCAGATTTATTCACTAAGTCACTTCCAGCGTCTAGTTTTGAAAGATGCATACGTGGAATTGGAATGATAAGACTTAGACAAGTACAGAATTCAGGGGGAGAATCTTCACGAACTCATTATTAAATCTTGAACACGAAGATCAAGTACCCAAAGAATAAATCCCGGAGATTAAATGAAATTGGGTGGATTGTACTCTTTTTCCCTTACGAGTTTTTCCTGAAGTTTCTCGGCTAAGGTTTTTGATGAGGCAATTCATGTAACACAGCAGAACGCATGACATGTACTCTTTCTCCAAATTTTTCCCACTGGGTTTTTATGGAGTTTTGACGAGACATGAACATGTTGGATGAGTGTTCAAGGGAGTGTTAAGCGGGCCGGGACTCGAGAGTCTGGCCCGATCTGAGCCCAGGACTCGGAGAGTCCTGCCCAATTGAACTCCTCATCCCGTAGTCTATAAATAGAGGTCACCCTCTCCTGTAACCCTAATTGATCCGAAGCAATAAAGCGGACTCAAGTCCCGCATATCTCGTGTTCATTCTCTTGTTGTGTTCTTGTGTTCTTCATCGTTCTTACGATTTCGATCATTGTATACGAGTGACCGTCGGATTTGACTCGCAAATGACGGTTACTCAACAAAGAGCTCCGCCGCGCAGCGCTGCGGCAACCAACAGCGGCTGCAGCCTTTCTTTGGGTCGCAGGAGGCGTCCTCAGCCAGGTGGTTCGCTCGTGGTCGTGGACCGTTTAAGCGCTGCTGCTTGGAACGCTACGAAATGGAACGTGCGGCCTCACTTGATCGGGTGTTTTTCCACCGGAATCCTACGTGTCAAACGAGCACTAAGACGATGAATTGGGATTTTTTTACATTAAAGTAGACAATACGGATGATCTACGGTAGCAAAATATTAGAAACGACCTGTACCGGTTGATCGAAAACTAAACGTCCAGATTAATTGCTATAGTATGTCTCTACTGTTCATAACGAATGATAGAAGGGCTTGTCAACGTATCTACGAATTACGTAAGTTCCATGGGGTGCAAATTCAGGTAATACGAATTAAAATCACGCGTAGGACCACCCGTCCAGAGAAGACCGTACTGCAACTCAACGTAGATCCTGGTCGTCGGCCATACGCCATAGATTATGTAGAGAACTACACACGAGTTGGTAACAAACTTTTTCGTCTGTTTCGTCGTGTCAGTGTCGATGTATATAGGTATATATGTTTGTACACACGAAAAGGACCCGGAGGAGCATGCAGCTAGCGCCGTACATACGCCGTCGCTGTACCTGTACGCGTACCATCATTCAGCTTTGGATGTACACCGTATAAGCAGCCACGGCCGCTGTACGTACGCCCCCTGCGCGTACAGGAAGAACATGCATTAAAACATGCGCTTTGTCACCTCCTACGTTTCCCTAGCTTGTCGCCACTGGCCTCACCAGCTTGCGTCCCCTCTGTTCTCTTCGTTAATCGCTTCTACTAAGCTAGCCTTTATATATCAGTGTTGTTTGTTTGTTTGTTTTTTTTTTCTCAACTGGGTGAGAACAAAACTAAGCACATAGATGCATGCATCCGTGACATCAAACTGCTGCCTTTATATCTAAAATATATAGTTAGGATCTACACAAAAAAAAAAAGAGTATGGGTAATTTTTTCATGAAAAATACTTTTATAACATCACACTATGCTAACTTTTTTTCAAGAACGTGATAATAAAGTTTAATGGTCAAGGACCTCAGGGTGACACCAGATAACAATGTTATAGCGAGATAGCACGTATGCTTAGCTAGCGGTGAACTAACTAACTAATAGTAGCAACATACATATACAGGTAGCAATTCATACCGGAACATCCAAGAGGACAAGTGGCGCCTTTGGTGTTTGGCTCCGTTGGGGACACGAGATGAAAGCGCGCAGTTTTTGTAACCCCTTCACGTGAGCCGGCCAGAAATTCAGTTGCAAGGACAGCCTAGCTAGCTACTGGCAGGATGTGAGTATATCGGCTAGTTCCATTTGCACGTGTATATATATATATATATATATATATATATATAGGTGGCGAATTAAGTGGTGTACAATGAAGTGTCCATCGTAGTATCAGACTTGCATGTACCACCACATTGGTTTAGTTTAAATAAAACCCAACGAAACATATACAACGAGGGTTCGGGTTTGCATATTTAGATCTTGACACAGGCACTGCAAACGCCCAATAATAGCTGAACCAACACGGTGGGGCCAACGCCCACATGTCACCCTAGGTCGGGCCCGCTAAGGATGTTTTTTCGGCCAGCAGCTATCGGGGCATGCATTGTTAGAGTTGATCTCGGGCATTTGGCCCAACGGCCAAATGCCCAACCCCTCGATCGCGCATACGATCGGGCGCCCGACCAAGATGGCTGGTGGGCCCCTGTCGCTAGCGCTATAAAAGGAGGTGGGGGCCGGGGCGGCACAGGACACGAGGTTGACTGCCGCCGCCACAAACCCTAACCGACAAAACCCTAATCCGATCCGAAGGGTAGCGCTCCAGCGACGGGACTGTCCACCGCCGCCTCCACCGAGGCGATCGACTACCGCCGGCCTCGCCTCCGCTCGGGACACGCCACCGCCGCCGAGCCGCGCACCTCTCCACCGAACGTCGCTGCCCTAGCGCAGACCTTCACCAACGGACGACATGAACAACCCTACCTCCTCTACGACCGACGGTAACGCTTCTCTCTCTCTCTCGGTCAATCTCGGACCCGATCCAAAACCCAGAGAACCCCAGATCAACCCAAAGATCAAAGCGAAGAAGCCAATAATGGTATCAGAGCCACAACGGCAAAGATCCAAAAGAAAAGTTTCAAAGAGATCAAAAGATCAAAAGAACCGGAAACCCTAGAACTCAAGATCTAAAAGATCGGGTCTTACCTGGCCGTGAAGAGAGGTCGGGGGGAGCCGTGCGCTCGCCGGAGTCGCTAGCGTATGTCGCCGGTTTCCTCGCCGACACTCGCCCGCTCGGTTCAAGATCTGGACGCGCCGGTCGCGCGTGAAAGGGCGCCGCCAAGGAGCCCCTCGACGGCGACACGCTCCCTCTCAGGGGACCGCGCACGCCGGCGAGAGGGTCCGCGGCGGCGCCAGGCGCTTCTTCTTCTTCTTCGCCGTTTCTACTTCGGTTGCTCGGGAGCGAAGCGAGAAAGAGACGGGAGAACGAGAGAATGAGCTAGGGTTTCCGGGGGCGCCGCGGCGCGCGGTTTTGTTCAGCCGAAATCAGCGCTCAGCCGTCCGATGCAAATCAACGGCTGAGATCGAGCGATGCGGGGTGGATCGCCGAAACGCGCGGATGCGATGGAATCCAGCCGTCGGATGTGAATCCAAGCCAATTTGGCGCGTCGGAAAACCCTAGCAGGGCATTGTGGGTAGTCCGAGTCCGCGATCTTGATCGGGTGAAAGCGATGGGAAGTGGGCGAATGGCGGTTTGAAACGATACAAAGACCGGTTTTGAACAGTAATTTCGGCCGGTTTTGAACAGTAACTCTGAAAATTGATTTAATTTATTTTCAGAAGTATTTTTTGAATGAATTTCAATAGAAAAATTGTATAAAATCTCTGTAATTTTTTGCACCAACGTGTTATTTTTCAGAGATTAAATGTGTATAGTTATAATGCTTCTGAGAATGAATTATTTTAGAATAATTACAGTTTCCGCTGCAAAAGTTAATGTTGATAAATTCTTTTAATTAAATTCGAACCAACGAGAGAATTTAATTTTTTAAGAATTGTTGCAAATTATGATATTGTTATTTTCACCATAGCGTTGATAATAACGATATTATAATTTTTAAATGATATTTTTATGCATTGTTTCTATTTTTACTTAGCGGTGATATAGATTTAATGTATAGATATAATTGTTTTAATTGTATGTTGTATTTTTTGACCAACGTTGTAAATAAGGCATATAATTTTCATGTTTTCGTTCTCACTTTATTTGAACTAAATTTTCGG
The DNA here is from genome assembly GCA_036346395.1 of Hsuehochloa calcarea. Classification (NCBI taxonomy): domain Eukaryota; kingdom Viridiplantae; phylum Streptophyta; class Magnoliopsida; order Poales; family Poaceae; genus Hsuehochloa; species Hsuehochloa calcarea. The sequence goes on along the minus strand of CM070593.1, from coordinate 77,846,369 downwards.
GAGGATACAACTTGATGGGTTGTATCGAGAGATTCCACTCTCAAAGGAGACAATTATGGAGAGTGGAAGAAAAGATAGACTTAGCGTTTATCTTAGGTGAGGTGGGTGGTCCTCACTAAAGACGACCCACTGAGCCTATGGCACCGGTGAGGGGTCAAAATGAGGATGATCTTGCTTGGCGAGAAAAGGCAGAGAGATCATGCTCCTTACGGATGTCTTATGACCTAGAGCATAAGAAATGGACCACTGACCAACAAGAAATGTATGGTTGTGATAAAGAACACGATTGAGCCTCGCAATTGTGGGCTCAATCATGAGATGTGACATCGCCACGAATACCTTGATAAAATAAAGAGTCGGTTCTTGGCTCTTCAAAGACATATGCTACGGTGATTAAGCGACTTGTGATGTAAAGGTATTCGGTGGTGGCGGTGGAATAAGAGAACACATATTAAGGATGAGCAACTTGGCATCAAGCTTAAACCAATGGATTTGGCACTCAAGGATGAGTTCCTTATTCACTTGATTTTGCTTCATTGCGAGAAAAAGTTTGACACTTTTGTTGTCAATTACAACATGCGACCGATAAATGGGACTTAGAAAAGTGCATAGCTATGTGTGTTCAAGAGGAGGAAAGAATTAAATCCTCACATGGTGGATCTATCAACTATGTGAGCGATAACAAGAGAAAGCACTTCAACAGTACCTCCTTCTCAAGGAACAAGGGAAAAGCCTCATCCATCGGCCTCAATGAGAATAAATTTCTTTGTAGACAAAGATCGTTGTCTTCATCTTGAAGAAGACCAGGACACTACAAGAAGAACATCACGATTACTTAAAGATGATAATGGCAAAGAAAGGTGAGAACATTATTACCTTCATAAATGAATGCTTGTATGTGCAATATTCAAATCCACTTGGTGGATTGACTCGAGAGCAACTGTTCATGTTGCTAATTCCTTCTGAGGATTCCGTTCGACGAGGACTACGCAAAGAAAGCGAAAGATGCATTAAAGTCGCAAATGGAGTCCAAGCAGAAGTTGAAGCCGTTGGCGATCTTTCATTAGAGTTAGCTAATGGCTCCAATCTTTTACTTAGAGATGTTCTTTTTGTTCCCTCTTTACAGAGGAATTTGATTAGTGTTTCCAATTTGGACAAAGATGGTTATGATTGTAATTTTGGAAATGGCAAGTGCGAAATAATATTTAATAAAGAATGTGTTGGTCTTGCCATATTACAAAATGAGCTTTATTTGTTATCATTGTGTGATGATGTGAATGTCGTATGCGATAATGGGAACGTCGCGTGCGAGAAAGTGATTGAATCCTCGTCTACGAATGTAAACAGAAAACGAAAGAGAACTCATAACGAATCGTCGAAATTATGGCACTGTCGTTTAGGCCATATTTCGAGGGGGAGAATAGAAAGACTAGTTAAGAATGAAATTCTTCCTCTATTAGAGTTCTCAGACTTAGAACAATGCAGAGAATGCATTAAAGGAAAATATGTAAAGAAAATTAAGAAAGGCGCAAAAAGAAGCACAGGGGTTCTACAAATTGTTCACACAGACATTTGTGATCCTTTTCCTGTGAAAAGTGTGGATGGTTATGACTCGTTCATAACATTCACAGATGACTACTCCCGTTATGGATATATTTATCCAATCAAAGAAAGAAATGAAGCCTTGGATAAATTCAAGATATTTAAGGCTGAAGTTGAAAACCAACACGATTTAAAGATTAAGATAGTTCGATCGATGCGTGGGGGAGTACTACTGATCGACATGCCCCATATGGACAAGTTCTGGACCTTTTGCGAGGTTCTTACGGGAAAATGGCATAGTAGCCCGATATTCTACAAGGCGAACCTCAAAGAAAATAGAGTAGTGAAAGACGCAACTGCACTCGATGGATATGGTGCGAAGCATGATGAGCTACTCCACACTCCCATTGAGTTTATGGATGGAGGCGTTAAAAGCGCTATTCATATTCTCAATAGAGTGCCTAGTAAGTCGGTGCCCAAAACACCTGCACGAGTTGTGGATGGAAGAGTTCCTCACCAAACCACTTACGTGTGTGGGGAGTCTCTTTGAGGCTAAAGTATTTAACCCAAACATTGGGAAGCTAGATCCCAAAGCAGTAAGTTGCCATTTCATAGGCTACGAAAAGTCAAAAGGTTTTCGTTTCTACTGTCCAGACAGATATACAAAGTTTGTAGAAACGAGACACGCTGTCTTCTTAGAAGAAGAAATGATGAGGGGGCATGGTAGCTCGAGAGATTGATCTTGAAGAGAAGCGGGTATATGTGCCCACTCAGATGATTCAAGAGCCACTCTTCCCACTACTTGCCATTTTGCAAGCGGTACAAGATCTTGTGGTGCCAAAGACTGTTATTGTTTCTCTGTGGCAACAATGAATGAAAATGAGGAACTGTTCTTGAGGATCATATAGAACCCATTGCCACAAATGAGGGGAGAACAGCTGACCTCAAGCAGAAGATGTACCAAATGTGGAGGCCTGAGGAGGTCTCAAAGAGTAAGAAGATCGGCTATTTCGATGATTATCAGATTTATCATCTGAGGAATTTCAAATGGAGGATGACCCCACCTCATTTGAAGAAGCCATGAAGCGAAAATTCCTCAAAATGGCTTGAAGCCATGGAAGAGGAAATGAGGTCCATGAAAACTAATAAAGTGCAGGACTTGGAAATTATTCCTAAAGGAGCCAAAGCAAGAAGGTCAGTAAATGGGTCTACAAAACAAAGCTCGACTCCCAAGGGAATGTAGAAAGATACAAAGCGCGACTTGTGGCAAAAGGCTTTACACAAAGAGAAGGGATTGATTACAATGAGACATTTTCTCGGTCTCATGTAAAGATTCCTTGAACCATAATGGCATTAGTAGCACATTATGATTTAGAGTTACATCGGATGGATGTAAAGACGGCATTTCTTAATGGGGATTTGGAGGAAAATGTTTACATGGCACAACCGAAAGGTTTTGTCGTGGAAGGAAATGAAAGAATGGGATGCCGCCTAAAGAAATCGATTTATGGGTTAAAGCAAGCTTCAAGGCAGTGGTACTTGAAGTTTGTGAGACAATAAGAAAATTTGGGTTTAAAGAGAATGTAGAGGACAAGCGTGTCTATACAAAGTTTAAAGATGGGAAGTTTATCTTCCTAATCACGTATGTGGATGATATCCTCTTGGCTAGTAGTGATGTCGATGCACATCGAGACGAAGAAATTTTGTCCTCAAACTTTGATATGAAAGATCTTGGTGAAGTTTCGTTCATTCTAGGGATCGAAATTCATCGGGATAGAAACAAAGGGATATTGGGACTATCACAAAAGACATACATAGAGAAAGTCTTAAAGAAATTTGGGATGCATAAATGTAGTCCTTCACTTTGCACCTATAGTCAAGGGGCGGATATGGGGATTTTCAATGCCCGGGAACGATATGAGATCGATCAAATGAAAGCGGTTCCATATGCTTCAATTGTCGGAAGCTTACAAGATGCTCAAGTGTGCACACGCATACGACTTAGCTTTTGTTACTGGGTTACTTGGCGATTCGAGCAATCTGGAATAGAACATTGAAATTGATAAAGAAAGTCTTGCGTTATTTGCAAGGAACAAAAGGCCTCATGATGACATACGAGAAGATCGGTTACTCCATATAGTGGGGTATCTGATTCGATTTGCGGGAGATGATAGAAAGTCGACATCCGGATATGTCTTCACTCTCATTGGAGGAGCTATATCGTGGAAAAGCTCAAAGCAAACCGTCACTACATCGTCCACAATGTATGCCGAGTTTGTAGCATGTTATGAGGCTACAGGCGTGAACTGGCTAAAGAAGTTCATACCGGTTTAAAAGTGGTTGGCGACATCAATAGACCACTTAAGTTGTCTTTGCGATAATGAACCCATGATAATGTATGCCCACAACAATAAGTCAAGTGGTCTTGCCAAACACATTGACATAAAGTACTATGTTGTGAAAGATAAAGTTCGGGATCAAATTATAAGTCTTGAGCATATAAGTACCGCAAAGATGTTAGCGGATCCGTTTACTAAAGGCTTACCACCCAATGTGTTCAGAGAACATATAGCCGGCATGGGTTTAAGGGAAAGCTTATGATTCCTGGACTAAAAGATGGCCCAAAAGATTAAAGTAACTATTTGAGCAGGAGGTGTATTGTAGCTGTTGAATCTATCGGCGATTGACCGTGACGATGAGACACGTTCTATGCACCAATTTGTGATGGAATGAGTAAAGTCAAAAGTAATTAAAGATAAAGCACAGATTGAGATCAAGGGGGAGAATGTTAGAGTTGATCTCGGGCATTTGGCCCAACGGCCAAATGCCCAACCCCTCGATCGCGCCCTGATCGGGGGCGCCCAGCCCAAGATGGCTGGTGGGCCCCTGTCGCTAGCGCTATAAAAGGAGGTGGGGGCCGGGGCGGCACAGGACACGAGGTTGACTGCCGCCGCCACAAACCCTAACCGACAAAACCCTAATCCGATCCGAAGGGTAGCGCTCCAGCGACGGGATTGTCCACCGCCGCCTCCACCGAGGCGATCGACTACCGTCGGCCTCGCCTCCGCTCGGGACACGCCACCGCCGCCGAGCCGCGCACCTCTCCACTGAACGTCGCTGCCCTAGCGCAGACCTTCACCAACGGACGACATGAACAACCCTACCTCCTCTACGACCGACGGTAACGCTTCTCTCTCTCTCTCGGTCAATCTCGGACCCGATCCAAAACCCAAAGAACCCCAGATCAACCCAAAGATCAAAGCGAAGAAGCCAATATGCATCTCTATCTCCACATGACCATGAGACCAAATTGGTGCTGGTGCGGTGGATAGATTTTGGCCTTGGCCTTCGCAGAGGTGATTCGTGCAATGATTATGCTGATCCGGGCTTACTGTACGCATGCACTGATGAACATATGTATACCTAGGTGGTCGTAGTACAGTTGAGGTTGGACCAATGACACACTGATGCTGTTTCCCTGTATCTCCTCCAAACTTCCGATATATATTGCTGGTTCAAAGACTTATCTGTGAACGGTATCTGTACATATATTGTACTATACATTTTTATTGAAATAAGTAGTACTATACATTTTACCCAGAAAAATACTGAATTACTTGGCAATGATGCACAAACACTTGTTTATCTGTACGTATTTGTACGTACGCTAGCATCCATGTCATCCATATATACAACACGTATCCATATTCCATATGCCACCATCTCTCACTGTAGTGAGCATCCGCGCACACATCTCCCCCCGAGCAAGCACAAGCTAGCCATAGCTCACTATACGCACGCGCACACGCATACACCAACCAAGAACTCTGAGCTCGCGCGCGCGCGGCCACCATGAAGTCATCGTCTCAGAGCCAGAGCCCAAGGACCCCGTCGCCTCGCAGCACTGTGGCGGCGGCCTACGCTGAGCACACGCGCTCCTCCTCGGAGCCATGGCTACTGGCCGCCGCCGCGGCGAGCACCTGCGACGACTCGTGCGTCAACGACGTGGACAACTTCGCGCGCACCGTCGCCGCCGTCAAGTCCAAGTCGGCCTGCTCTGGCTCCTCCTCCCGCCCGGACCTGCTCGCGTCCGTGCTGTCCTACTACGCCGCCAAGTGGCTCCCGGACGTGGTGTCCTCCTCGTCGCCAGCCTCGTCGGCCTCCGGCCGCTTCCTGCCCCCGGAGAGCCCCACCGCCACGTGGCTCAAGAAGCGCCTCCTCCTGGAGTCCCTCGTCGCAGCTCTACCTCCGGACCCGGCGCCGAACGGATGCGGCGGCGCGGCCGCTGCCGACGGCATCACGTGCGACTTCCTGCTCAAGCTGCTCCGCGCGGGGAGCATGGTGGGCGCGGACGCGGCGCTGCTGCAGGAGCTGGAGGCGCGCGCGGCGCGGCGGCTGGACCAGGCATCGCTGGGGGCCGTGATGATACCGGCGTTCGGGCACGAGTACGCGTGCGGGACGCTGCTGGACGTGCCGCTGGTGCTGCGGCTGGTGCGCGGGTTCCTCAAGGAGGGCGCCGCCGCCAAGGCCGGCGGGGCCGCGGCGAGGGTGGCGAGGCTGGTGGACGCGTACCTGGCCGAGGCCGCGCTTGAGGCCGGGCTGCGGCCGGCCGAGTTCGAGGAGCTCGCGCGCGCCGTGCCCGCCCACGCCCGCGCCGCCGACGACGCGCTCTACCGCGCCGTCGACACCTACCTCAAGGTGAGCATGCACTGCACGCGCTATCACTTCCACTGATTCTTGATTCGTGTAGCCTTCTTCCGTCGTTGCACATAAAGCACGACGCAGTCCACTACGCGCGCGTGCCGTGTGCCCATTCCCATTCGCGAAAAGCATCGGCGACAAAGGACACCGTTTCGTGTTAGTGTCTTGTCAATTGTCATTACCCATGGGTAAATTACTACTTAAGTAAGTCTTTCGATCCTACAAAAGATTGTTGCTTTAACTTGGCATTTGGCAACGCCTTTTTGTGCACAGCGAAAAGGCAGGGTGGTGAAATTTTAGTTGATGAAAGGTTTCTTGCCTTGGGTTGCACATTGGATAGACCCATCCCTTAAAATCATAGAGTAAGAGTGTGTACTGGACTAGATGGAGAACTTTGTTCTTTGGTCAATCGCCACAGGACTTCCTGAAAACTTGTGAGGCGTGTACATGTGTTCTTGTGTTTGACCATCGCACTTTGCATCGGGTCATGCACTAGTATAGGATAATGATTCGTAATTTCGTATGGTGGTAGTACTAGTACTCATTTTTTTATTTGTTAAAGCATCTTCTGGTCATGTAACTAATTAATCATTTGATCTTCGATCATAAGTTTGGTCTAGTCCTGGTGTGTACAATCAAAGAGAATTTATTATATTCATCCAAAATATGGAAACAAATCCTCGTGTTTAAATGCAGAGGATGATGAGCATCTCCCAACCGTCCATCGAAATCAAACTACTCATATAAGTGCTACGGTGGCAGTTCAACAGCAAAAAAGAAATAAATCACCCGCCATTAAGCATCGACGTCTCTCTGCTGTGCTGCATCCGGATCCCAAAACACGACAATATGTTATGTTTGGAAGGGAAGAGACTACACACTTGTTATTTTTTAGCTCATGGGTTTGTTTTGGGTAGCTCGTGAGCTGCATGATTGACGAGATGCTTTCGTAATTTACCAATAGAACATTAAAAACCCTTCATTGTTGTCGTTAAGATCCTTCTTTGCATGTCTTTACCGCTAAAATATTAATGTCACAAAGCTGAAATGTATACCTATCTGTTGGTGTTACCGCAATGTCCAAAGTTACTAATCTCCGAACCTTGTTCAGTCACTTCTCCGAACCAAAGTGAAGAACTAGCTAGCCTTAGGAGAGGAGAGAGGTCACGTGAGCTCCAACTGCTAAACAACAACGAGTTACCTGTTATTGCACATGGGAAGAGGTGCCTGTGGATATCAAATCCTTCTTGTCCCTAGCTTGATGCCTTCTGTTCTCATCCACACCTCTTTTTGTCTTGCTGTGAATGACCACAACTAGCAGTTTTACTGTAGGTCTGCGTTTGACACGAAATTAAAGATTAAAGAAATCGCATTTGTGCTAATGATATTCAGTTCAGAACTTCAGATTCATCTCAAAATATGTGGATGAAATTGTCAGGTAAGATGCGCCTGCAGCTATTTCAGGGATCATGCAGAATGCAGACATGAACAGGCATGTAGATACTTACAGTCTTTTGGCTGTCATAGGCTCATAGCAGACAAGGGCAGAGGCTGGATTCATCTTTCAATTTCATGGGCCTGCTTACCAGAACTTTTAGCAGTTTCAGATCGAGATGCAACCAAACAAATCATGTGGGAGTCTGTTTCATTGTAATGTGCATTTTACAGAGTCCCTTTCATCAGAAATGTTGGCGCTGCTGCTCTCTGCAAAGGACAGATTCGTATGTCAAATCAGTCGTGTTAGCCATGAAAGTTCATGTCAATCACACTATTCGAAATATCAAAATTGCATCATCGTCATGTTCTGTTTCTGTTATATGGGCAACTCCCAATTTTGGTACAATGCAAACTTAATTTACTAGAATAGAATTGCATCAAGATAAAGAATATGCTGAAATTATCATGAAAAACGCTGTAGTACGAAAGTATAATATCATTAAAAAAAGTTCATTTCTTAGCTCCTTCGTGTGGTTTGATCTTTGATGCATCAGGCGCATCCAAGCACCGGCAAAGAAGAGCGCAAGTCGCTGTGCAGGCTGATCGACGCGCGCAAGCTCACGGCGGAGGCCGCGGTGCACGCCATCCAGAACGACCGGCTGCCGGTGCGCTCCGTGATGCAGGTGCTCTTCTCGGAGCACGGCAAGCTCAACCGCCTCGCCGAGCTGGGCGGCTCGTTCAGCGGCCCGAGAGCCTCAACCCGGCGCTGGACCTCCCGGCCGGTGCCCCTCCAAGCGCGAGGTCCTGGCGCAGCACCAGGAGGTGCGCCGCCTGCGCGAGGACGTCGCCAGGCTCCAGGTAAGAGCATGGCTCAATCCATTCATTTCATCCATGGTAGGCTCGTAGCGTGCAGTGGTGGACTCTGAAGAAAATACGAGTGGGGCACACTCGATATGAGGCCAGGCCAGAAATCGAGTGAGGGCATGTGTTTGAAAAACTGGATCTTATAGCTACGGAACGAAATTAAGTGGGAACACAGCCCATGTCCCCACTGGGGACTACGTGGATCCGTCTCTAGTAGCGTGCACCATTAATGCACTCACGCTGAAAGCTTGAGATCGATGGTCTCGTACTTGCAATGCAGGCTCAGTGCAACGCGCTGCAGGCTCAGGTGGACAGGCTGCGCTCGGAGGAGGCGGCGCCGCGGCGCTTCTTCAAGTGGAGCACGTTCTGGTTCGGCGGCATGAGCGCCGACGTCGCGAGGGTCGAGGACTCGGAAAGCGGCTTGGAGCGGCGGACGCCGGCGAGCGGGAAGAAGAGCAAGGCATCCGCCGCCGCCGCCACGGCGACGCCGACCCCAAAGTGGCGCGAGTCGATGTCGTAAGATAATCTGAAGCCGACGCTGATGATTATAAGTGGGCTGCTTTAATTTGTTGTTTTACTTTCTCCTTTGGTTACAGTCACTTCTTCCTGTTTGAATTATGCTCGCTGGAGTGCACCACATATGCATTAAAAATGTGTGATGTTCTGAAAATGAAGTGGGGAGGGGGTTCACAAATCAACAAATAGTACACACACCAATCTGATCACAACAAGGGTGATCGTAAATGTCTCACAAGTTACAGACGTAGCCTCAGACAGAAGTCTGCAAGCTATGCTCACTAACTTATTCAGATACAGAAACAACAATAATTGGCACAAATTTAAACACTCATGGAGAGGAAGGAATATACAGGCTGAGATGTGGAGTGCAAGGCCTTATTTGTTTACTGCTTTCTTGATTGCCTGCTTGCATTTACTGAGGAACTTGCTGCTGCTTGTGGACACTGAATCGTCATTGCCGTATCTGCAGTCATCGTCGCCTTCCACCTTAGGTTTCCTGCCTATGCACTCCACACCTCTTCTCATTCCCAGGATTTTGGAAGGTGAGGAAGGCAGAGACCGGAAACCCCTAGCGCTGTCGGACCTCGGGAACCGAATCTTCTTTTCCTCCCTCTCCTTGATGTCAAAGCTGTTCCTGCATCTAGCAGTGCCCTGGTCAGTTGCACTCTCGCCACCGACGTCGACAATTTCATCAGAACATTCGGTGATCTCATTTCTGCAGCTCTCGTGGTCGATTCTGCTATGCATTTGCTGCTCATCCGAAGCACTCTCCTCGACAGTGTTGTGATCTTGTGAAGAATGGTATGCTGCAGGACCTTCTTGTTGGTCCTCCATGAGCATATGAAGCCACTTGTCCACGTTGCCTTTGCCAATGTTGTTCAGGTTTTCATCTTGTTCTGATCTGCCAAAACCTCGAGGATGAAGTACGTCATTCTTTTGTAGCATTGGTTGATCCGTGGGATATCTAGGCATTCCATACCTATCAGTTGCTCTATAAGGAGGAGTTGGATGAACTGAGAAGCTCCTTACTGTCTTGCTGGCATGTGATCTTTCAGTTTCAGACTCGTTAGGATCGCAGTGCAGCATGGTGGCTTTACCCTTATCATCTCTTGACCTCATTGGCGTACCAACTCCCCTTGACGTTATAGTCTCCTTTCTTTCTCTTCTCCTGCCGCGACGCCGATCTTTGATTGCCAATTTTTCTAGCTTTTCCCGGACTGATATCCGGCCTCTAGTATCAACCGTGTGATCTTCAGTGGAGATAGACATCCTTGGGAAACTTATGAACTTGAAAGGCTCATTCTTGGCGATGCCCAATGTCGAAGTCCCTTCTCCAAGCTCTTCTTCCTCTAGGGAGATGTGTGCATCTGAAGTCCTATGATCTTCCTCCAGGAAAACCCTCAGCTCCTGTTTGAGAGGGCTACTCCTCAATCTTCTTCCTGGCAAATACTTTACGCCCTCACTGTACTTTTCCTCTTGCATTCCATCGTCAACCCGATACCTCTTCCTTGCTTGATCAGTGAAAGGCTTTATCTGCATCTCCAGATCATCTTTCTGCTGGTACTTCCTTCGGAGCTCGGTTTCAGATGAGTCACACATTGTTCTCTGGGCCTCCAATCTGGCCATCAGAGTACTGTTTGCAGCTTGGTTCAGCCTAAGTTGTTCCTTGTACACAACACACCTGCATTTTGTATCACAGTTAACAATTAGCACCATTAAGATTGAACTAAGTTTTCAGTTCTTGGTTATTCATACTTACTGGTGCATGGCGTCTCTGATCATCTTCTCCAGCACCGCCTTGTAGTTTGATTGAGCCTCTGCCAAGCGACGGCACTTCTCTACTCGCCGACGCCTCTTGATAAGGAGGGCCTCCAAGTCCTGGATGGCTACCCGCTCCTCTTCATTCTTCTGCTTCAGCTCGGTGACCTCGTTCTCCAATTCAGTGAGCTCAGCCTGTTTCTTATTGGCTTCTTCTCTTTGCCTCAGTGAGTCCCTGGCCATAGCTATGGACAAATAAGGATTGCTAATGTAGCCGTCAGCATCTGAATTGTTGTTCTCTTTCGTCGAATTAGGCCCATGGCTGGACACTACCAAGTTGAGGTTCTCATCCTTTTCTCCCGTGAATTTCTTTGCAGCTATACAAAGAACACTAAACTATCACTCCAGAGTTCATATACAGACATAACAAAAACAAGAAAATGGAAGGAATTTACCAATCAAAGGGTAATTAGGCCGCAGCGGTCGGTTTGCGTCAAGAGATTTGAGCACCGAGTTATCCGAGCCCTTCGCGGAAACAATTGCAGCAGGGGCAAGGCCAACTTTCTTCTTCATCTCCGAGAAATGCTGCGGGAACGCGTGCGCCTCCACTACCTGCAGCGAGCTCAGCTCCTCGCTGGCCCCATCCGCGAACAAGAACGAGAATGCTCTGTTCCTGCACATCTCGAAAGAATCCGTTAGTAATTAAGGCGGCGCATCTCCAACACCTGGAACTTGTTTAGGTAGTACAGCGACAGCAGAACTTGTTCAGGTAGTACAGCGACAGCAGCAGCATCAAGAGTTCTCACCTGAAGTCGGCGTTTTTCGATGCGAAGATGGAGAGGAACTGGTTGACGGAGATGCCGAGCTGCAGCTCCCACCATGGGGTGAGGAACTCCAGCTTGTTGTGCTTCTTCCTGCACACCTGCGACTGCACTATCCTCAGGTTGCTCGGAACCGTCTTCCCTCCTCCTGCAAAAGCTCACACCCATGGATCAGAAATCAGAACCATAGCCCCCCCCCCCCCCCACCCCCCAAAAAAGTTGAAATTTTGAGAGCGCGGCAGCTTTCTTACTCGCGAGGGGGAACAAATGGTCGATGTCCCAGGAGAGAGGCGACGACGAGTCGGCGTGCAGGTAAAGCACGTTCCCGTACGCGTCCGCCCGGAAGAGCGCCGGGTCGAAGCCGGCGTTCCCGAGGTGGTCGAGCTGCTTCCAAAGGAGGTTGGCGAATCCGCGCGGGTTGGCGGTCGGGGCCGCCTCCACGTCGGTCACCGGGAACATCTCGTTCAGCTCCTTGGCCCACAGAACCTGCACCACGCATCCGCCCACAAACACCACCCAACCAATGAACCAGTTGTTAACAATCGCTTCGCTTCGCCTCTTCTACTCGATACGAATTGCGGTACGAGCTCGCGGATCAGATCTGAGCGGCGTACGTACCTCGTGCGGCTGGAGGACGTAGGGGAGGAAGGCGTGAGGCGGCCCGTGGCTGTAGGGCAGGCCGAGCGCCCCCGCGCCGCCGCGGCCGAGCTTGGCGTAGGCCTTGGGGTATCCCAGCGCGTCGTCCACCGCCTTCTCCTCCTCCGTGAACTCGGCCATCCTCTCCTCCTCCGCCGCCGCCTCCGGTGTGTGTACGTACGCTTCTCCTGCCGTTTCGGGATCAGGAGTGAGCGAGGTGGGAGTGCGAAGTAAAAATTAAAATACAGCTGTTTTTGCAGAGGAGGCCAGGAAGAGCGTTTTGGCTGCAAGCCTGCAACGGTCGAGACGGACGGATGGGGAAGGCGGGGAGCCGTTGGGGTTCAAACTCGGCACGTGAGGGGCACGTGGGACGGGGCGGGTCGGCGTGGCCTAGGCATGGTCTTCGGGTTTTGCGAGGCTGGTTTGTGGGGCCAGCTGTCGTGGTCTACTGATGGGTTTGCCTTTTCGTAGGGTTAATATTTCCCGTGCATGTTTGGTTTGGCTAATTCGACACTTTTTTCGGTCACAATAGTAAATCTGATCTTCTATCTGCTAAAATTGCAAAAATAGTAACAATTCCGTATCGTAGGGGCACAAGTATACCCGCCACACGCCACGTGTCCCGAGTCCGTGCCCCAGGCACACGGACAAGCCTTGTCTGTGCCCCGGGTGCACGGACCCGTAGTCAGTGGGAAGGAGAGATGAACAGAGAAGGTGCGGTAGCAGCTCTAGCGCGTAAGCGCCCGCCGTACGGGAGCGACCGATGAGGGCAAAATGGAATGGCGGCGTCTCCTCCAAGTGGTGGCGGTGCGGGTGAAGCGGCACGATGGCGACAATGCTGGCCGGCGCATGGGCTCGGCGCCGATGAGGGGGTTGTGTCGGGTGACTCGAGGAGGGAGAGGAACCGATGTGGCGGGGCGACGGCTCTAGCGTGGCGGAAGATGGTGGCGGTGTAGTGGCCGAATGGAGAGGGGAAAGGTGGAGGACGCACAGGGACACGAGATGACGCGCATAACTCAGCTTAGGACTCACCAGCGATGGAGATCGGCGCAGCGCAGCGGCATGGGTGCGGTGAGTGGTGAGTCGGTCTTGCTGAGGCAGGACGTTGCTCGTCCGTGTGCTCAGGGCACGAACTTCGGGCCACGTGGCGCTGCAGAAGCTCGTCTGTGCCCCTGGGGAACAGACTCAAAACACGTGGTGCGAGGAGGAGAAGTCTATGCCCCTAGGGCACAGACTTTGTGCTTTTTTTGTAATTTTATCTGACTGAGGGCCAGATTTGTTATTGAGACTGTAAACAATGTCAAATTAGTCAAAAACTCGTTTGATTTGTGCCTCAAAGTAGCCAAACTAAAATTTTAGTAATGCCAAATTCAGGGCGTGACCAAAATTTTGGTAAAGTAAACATCTAATTGGTTTTTGCATCAAAATATGGCTAATGTAGGTATTTTTTTTGTTGATTAAATCACAAGTAATACAACGAATCAAACGGATCACACAAAATTGGATACATAAGATATGTCCATTTTAAGTTTGTTAATAAAAAAATAAAACGATTAATCGACCAATCGTGTTTGCCACCTCAATGCCGAAAATTGGTTTGCTTTCATTGGTGTTGCCAAAAATTTTGGGGCACACAAATATTTAGGCATTAATCCAAACACATGTTTAACGCCTTCACTACTACAGAGAGGGTCATCACAGACGGCTCCAAACCGTCACCCAGATAGTTTTTGAACCGTGTGAATCTATATGACTGTGATAACATGCGATTATCACAGACGGTTTGTGAGCTATCTGTTAAAAGTCACAACACGAGCGGTTTTTATTGAAAAATGCGTGATGGCCTACTATCACATACGGTTTCCATCAAAATCGTCTTTGTTATGTAGGATATCACAGACGGTTAGTAGAAATAACCGTTTGTGGTATCATAAATACCATGAGCGATTTTTGATAATAGTAAATGCGTGATATCGGCATATCATAGACGGGTGTTGGTGGTAGCCGTCTGTGATTGGATACAAAATTACAGATGGGTGTTAGTAGTAGTCATCTGTGATTGGATACATATCACAGACGGTTGTTAGTAGTAGCCATCTGTGAGTATCATTCACAAATGGTTTATTCCACAAAATCGTCTATGATAGTTCGTTCTATACCTAAATATTTTGGTTTTTTTGGCCAGCCTTAGGTAATGCTAGCCATGCCCTCTGAAAACAAGCAAGCAGAAAACAGATATATCATAATTGATCTAATTACAAAGTCACTTTACTAATATAATTACAAAGTGATTTAATTACAACTCAAAGTGAATTACAATAAATCGGAGTCGCCGGGTGAAACTTTCCACTCTCTTTAATGATCTCCCGTGATGAAAGTGGCAAGCCGCCCTCAAACTTTCACAAGTAAATCCAGATGGAAAGCACTTTCTGTTATTTTCATGCCCTGCCGCTAGAAAGAGTAAAGTAGTAAGCATATATATTTAAATTCATAATTACGAAATAATTATTAAGAGATTGACTGACAAACCTCTGAATCATTCGTCTTAACACTCGTGATTTTCAGCATATGACAACAAACGTAGAATGGACATGTGTTGCCTTGATGTAGTTGCTGGTGGCACTGCAAAAATAGAAGTGTGATATATGATATAGGTGTAGTCAATTCGAGAGGCCAGGTTACGAAGTGTGATATAGGTTTATTGTGTTGTAGCGGGTACCAGAAATCGCATCCTGTGTCGCAATATGACATCCAGTTTATTGTGTGTCCCTCCCCCGACAACATAGGGGCTAAATGACTTACATGATTCCAAAAAGTTATCCTCGGACATTTTAAATGAAGGAATACTACAATAGAGTTACATACGGAGGAAATGAGCATACTTGTTGAGTCCTTTTTGCACAAGGGTGGAGTCGTAGTTCTCATTGACTAGGGAATCAAGGTATATTACATTGTTCCACTTTTGTACAATTACTAAAAGGATCCAGTGGAACCTACTCATGTATGTAGTTTTAGTGATTAAACCTAAGTTCACGTTACATATAAAGAATAAATGAAATTTGCATAGCAAGTAGTAAAGCATTTACCCCTGGTTGTAGGGCACTACTATGTCGTCCTTGTCGCGGTGAGTAAGCAATCCCTTTGTTATGTACTTCTCGATGTAGTTTGCGTCTTGGAGGATGCATTGCTCTGAGATCAAATATAGGTCGAGGAAACCCATCAGTTGTTACGATCGTCGGGCTTGTTGCATTATGTATCTATACATAAGCAATGAGTTATGATATTTATCGGTATTACGTGAATGTATAACTTGATTGTACACACTTACAGTGTCCAGCATCGTAGAAGTGAGGTGTTGAAGGCGTCGAGGTTGAATAGATCAAGTAGTCTTGAAGCACACAACAAGTAGCGATTTGTGGTGGAAATGGTTCTCACTTGTAGCTAGCGGTGAATCTAGTAGGCGATCTTCCCTCGCCTCGTCGATGCTGCGCATGTACCGGACATGCAAAGTGTCATGAGCCAAACCAATATGGCGTAATGTTGTGAGGAGAGCGTCTCGAGCTTGTGAGCGCCTTAATCTTCTTCGATTTGGTCTTAGCACCTCGTGTGCTAGTTGTCTTCCTGGAAGACGACTCGACACGCTTTTCTTGTTTCTTCGGCACTGTCTCCACGGTCGGGGATACAGAGGCCTTCTGAAGCGGGAGTTGAAGTGGAGTCATCGAGGCGTGGTCGTGTGGAGATCGTGATACTTTAAGGTCTAGGGCGATGTCCTCTTGGGCCATTGGACAAAAGTGTGCAAGGTATCCCTAGTGTTATGATGTCTTCGTTGGGCGCTTCTCTAGCATGATGGACATCAAATTATCATGTACTATCCACGGACCTTGGGCATAACTCTGCGCCCGGTGTACAAAGCACCATTATCCCTTCACGGCATAGAAACACCACCCCGCCTAGCCACAAGAGGAATGGACCCTTGACCTCACTTAGATCCTACGGCGTGGGCATCTACAAAGCGATACACAATTAGCTAAGGCGTCCTCTGAGGTCTATCTTTGGAGCATCCAAGAGATGTACATTACCTAAATGAGGTCGATAGGTAATTGGTCGTCGACAAGTTCGAGAAAGTGCAAGCGTGGGCGCGGCCTTCTCCGATGTCCAAAATCACAAGGGTGTCTTGCAACTGGTTGATGAGTTGATTCATTTGTTCTGCAATGTTGTTATATGTGCTTGAAATTGTGCGGTAACCTCCGCTTTCCTTTGTTCCTACTTTTCGACCTTGGATCTCTTGAGCTCCTATCGCCTCGAGTCATGTGGGAATCCATGCTTCCAATGTCGTAAACCCCAAGGCCCGCGTGCGACCGGGTGCTCCTTGTTTCCAGTGTGGATAGTATATCATTCTCCTTGACTGCTTCGAAGGAGCTTTGGGAAGATTGGGTACTCAATGTTTACTGCAAGAGGTCATTATGTTATTTTAGACTCCACGAAGTTATGGACTTATTAACAACTAAATAGTTCAGTCTCCTCCCTTCCTCCTTCATTTGACATGGTCAGAACTGAGACTCACTATGACGTAAACAATATTATTTTACACAATACATGACAAGTCAATGTATATATACATGCTGCTCATTGTTCTATTGTAAATCTTAACTGCGAATAACCTCCTTGGATGATCAACCTAGCTATCATCGATCTCTCTAGATTATAATGCATATAATTAGAATTAAATACCAACATTAGATCACTAAGAATAAATAGATCTGCAATCACACTTGCAAATCTACGATATTTAATTCTTTCACCACACACCCCAAAGCCGACCGCCTCCTTCAAAGCAGCCGCATATCAGAGACAGATCTCACCAAACGACCCAGAGTCGGGATGATCAGGTATTTATTTTCGCATATCACAGACCGTTCTTAAAAAGAGCCATTTGTAATAAGTATCACAAAAGGTTTTAAATAATCACCATCTTTGATAATCGTAGGCCTCATAAGTATCACAGACGGTTCTTAACAAGAACCGTCTGTGACGTTCGGAGACCGTAGCCACGGTCTCTGAAGAATCACATACGGTTTTAAATAACCACCGTGTGTGATAATCGTAGGCCTCACAGACGGTTCTTGTTAATTACCATATGTAATACGTATCAGAGATGGTTCTTGACAATAACTGTGTGTGATATGCGCCATTAAATATCTGGTCGTCCTCTCATATCTAGATCTATATGTAGATATATCATAAATGTCTCTGATATATATGTGGCTGCTTTGAAGGAGGCGGCCGGCTCTGGGGCGCGTTTGGTGAAAGAAATATCTTAGATTTTCAAGTGTGTTTGTAGATCTATTTGTTCTTAGTGATCTAAGGTTAGTATTCCTTTATTTCTGATGCGGTTGCTTTGAAGAAGACGGCGAGTACGCCTAAGAAAGCAGCCAAGCCCACCACGAAGCATAATCTTTTTTTTCAGGGGGTGTGGTCATCTACGCAGCATGAGGAGGATGAGACATCAGCCACGACCAACCTCATCGAACCTGCAAGTTCAAGAAGCATGGCTGCCAAAAGAGCGCATGAAGAGACTATTTTGCTGGCGTTCCTCCAGACACAACTGCAGGCCTCGGATGTACCACACAGCACGAAGAATCCTCCCTCTCATGCTACTTGGGAACATCTGAAGCCTGCAGTTGTGTGTGGAGGAATGCCAGTGAATAACCTCCTCATGCGCTCTCCTGGCAGCCATGCTTCTTGAACTTGCAGGCTCGATGTGGTTGGTTGTGGCTGCTGTCTCATCCTCGTCATCTTCGATGAATAACGCTTATCGAGGCGGTTCTTGTTAATAGCAAATGCATGATACATATCTAAGCGGTTCCAATTACACATCGTCTATGATAAATAAATATCACAGACGGTTCTTGTTAATAACCATCTGTGATAGTTATATATCACAGACAGTTGTAGTTTATAACCGTCTGTGATACATATCACAGACGGTTCATCCCACTAAACCGTCTGTGATTGTTCCTTCCATGTCTAAAAATCGTTCTGTTTTTCTCCTGCTAGCATCATGAGTGCAACTAAAAAAAATGCTAATTTTAAGTATGTCTGGAGCATGCTAGAGTTGAAGATGGAGCGTATTCTGGACCATATCAAGTGGCTGGAGAAGATTGTGTGTGTGTATCATTGTTGTAATTTATGGTATTTTGTTAATTAGCCGGGTAAGCATATCACAGACGGTTTTTATTAAGAACTGTATGTGACGTTTGTACTATCACAGACGGTTATTATTGAGAACCATCTATGATAATTCACAAACAGTTTTTAACAATAACCTTTTATGACATGCGATTATCGCATACTGTTATTCGTAAGAAATGCGTGATAATTTCATTATAGGGCTATGCGTGATGAGACGTTCATGATAGCCTGTTTTGTAGTGGTGCTTCCACGTCACCCCTATACAGGCATAGATAACTACCTCGATCCATCGCATCTACTCCCAAAAGATATGGGCCTAAATCAGGATTTAATATTCTTTTTCTCTCCCCTACATTGTCTTTATCTCTCTTTCCCTCTCTCTTCTTGGATGCGAAGGGATGGCGAGCGGCTCGATAGTGGGCAGGTGGTGAGATGAGCAGGCAGCACGACGGCAAGCACGGGACCGACATTGAGAGCTGGCGGTGTGGCACGGGATGTCAACATCCTCCTTATGTCATTCTCCTCGGTCATGCTTTAGGAGACCGGCGATACGACGGCGTTTGGCAATGCCACACACGACAACGACCTTTGTCGTGCAACTGTGGTGCGTTAATGCTGGGCCCACAAGCAATGTAGTTAGACACAGCTCTCCTTCTCTTCTCGATGAAAGTTTTTAGGGAACTGATAGTACACAAACATCTGATTACATCAGACACTCCCTCTCTATTCACTTCACTTTTGAGCTCACTTCACGTCCGATCCTCATTTAACTCGGCTCTCCTCCATACATCTCGTTTCCGCCAAACACAAACACACAAGCAGTCAAGCACAAATACATTGTTCTTGTTTCTGGCACCAACACCTCCCATGATTAGAACTAGCAGGTCAAGCAGGCACCGACCGCTCGGTTCCGTCATGTCTCACTCTCTTCTGCTTGTTGGTCTCATGCACTGCGCTTGCAGCGCACACGGAAGCCAGCGGCCAAGCCGGTAGGACCTCGACATCAACCTTAGCAACGGCAGGGGATCAACATCGGCATTGGCGGCGGCGGAGGAGGAGGAGGACGCGGTGGCCGGAGAGATGCCTCCGTCAGGTCTGGGTCCGGCAATGCCTTCGGCGCCGGCGCCGGTGTGTCCGCCTGCTGCTACTACACCTGCTCTGCTGGCGAGGCCAATTGGCGGTTCCAGCGAATTTAGGTCTTCGCCTACGACCTCATGGTCCCGTTTCTCTTTCATTTTCTTCTATTTTTGTGTGCAAAATAGTGAATTATTCTGATGTTGTGGACCGTTTAGAAAAGAATGTTGAATACTGTTCTTTGAGATGTTGTGCCCTGTTGAAAAAATATTGCATCTGTAGGAAAAAATATTGCATACTGTTCGTGACGCTGCTAGATTTTTCAACATGTTTTTCTCTCCAGATGTTTTGTTTTGATTTTGAGTTTTTTTCAAGATAATGTTCACAGTGATGCTTTTTTGAGATAATGTTAACGCGTCTGTTCACAATGATGTTACTTAAAACGATGCGTATAAATTTTTAATACGGTACGCACGGTCCGAGTTTTACTATATTTAGCACATAACGATACGTGGGAGTGCGCCTAAGTTTTTATTGTACGTTGGTGATTGGATTTTATGCCCAAGACATTGCTCCCCTCCCTCTTCTTAAAAATTCTCCCCACCTCAGCTTTCTACGAGGCACCCTGTAGAGATAGCTGATGTCACTGCGTTGAGTGCAATTATGGACGGCTAGCTGGCCGTTTCGATCGTTCTGAGTGAGTGTACAACTGGAGTACATGTACTGGATCTCTTCTTTATGGTGCTAGGCAAATGCTTTAATGAGTTGGTATTGATTTTGTCTGCTTTATGTGCGCAGGTGTAGAGGGGACAAAGGGGCCGCCGAATTTAGGACGGCGGTCGAGCGATACATCTTCTCGTAGACTCGGGGAATCCCAATAGCAAAAAAAATCTATCATGACATCCCTTTGTATGATATTATACGCTCAAATTAAGGTCCATTTGATTGTTGGAATGAAATTGAATGGGATGGTATGATACAAATAGAATGGAATCATTCTGAATAAGATAATACAGTCAGTCTGTTTGGTTGGTTGTATGGGATGATACAAGATTTTATTTGGTTGGTTGTATATGATGATTCTGGATGGTTCAAGCTGATATTTGGTTTGAAGGATGAAGTGAGTTGTGGTAACCTTCTCACTGAGATGGTGAGTTTACTTTCCACATATGTTGGAATGTAATTGTTCAAATGCAACTATTTCAATGTAATGCTCTATATGTAACTATTTTCAGATGTAAAGAGAAATAAGAAAAGCTGATTTTTATTATTCATCAATCATCTAGTTATATCATGTATCATACATTGCACAATACCATCCGAATACTTCATAACTATAAATCACATATTCTATCTTTATTCCACTCCCTCCCTCTATCTATTCCAACCAAAGCTCTCTGGTTCTTATTGCTATTCTTTTCCTTACTCTTCTATCTTTATTCCACTCCCTCTCTCCTCTATCTATTCCAACCGAAGCTCTTTGGCTCTTCTTGCTCTTACTCCCCTTTCTCTCTCCTATGAATGCTTTGGCCGAAGCTCCCATGGCGCAGGCCCTCTGGTTCTTGGCGCCTCCTCCTTGACGCCCTGCGTCGCCGGCTCCAGCCTGCTGGCCCGCCACCGCCTGGCCCTTGCTTCCTCCGAATTGGCTGGTCCTGCTCCCTTTGGTGCTCACCTGCGCTTTCTACTTCCCGGCTCGGCTCATTGGCCTACTCGTCGCCGGCTCCGGCCTCTTGGCCATGCGCCCGCCCTCGCTTCCTCTAACTTGGCTGCTCCTGCTCCCTTTGGTGCTCGCCCGCGCCTTCTACTCCCCGGCTTGGCTCCCTGCTGGCCTGCTCTATTGCCGGCCTCTGCGGCCCTGCGCCTGCCGCCACTGGCGTGCTCAGCTCAGCCACTGCCTCCGGACACTGCCTGCACGGCCACTGCGGCGGAGAGAGTGAGTGCGCCATGAACCATGCGTTCGGGAATTTTCGTCGAGCTGATGCGAATGCGAATAGAGGTGAAGAGAGGTGAAAAAATCCTAACACACCTGGGTCCTTTGTTGAGCTGGGTCCCTCTGGGAATTTTCGTCGAACGATCCTGTACAGCATCTACGCCGAATATTCTTGCCGATGGAACAAAGCAGTGCTGAGCCAATCAGTCTAATTCACTAAACCAAACAGATGAATCTGCCTGTTTCCAGACCATTCGGTACAAGACCATCCTATCCCCATATCCAAACGGACCCTTAACTTCTCTAGGCAAAAACCCAGTCTGTGCTGCACAGAGTTCGGTGGGACACAAAGTCTTTTGCAGCGAATACGAATAGAGCCAGTATCCAGTATTCTCCTCCTCAAAATAAAGGATGCGAATGGAGTATTTCTTCGCCGTTGGAGGAAAAAAAGTGTGTGGGGGGTTTTTGTTACAAATGAGAAGAGTGTTGAGTACCATTTTTTTTTTGTTGTTGTTGGGAGATTAGAAGAGTGTTGAGTTGGAATCGGAACCCCGTCGATGGAGCGTGTATTCGTCGGCCTATTTGTTCGGACGAAATGGGCAGCAAAATCCACGCTGTGAAGGTCCTGGCTGCAATCCGGCAGCTGCACGCGCCGAGGATTCAAGAAAAATGGACGAAACGTGGCGGGCAACACAAGCGGACGACGCCGTGCAGGTGTGTGAGAACTGACAAGGAAAGAAGGGCCGCGGCCGCGGGCGCTCTCCGGGGAAAGGGTGGAGCGAGCGCGGGCCCAAATAACTTTGCCCGCGGCCGGAGGACGGTGGTTAGGCCGCAGCAGGCCTACATTCTCCCCGCGCGCTCCGCACCTTTTCCCCGCAGCGGCCGAGACGCGGATTGCTGTGGCAGGGGAGGGAGGGAGCGAGCGAGCGAGCGTTTCACGGGGACTGGTGCGCTGTCCCAACATATTCATTCACCACCAGGCCACAAGTCGTCCAGAAAGCCCATGCCACCCAAAAGCCCCGCAACTTGCTTCGGGGATGGTGCATGTGGGTACGTACCAGCATGGCGGCATACTATTGGAAAGCCAATGGAAGCTCAGAACCAAAGCCATACTATTCTATTGCACTGAGAGCCGAGGGTGTTGGGACTTCAGCCGACTTTTGCTTGAAAAATTGAAACTAGATCCGCATCCACCTCCTCCCTCCGATCAGGTTCCCTCCTCCTACCCGGCGCCCACCTCTTCCTCCTCCCCCTGCCGCCATTCTCTCTGCCACTCCCCCGCTGCCCTCCTCCTCCCCCAACGCCGGTGGATCTGGTACCTGCTGGCATCATTGCCCCGCCTCCTCCCTCCTCGTCCGGATGCGCCACTGACCTCCTCCTCTCCCCTGCGGATCTGCGCCCACAACGCCGCCTCCTCTCTCCTCCTCCTTCGACACCTCCGCCCGCACCCCCGGCTCCCTCCTCCTCCCTCGGCCCCACTAGATCTGCCACCGCCCTCCTCCCTTCTCCTCTCCCCCACCGGATCTGCTACTCTGCGTCGCCACCTTCCTCTCTCTCCTCCTCCCTCAACGCCCTCACCCACGCTGTCGCCTGTCTCCAATTCCGAGCACTTCATTCGTCTCCGACTGGCCCCGAACTCTTCCTCCCTCTTCCTCTCCTCCTTCTCCTGCCGCCGCCACCGTCCTCCACCGACAGCAAACCCAACCGGCGACAACAACCCTCTACCTTTTTTATTTATTTTATTTTTTCTTTTCTGTTGTAAATAAACTATTTATATAATTATTCTTTATTGCAATTATTCCTGTAATAATTGTTTGTTGTACTAATTATTTATTGCAATTATTTCTGTAATAATTATTTGTTGTACTAATTACTTATTGTTGATTGTCGTTAATTACATTAATTGCGGTATATTGCGTTAATTCATGTCAATTGTGATAATTGCGTTAATCGTCGTTAATTGTGGTGGTAGTCATTGAGTACAGACAACTATGTTAATCCTCACTAATTGTGATAGTCGTCATTAATTGCAGTCAATTGCGTTAATCATCGTTAATTGCAGTAGTTGTCGTTAGTTATCATCATTTGTTGTTAATTACTGTTAGTTGTCGTCAAATATTGTTAATTGCGGTCAATTACCGTTAAATGTCATCAAAAAAGTCATTACTTGCCTCATGAGATTTTAGATATTTCTCATCTCGTTTCGCAACTGGACTACCTAAAAGTCGATGACCAAACACCAAACATTTTTAATCCAACCGTTCAATTTTGCAGCCCAGCCGGAAGCCACTTTTCAAGAAAGCCACAGTCGTGCCAAACTGCCCCGAGACTGCCACTACTTTTCTCATCACTCATTCTCCATCACAATTCGCAATGGAAAAGAAAGCTAATAAATTATTTTCCCATGTGAAGCTATGGAAAGCACCTCTAAGTTACGAATAAAAGGACTTGAAAAATAACTTACTTCGCCTCTGATTTCACGGGTTGCGGTGTGATCGTGGTTTAAACCAACATAGAAAGATTGTCATTAATTCGTTAATTGTGGTATGTTGCGTTAATTCCGTCAATTGTGATAATTGTGTTAATCATCGTTAATTGTGGTGGTAGTCATTGATTACATACAACTATGTTAGCCGTCGCTAATTGTGATAGTCGTTGTTAATTGCAGTCAATTGCGTTAATCATTGTTAATTGCGGTAGTTGTCACTAATTGCAGTAGTTGTCGTCAATTGCGTTAATTGTCGTTAGTTATCGTCATTTGTCGTTAATTACCGTTAGTTGTCGTCAAATATCGTTAATTACGATCGCCATCGTTAAACAACATCAAACAAGTCATTACTTTCCTCGAGTTTTAGACATTTCTCATCTCGATTCTGACGGACTACCTAAAAGTCGGATAGCCAAACACCAAACATTTTCATTCCAACATTCAATTCAATACCTAAAAGCGATAGCCAAACACCAAACATTTTCATTCCAACCATTACCTAGCGGAAGCTACTTTTCAAGAAAGTCACGACCATGCCAAGCAGTCTAGAGGCTGCCACTACTTTTCTCATCATTCTCCATCACAATTCACAATGGAAAAGAAAGCTAATAAATTATTTTTCCATGTGAAGCTATGGAAAGCACCTCTAAGTTACACTAATAAAAAGAACTTGAAAAATAACTTACTTCGCCTACAGGATTTCACCCGGGTTGTAGTGTGATCGTGGTATAAACCAACATAAAAAGGATGAAAATTAATGGTAAACTCAGTAAAGATGGGAAAAATCATAGCTTTCAATTTCATTATGTATATATTTTGCATATATGTGTTGTGTGTATATATATATATGTGTGTGTGTGTGTGTGTGTGTGTGTGTGTGTGTTATATATTTTTTTTTGCAGAGTTGTAGCTGTCTTCAATCCTTGAAGACTTTCTCTTGTTTATTTACTTTCAAATAAGGTAGGGTTATTTTTGTAGAACTTTTTCTAGTAAAGATGCTTTATAGCACTAGATTTCAACCCATATTGCGAAACATAGTACATTTTGCATAACTTTATGTAGTAAATTTCAAATTTCAAATATTTACATTGGCATCCCTATGCCAATTTACCATGCATGTCTGCAACACCACCAACTACTACACCGCCACCATACCTTTGAGTAGCGTAGTAATGGCGACTCCCAATGGCGATATCACTTTCCAAGATTTGTATAAAAATCTCTCTCTCTCTTGCTCGCTCTCCCGCTACTAGCCCGAGAAAAGCCTTTTGCAGGTACTTTAACTTGCTGCTTAAAGCCCCTTTGCAAGCAAGTTTTGTATGGACGGATGGATGGATTCCCTCCTTGCTCCAAGATGCTTCTTTTCCTTTCCTCTTTTCTTTTCTCTTCTTTTTCTTGTCTTTGATATCTCTAAGCACCTTCCATTGGCCTTAAACCCTTTAAAGGTCAGGAGCATAGATCCCCTATCAAAATCTATCGTACCCCCTAACCTTGTCCCATGTGTTATGCTTATCACCATTTTTCTTCTTTCGCTTCAATCCCCTTTGGTCTCTTGTTCATGTTTCTAGCAGTTGTGACAGTATCTCCAAATGATTGCCTTTGGCAACACCTTGGGTTTGGAGTCAAGGATCGAACTGCCTGTCCTTCATTTCCAAGAGGCAATGCTAATGCAGTGCAAGAAGTGATTGGTGGCCTGAGGTAAAATTGACCCGTAAGAATGCAGTCTGAATTCAGAAATCATTGGAGTAAGTAAGACTAGAATTTTGCAGCAAGGATGGGGGATAAAGTGGCCACAGAAAGATTTATGCCATGTTACTGAAGTCAATGCATTGCACTCAGCATGTCAAGGAAAACTGCAGAGCAGCATAAGTGTTTAGAGAGTAAAAAAAGGATTTTGGTCAGAGTTCAGGATGGTTTGGGCACAAAACTAGTACTCCCGTGAATTCGTAAAGTACCAAGCTGAAAAGATCTGCCAAGACCACTACATGTCATTTAGATTATGAAAGAAACATGCACATGAATTTTTGCAGCAAATAACTTAAGATAAAGTGAGCTTGAAAGGAAAAAGATTTTTAATCTGAAATGGCTTGACCTGTCATTGTTCTTCAGTCTTATACTCTCAGTTCTGTCCTTTGCATCTTGTGTTACACTGAGATGTATTGGATGTATTGTTCACAGCTCGTTGTGGTACGGAGGAATCGATCCAAAGTATTAGACAAGGCTTGGCTGCTAAGCATCACACACAGTGGAAAACAATGCGGCGACCAGTAAGTTCACCAAGAAGGAATGACTTCAATTCAGAGGCGAACACTTGCAATCAAACGCCTTATTACAGAAGCAAGAGAGAATATTAATGTCACTGCGGTAGTAATTAAAGGATTTGATTAGTGAGGCTGGCATCTTGATGTCGGCGGAAAAGATGATTTTTTTTTGTAAACGAAAAGATGAGTTAAATAAACGGATTGGATGAAAAAGAGAATTTGTCAGGGCAGGTTCTTGAGCTTTAGTTTGACACAGGTGGCCTACTTCTCGAAGGTGACCGTGGAGGTTAGATTAGAGGCTTAAAGCTTACATGAATGCGAGAAAGAAAAGGGAGCTATCTCTAACCATTTGAGGGATGTTTCACTGTTATTGCATCATTCATTATCTTTCTGGAAAGGCAGACTCTGAAACTCCACCTGCATGTACTACAGATATCCCCTCCATTTCAAAACCAAACGAAGTGCATGTAATAGTAGTTTATACAAATTTATCATTGAAAGTGAAATGCACAAGCTGCAGATAAATAAGAATATCAAAATTTCAAAAGCTTATATTATGTTGGTAAAATCTTGTCGAAAGGCCTTTTCGACCAACGTTCTGTAAGAAGCATGAGTTCCACAGATGCCCCGTGTATGTCTTGTAGGAAGTTTAGTCCTTCCCTCTGCGATATGCATCGCATGAGTACCCCTTGTGTGCCTCTTTTGCAGAGGACTCTTTTGACCAAAATATACATTTTGGCCTTTTGGGATAAGCGATCTGCCTCGAGATCGTCATCGGGTATTGTACCCTTCTGAAGATACTCGTAGATGGGAATCATCAAAGTATCCTCGTATTCTTGAGAGGTTGTCTCAATAGGAGTTGTCTATGGTGTTTCGACCAAAGATGACTTTTGGAGTTGCTCCAAGAAATTCCTTTTGGTTCTTGCGATCGGAAAGAAGTCATACGAGCAAGCCGGTGATGCGAAGAAATTATTCTTCGAGGATAAATTATACCTTGAAACCGAAAAAATACTTTTCTAGCTTTGGACATCGATAAGTACCAAGACATGGTCAAATTACAGACCTTTGGTACTCTTTTTCAACCTGATTTACGACTAGTTGAGAGTCTCCTCTCACGAGTAATCGTTGAATCGCTAGTGCTTTCGCAGCTCGTATACCAGCCAATGAACCTTCGTACTCTGCCACGTTGTTAGTGGTCTGGAAGTTTAATTGAATGACATATTTTAAGTTATCTCCGGTAGGAGATTCCGAGACCACCCCACCCAAGCCACTTAAAGTAAGTTACCTATCAAAATACATCGTCCCTTTGGTCATGGGTATCGTCTTTGGGATCTTGAGCAGTTCAGATTTATCCATTCGGCGATAAAATCTATCAAGATCACGGGATTTTATGTCCGTTCGAGACACGAAATGGAGGTCGAAATCCCCAATTTCCACAGACCATTTTGTCATGCATTCCGTTGCTTCCCTGTTCTGGAGGATCACTCCTAAGGGAAACTCAGACGACATAATTATCTTGCGCATCTAGAAATAATATCGTAGTTTCCTCGAAGATATGAGGAGTGCATAAAGAATTTTTTGGACCTGAGGCTAGCGCTTCTTAGGCCCGTGTAAAACTTCACTTACGTAGTAAACTGGTCGTTGGACGTTTTCACGCTCTACGACTAGTACTACGCTCACTGCCTGTGGCATGACAACTAGATAAATTAAGAGCGTCTCTTCTGGCTTCGGAGAAACCAAAATAGGAACACTCGTAAGATACCTCTTGAAATCCTCAAAGGCAGCGTTTGCCACTTCTGACCACTTGAAACCCTCTTGCTTCCTTAGAAGTTTGAAGAAAGGTGGTCCTTTTTCTCCCAGTCGTGCAATAAAACGACTTAAAGCCGTCATGCATCCTGTAAGTTTCCGAACTTCTTTCTTCATGGTAGGTGGGTGCATTTGCATGATAGCCTTTATATTTTCAGGATTTGCTTCGATTCCTCGTACAGAGACAAGGAATCCAAGTAACTTTTCTGAAGAGACTCAGAATACACACTTTTCAGGATTGAGTTTCAGGCGGTGTTTTATGAGGTTGTCGAATGTTTATTGCAAGTTGGAAACATGATTAAGCCGCTTGATGCTTTTTACGACTAGATCGTTAACATAGGCTTCCAAGTTTTGGCCTAGTTGAGGTGAAAAAGCCAATTGCATCAAGTATTGAAAAGAAGCACCAACATTTTTCAGATCAAATGGCATTTTGACATAGCAAAATATTTCAAATAGAGTAATAAATACAGTCTTTTCTTCATCTTCTAGGCGCATATTAATCTGATGGTAGCCAGAATATGAATATAGAAAACTTAATGTTTCGCAACCGGTAGTAGAATCAACCAACGATCGATACGAGGTAGAGGAAAATAATCGTTTGGACAAGATTTATTGAGATCAGTGAAGTGTACACACATCCGCCACTTGCCGTTAGACTTCCTAACCATTACAGGGTTGCCCAACCACTCTGGGTGGTCGACTTCTCTTATAAAGCCTGCTTTAAGTAGCTTGTCCAATTCTGATTTAATAGCATCCCGTCGACCAGGGGTAAATCTTTGTAATTTTTGTTTTACGGGTACTTTGTCAGGCCATAAAGTTAGCCTGTGCTTTATCACTTCCCTGTGGACTATGGGCATGTCAGATGCTTGCCACGCGAAAATATCTACGTTTGCTCAGAGGAAAGTGATGAGGGTCGTCTTCCTATTTGCGGTCAGAAGTATCCCCGATGTGAACAATCTTCGAGTGCTCCTCTGGATCGAGAGGAATCTCTATGACCTGGTCGTTCGACTTTGGGCGCTTTTGACTTCGATCGCTGGTCGAAGATCGCTCCTTGTTATCTTCGAGTTGGTATCGGCCAACCATCTCGAAGGATCGATGGTTGCACGTATGCGCTATCTTCTTATCACAGTGAATTGTGATTACACCTTTGGGACCTGGCATCTTAAGACATTGATACCCGTAATGAGTAGTCATTACGAATTTTGCCAAAGTTGGTCGTCCAAGTATGGCGTTATATGTCGTATCGAAATCGACCACATCAAAGGAGATCTTCTCTGTATACCATGAAGAGAGTATCGTACTAGTCTTACCTTGGTCCTAGGTACTTGCATCTCATCTAGGGTACTCGTAAACAAGATATTTAATGAGCTTCCACCTTCAACTAACACTCGATTTACTCAACAATTGTTGATGGTAGGCTCGACCACGATCGAAAAATGACCTGGTCGAGTGGAAGGGATCAGACAGTCACTCTTCTCGAATGAGATGGTGACTTCCGACTACTTTGGCAACTTATTGACAAAAGGAGGGTCAATGGAGTTTACCTCGTGTTTGACAGCCTTAAGCTGTCATTTTGACTCGTATGCCGATGACCTCTCATAGGTATGCTCGATGGTATGCTCAGGATCTTGGAATAGCATCTCCTCGTTGTCGTCCGACTGCGTACGACCACTGCCTTGCCCTACCTCTTCGAGGGTAGGAAGTGGTCCTTTGCCGTTGTAGTAGTCTTTGAGTTTTCGTTGGAAAACCCGACAGTTGCGAAGGTCATATGCTTCTTTTTTATGGAAAGGGCACCATCATATTTTCTTGTATTTCTTGGCCTTTTTCTACTTCTTGCCACTTCCGCCTGCTTCTTGAGGATTATTATCATCTCGGTCGATGGTTTTGTTCCACTCGACTATTTCTGTAGCAGTCGCATATCGATCGGACATCTTGAAGAGTTCAGCGATGGTAGCCGGAAGATTTAAAGCGATGTTCTCTTTAATTCTTCTGCTACGGACTCCCTGCTTGAAGGCTCTGATAACAAATGAGTTAGAAACATCAGGAATTGAATTGTGAAACTAAGAAGGCGCTGATGAATTGGCGTAAGGTCTCTTGGTCGTTTTATCTTATCTGTGGAGGTCGTCATCCTTTTCAGGGCGATTGTAGGTACTATGGAAGTTAGCCAGCAGAAGGTCACAAAGGTGTTGCCACGAGCAGATAGACTCGAGTGGTTGGTTTAGCAACCACGATCGAGTGGACCCTTCGAGCACAGTCGGAAGGTAATTCACCATGACGCGCTCTCCTCCTCTGCCGCTCGGACAACGGTTGTGTAGATTTGGAGGAACTCGATGGGATTATGAGATCCATTGAATTTCTCCATGTTCATTGGTCAAAACCGTGGCGGCCAGCGAACTACTCGGAGATCAGGCGAGAATGCCCTACATCCGGTAATTACTTTGTAACGCATCCTTTGCGAAAAGAAGGGTTGTCGTCATCGGTGATCGTACACGGCGATACCAAGCGATGGGTGAACCCGACTTATGATAAGTCCCGATTCTACGAGGGTAATACTCCTCGTATCTCGTCTCGCTTGCTCTAGACCTGCGTAGCCGGAGTGGTGAGCGATCACCTCTCCGAGAGCTTGTTTATCTTCAAGCGTTCGAAGAAGCTTTCTCCGGTTAGGAGAACGACATACCCTGTTGTCGCGTCGATCTCCGTGCGGTGAGTTGTTTGAAAGACCGAAAGCTGATGGAGTCGTACCGCTACGACTTCTGGTATGATGACGGTGAGGGTGCTTGAGTCTGGTCATCGCGCTTCTAAGCCTTCAGTGATATCTTGAGCGAATAGGTCATAGGCAGGCGCTCGGTCAAGCTCTCGAGTTGGGTTCTTGAGTAGATCACTGATATGTTGGAGTTCCTGAGCTTCTTTTGACTGATACTGAAAGCGCTCAGGCAAATTTCTCTAAGCTGCTATTCTTCTCTGTCTAGTTGTCTTGGGATCTTCCATGTCTGATCCTTGAGTTTGCCTCAATGAAGTGTGATTATCTCGAGGATTTCTCGCACGCTCATCAGAGTGTTGACCCTGTTCATCACTGGAGGTGTCCATACCATTGCCATGAGGGGTCGCAATGTGTGATCGTCGGGGAGTGTCCTTAGTCCTGTCTCTAGGAGAGTGATCATCACGTGAGAGAAGGACGAAGACCTCCCGTTGATGACTTTCATTTGCGCTCGAGGCCTCCTCGAGGAGTAGTCGAAAGACACCATCTGGCGACTTGGAGCAAACCCCTCTAAGAAGGGGAATGCAGGTTTAAGCTGTCTGTCCATAAATTAGCCTGCGATGGGATGGTCGAACTTGCAGAAAAAACATGGTCGACCCTATCCTCTGTGGGGCTAACCGGACAGACAGTAACACCAGGTGCTGATGAAGCTCCAGAATAATGGCTTCCAGGACTTGCCGTGACAGGTCGGACTGCCTTAGGTGGACTTGAACATTTGGAGGGGGAGGCCTTGCCATGTCTGAGTCTGCATCTCGGGCGATCCACGCTTATGGTCGGATTGACCTCGCTCTTTAAGGAAGTTAATTAGTTCCTCATTTGGGCGTAACGTTGTGGGGATAAGTATCCTCCTCAACTCCATCGGTGGTATTGTCTCTGGAGAATGATGTTCGGCGACATCACCATCGGATGATACAATACTCGGCTCGTAGTCGAAGCCGACATCCATATCGATATCTGCGTAATCAGCCAAGTTGAACTAGTTCTCCTCGTTCCACTCTCCTGCCATGGAAGCATTAGAGTTGGGAGAAGATGAAGGAAAGGCGATGACCGTAAGAAGAACCCCTGACGGCGCCAATTGTCGGTGTTTTAGAACCAAACTTACGTAATGATTGTTTGATTGGGGTCTTCAAGACTCAAATCACGCAGAGAGAATGACACATGTATTTTTATACAGGTTCGCGCCTTCTCTGGAGAGAATAACAACATTACTCCCGTGTGGCTATATTAAGGATGTTGGTTACGATCAAGAGAAAGATTGAAATACAATGTCTTGTGCTCTGATTGTGTCTTTCTTCCTCTCTCTGCCGTCGGTGATTTCTCCTTTTATAGCGTGCTCGAAGTGAGCGATAATTTCTCGGACCCAAAGGGCATATCAATGCCGGATGATGGCGCGATTCTAGGAGATTAATGTTGAGAAGTAACGTTCCCACGACGCTAGACAGTTATCACCAAGACAGAGAAATTAATCGTGCAGTTATTCCAGAAAATAATAGCGTATACTGACTGTTTGATGCCCTAATTAATTGGGCCTACTTATCTGTAAGGTCGATCGATTATAGGGTGGTTGAGGTGATCGTAGAAGAACTTATGATCATGTGCTAGTCGTAGAAGAACTTACTACTATGGGGTGGTCGTAGCTGACCTGGTCGTAGAAGGACTCACGACCATAAGGTGGTCGTAGAAGAACTTACTACTCCAGCTTCTCCCTTATGAACATTAAGGGGTATACTCAAGAACCATATAATGATGTCATTATCTATAATAAAGATTACGAATAAATAATTAAATGGGGATTCTAGATGCTTGTCAAGAAGGTTTCCTTTTGTGTGTGTGTGAAGTGGCACATGTTGGTTCTTCGAGAAATCAAAAGCATTTGAAGACTCCTAAAAGAATATACTTTTTTTCCCAACAAATAACGAAATAGTCAGGTGTTGAAAGAAACAAAACAAACATAGAATTAGGTCAAAGAATTTGGTGTTTATCTAACCTAAAACCCCGCTTTAAAATGTCCGGGCCGGGCGCATTTTCTCTCTGTTGTTGTGCTCAATATTTTCATCTTTCAAAAAAGAAATTAAAACAAAACATGATTCAGAAACGATTTTCGAACGCAACTTAACCAGTCTTTAAGACTGAAAGAGATCAACTTTCCACGTAGGCTTCGCTTACATATTAGAAAAGGAAAATTCCATCGTAGCAATTCTTCAGTCTCTTCTGATGCAACTTGTCACGTCAGTTTTTACAATATATCTCTGTATCTTCGGCTCAAAATCACCCGAGCTCGAATCTAAACCTAATTTCATGTCCAGAGTAACCATCTCCTCTTTGTTTAATTGTTCATCCAGTTGCATGGAAAGGAATGTCAATTGATCATCTAGCTGGAGGAGAGGAGAACATTCAGAACGCAAATCCGAATCGACCCAAGAAGATATGTTTTTTTTTAAAAAAAAATAGGAAATCCACTCAAGGATCTCTCTCCACTTGAAAGATTAATCAAAGTTGGATGGTCCTTTACTCCTAGAACCTAAACCTGCAACAATTAGCATCCAATTAGATTCCTAATGAGCACTGGCCGTTCTTTTCTTACATGTCTCTCCTAATCGCTGCTTTTTTCGCTGCACCGAATTATCCCCACCATTCTACAGATTCTAGATAGCTAGCACCTTATTCTCCCAGTCCCAGGCATGCGTTAGATCGATGGAATAAACTAAACAACCTTTGTACCACAATCTCCCTAGAGATCACACACAACACCAGCACTACAGCCTCATGGGTTCGAAGTATATATATGAACTCAAGCACTACAACCTTTTAAGCCACCGAGGTAATTAAACTCTAAACACTAGACCGGGGAATGATCCTCGGTAAACATCGATCGAATCACTGTGCCGGATCTCAATTATAAAAGCAGAATAGAGTACGGAACTGAAACCTCCGTGCGACTAATCAAGACTGAAGATCAGCTTGTGTGTTGGCTCGAGGCTCGAAACGAGATGACAAAGCAGAATTGGGCAGTGACTGGATTGCCAGAGAGAAGGAAAACAAAGCAAGATTATTGTGGAAAGGCGAGCAAAAAATTGCGAGAGAAGACAGGCAAAGGCCCAGTAGTAGTACTGTACCTGTAGCAGCCGTATGGGGCGGAGGGAAATTAAAAGAGCAGAGAGAGAGAGAGAGAGAGAGAGAGAGAGACCTATGGCTACTGGCTATTGCCCAAAGGGAGGGAGGGGAGGGGAGGGGAGGAGAATATTCCCCACGTCGCACCAGACAAAAGGGATATTCACAGGACGACTTGGACAGGGCACCGCTGACGCGTGTCACGAGGAGAAAGTGCCTCTGCTCAGTCCACAACTGTCAGAGCAATTGTACATCTTCCTCTTGACTTGGAATCACCGAGCTACGGCTCATGCAGGCACGCACCACTGGATCAGTCCAAAACGCAAAGACAACTTTTGTTGTTCTGGCAACTTGATTGAATTTCTGGCGTGAGACTATGAAATTGGATTAAAACGTTGGCTACTTTGTTCATGAATCATGGTAGATTAATGACTATTTAAGGTTAAGGTAGCCTCGTGATCTAGTGTACTGATCGAGGAGTATCTCAAGGAAATCTCCAGGTCCATGCTCGAGTCTGTAACATGTGGAACGTTAGAATAATAATTATATTTCCCAAGGTACCAAATATAATGTAAAGTCGCATTTAGATGCAATAATGCAAACTCCACTGCACTGTTGGATGAGGGGTGTGTGTGTGTGTGTGTGTATAAAAGAAATGAGAAGGAGCGAGCACGTACTTGTAAATTCAGCAATCTATCCATTAATTACTCATCCAACGATCTACTAGGTGCAAAGTCTGTGTAATTGTACAAGACATGACACGAGTGTGTACTAGATACATGTCTATTTCTGCAAATACGTACCTAAAATTTTGTACAGCGAGTAGAATAGAAAATAAGAACACTGCACTTGGATCCAATCGAGCGGCCAGCTTTGGGCATGAAGCCCAATTAACTCGATCGGCTCAACGTGTATGACCATCAAACCACGAACGTTTGTGTTCAGAGCTTCTGAAACATGCATGCTGGCACTTAGCTTGCGCACAAATACGTACGGAATTTTTATACATTTTTTTTGTTCGTGAATACATACATACATACGTACGGTTGTTCACGTAGGGTATGTATACGTATCAAATGTACCTTCACGCTGTTCGTACAGAGAGAATCCAGGGAAAAGGTAGGGATTGGAGTCTTGTACCTGAAGACTGCCCCAAGAAAGCGACCAACCCTAATTATTGCACAGGGAATTCGATGCACCAATACACATACACCTTTCTCCTTCTCTCTTTCTCTCTACCCCTAGTATAACATACATGCTTGTATGGAGAGAGAGAGAGAGAGAGAGAGAGAATCTTCTTAGCTTCCTGCCCACTTCCTAAAAAGCCAAGAGTAGTAGCAGCAGGGGAGATTCTCACATTCTCCCTCACTCATCCGCTCTCTCTCTCTAAAGCACACCATGTTTTCCTGTGTCCTTTCCTTGTGTGCGCTTGATATCCCCCAAAGCCTAAGATATTCCTTGCTTGAGCCATGCTGATATATTCCTTGTGAATGCAAAGTGTGCCAGCCCAGTACTACACTTCTTGCACACACACACAGAGGCATAGATACATGTGTTACTCTCTCATCTTGGTGAAGGCTGAAGAGCTTCTGTGTGAAGGGATGCGCCACCCTTTTCAAAGCAAAGAGAGAAGAATCTTTTCATATCTTTGGGGGCTTGAATTATGTGTGGTATATGCTTTACTGCTTTACCATTTTCTCCTTTGATTAATTATGCAGGAATCATCCATTAGAACCCCCCCCCCCTCCAAAACAAAAACAAAAACAAAAAGGTGGCACTGTTTGAGCATCTATGATATTTCTTAACTAATGTCATTAGGTATTAAATTTGCTTCCTTTTTGATTTTTGTAATGCAAGTAGGGAGTTGGAGGGGGGAGGTGGTGTGATTCCCAGCTGGGTATATCTGGTGATTATCCCCGTGTTTTGAAAATCAATATAATTAGTTAAAAGGTAAATATTCTCCAAGACACCTAGTTGGTTCTCTCTTAAGACTTGCAAGGTTCTCTTTGGACTACTTTGAGCCCACCTTTAATTCTTTTGGATCAGACGCACCCAACTAAGCTTTCCTATGGGTGATGGGTAGATTTCTCATTGTAAAAACCATTGTAAAGCTAACTTACCACAAAATGAGGCATCCATGTAAAAAGATTGACCAAGAAATTACATTTCCATGGCACCGGTTGAGTGGCCAAACACTCAATATGTAGGACAAGAAGACTTGGCCAACAAAATAAAGTTTCAATTTTCCATGCATGCATGATGACCAGAGAGATTGATCAGATGAGGATGTGTATATACCAACTTTCAAGGGCAGAGGTCCATTTGGTTTGAATGAAACAGCCAGTAGTACACATGCATATGGTTAGACTTGACTAGAGAGAGAGAGAGAGAGAGGTACAAAACCACATGACAACAAGTTTTGATTCCCCTGTACATGAAACCTCCTGCACTACTGCATGCAGAAGCTTATAGCTTTTGCGC
Organism: Hsuehochloa calcarea; assembly: GCA_036346395.1. Taxonomy (NCBI): domain Eukaryota; kingdom Viridiplantae; phylum Streptophyta; class Magnoliopsida; order Poales; family Poaceae; genus Hsuehochloa; species Hsuehochloa calcarea. The sequence goes on along the minus strand of CM070593.1, from coordinate 77,809,990 downwards.
CTTTGATCTTTGCAAGAAGTTACCATGCCTCTGCTTTATCCCTCCCTAGCTACTAGCTAGCTCTAGCTCGCAGCAAGATCATACACACATACATGCATAACTTTTCCTTTTATCCCCCTCTAAATCCAACTTTATTCCCTCTTCCCTCCCAAAACTCACCCTTAAAAAGAAGCCGATTCCCTCTCTGATCCCCCATCAAACACATACTCTCTCTCACATTCTCTCTCTACATCTCTCTCTCTCTCACACACACACACACACACACACTTGATATCTAAGTGGTAATATACGAGAGCGAGCTGTAGCTGCACCTCTATAGTAGTGTAAGCTACAACACAAACACTCCAACACGGCAGAACTTGGCAACATGAATTCTTCACCTTCTGACCTAACCCTAGACTACAAACCCAACAGCGGCGGCGGCGGCACGGCTGTCGATGGCCACCACCTGACGACGGAGCAGGCGACGCAGAAGCTCCAGGAGTTCCTCTCCCGCCTCGAGGAGGAGCGGCTCAAGATCGATGCCTTCAAGCGCGAGCTCCCGCTCTGCATGCAGCTGCTCAGCCATGGTAACGTATCGATATTCAATGCATATGCATACGTACCAGCTACAGCTACAAGCCCTAACAATGAGTGCGTGCAGCCATGGAGGCGTACAGGCAGCAGCTGGAGGCGTACCAGATGGAGAGCCAGGGCGGGGCGGCGGCGGCGAGGCCGCTGGTGCTTGAGGAGTTCATCCCGCTCAAGAACATCGGGATCGACGCGGCCGACAAGCCGGGGAACCCGCCGTCGGAGAAGGCGAGCTGGATGGTGTCGGCACAGCTGTGGAACGGGCCGGCGGCGGACACGGCGGCGAAGGGGCCGCAGACGCCCAAGGAGCACTCGGAGCACCCGCTCGATACCAGCCCCAAGCTCAGCGCGCTCGATGGCGGCGCCGGTCAGCGCAACGGCGGTGCCTTCCTCCCGTTCTCCAAGGACAAGGCCATGGCGGAGAGCGCGGCGCTGCCGGAGCTCGCCCTCGCGCCCTCGGAGAAGGATGCAATCGCTGGCGCCGGCGCCGAGGTTGACAAGAAGCCGTACCACGACGCCGGAAGCAACAACGGTGTCGTCGCGAGGAGAGACGTCCAGAACGGGGCAAAGCTGACGTCGACGGCACCGGAAGGGCAGGTGCCGCCGCCACCTCCGCAGACCCACCGGAAGGCTCGGCGGTGCTGGTCACCGGAGCTGCACCGCCGCTTCGTCAATGCCCTCCAAATCCTCGGCGGCGCTCAAGGTACGCACATCTAGCTACATGTATGATCGATCGATGCATCAAACAAAAGCTTAATTTACATGTGTACTAAAGACAAAAGCAATCTTGTTTGTTCTTTGCAAATTAAAGTGGCGACCCCGAAGCAGATTCGCGAGCTGATGAAGGTGGATGGATTGACCAATGATGAGGTGAAAAGCCATCTCCAGGTAATTATAATCTCATCATCCATGCATGCTCGATCTCTATGTACGTACTAGTAGTATACATGTAGTAATACTTTTATTATGAGTTGTTAATTAAGATTTATGAATAGTATGATACAAACACATGCATATCTGATTCTAAAGTTCTAAATTGATTCTTTTCTTATGTTGTGAGCAGAAGTATAGGTTGCACACGCGGCGGCCTATGCCGGCCCCGCCGACGGCGGCGGCGCCGCCGCCGCAGCTTGTGGTTCTCGGAGGCATATGGGTGCCGCAGGAGTACGCGACGCAGGCAGCGACGCCGGCCATCTACGGGGCGCACCCGGCGACGCAGCCGCACTACACGGCGGCTGTGGCGGCGCAGGAGTACTACCAGTCCCACGCGGCGGTGCACCACCTGCAGCACCACCCGGCGGCCGCCATGGTGCACCGCGCAGTGGCGCCCCCGCCTCCTCCCGCGTACAAGGCGGCGGCGATGGTGGGTTCCCCGGAGTCGGAGGGGCGGTGCAGCGGGGGCGGCAGAGAGAGGTCGGAGAGCATCGAGGAGGAGGGCGAGGGCGAAGAGCGGGAGGAGGAGGAGGACGACGACGAGATGGCGGCGTTGGCGGCGAAGGCCGACGCCGAGGAGAACGCCGCCGGCGCAGGAGTGATTAAGTACTAATTAATCAAGTAGCACGCGCTATTAGCTAGCTTAATTAATCACGCTAGGATCGTACTTAAGCCGGTATTATTTGCTCTGGAAAGTGATTTTTTGTTCGTGCGCGGAGAATGGAAGCCGACCTCTCGACCGCTCAAGCGGAGTGGAGCAGAGTGAATTGGAGTGGGAGTCTGAGGTTGTCTCATTCGCGATGTCTTTGTCGCGTTCACATATGGGATGGATTTGTGAGGGCTTTTCTTTCTTCCTTTTCTTCTTCTTTTGGGCTTGCCGTTCTTGTCCTTTGTTTTTTTGTTTTAAATAATCTAGTAAATATGTGGTGATGGAGATATGAGCTAGAGATAATTGTTTGTGAAATGTGCACTCAGCTTCAGGAGTATGTCATCCTGTTATGTTTGTTCTTATTAAGATGGAATTGTCACTTACGAATAATGCAAGCCTATTTGTAATGGATAAATTTTACAAATAATTGTTGTGGTTTTCGCAGAAAAATATATATATATATATATGAAAATACTGTGCCCCAAACATTGTAACTTTTCCTGATACAGTAATAATGTGCTGTCTATTTGGACAGTAGGAAGTGGAAAAATCTTCTTTGTGCGTTGTGGGCAATCCCGTGAGGACTGCTCTTACAGCCATCTGATCATGATTTCACGAGTTTTAGGCCCTGTTTGTTTAGGTTTTTTGCCTGGCTTATAAGCAAAAGCTAAACAAAGTGGCTTTTATCGACTTATAAAAGAAGTTTTAAGCCTAAATAGTAGGAAGATGTCTTTTTGGCTTTATGGAATAGAATAGCGATTATACTAAGTTCGCTAAAATTACAAAATGCCATTCGATATATAAACATGAATCTCTCTTTTTTCACCCTTTCCCACCCTCCGTCGCTCCGATCCTTTCTCCTCCTCCTCTCCCGTCGCCAGCTTGCCCTCCTCTCCTCTCCTCTCTCCCACAGGCGCCTCCGTTGCCTCACCGACGCCACCTCCCCACCGCCGCCTCCCATCTTCTCCCATGGCGCCGCCTCCTCTCTCGCCCCAGCTTGCTGCCCCTCCCTCCCCTCCTCGACAGTAGGCGCCTCGTCACCTCTGATGTCGCCGCCTCCCACCGACGCCGCCCATCTTCTCCCAGCTGGCGCCTCTCTCAGCCGCCTCCTCTCTCCTCCACGACGGCGCCGCGCATATCCTCCCACCGCACGCGCCTCCCATCTCCTCCACACAAGGGCAATTCGGACTTTTTATCCTTCACACAACTCAATAAGCCAACATCCTATAAAAGCGGGATTAAACACAAAGCTTGGCTTAAAAGTGGGCTTATAAGCCAATTAAGCCAAAAAGTCTGCTTTATAGTAAAAGCCTGTCTAAACAACAGGCCTTAGTACAAGATCGATTAGATATATAAGAGTATTCCCCACGCGAGGATTGTCCCCTATGAAATTTTACTCCGGACAATTTTTTTGATTTGCTTGTGCTTTTTGTGATGTCAATTCAGAATTTTGTTTCTGCAAACAACTCCGATGACTACCACTTTTCTTTTCTTTCTTTTGTTTCTGCAAAAAAAAATTCAGGCCCATGTACGGATGCGGTGTAGGCCCTATAATTTATGGCCCAATATATCTTCAACCACGCCAATATGGCGCACTTCAACTACCAAAAAAGACTGAATACTTGCTAGTATTTCGGGTCAAACTAACTAGTTGGGTCTTAAAATGGTAGCTCTCTCTCCTATCTGTCTATCGCGTATGGAGTGCAAATTGTGTTGTGACTTGTGTTCAAGGTGTAAGTGGAAGTGGATCCATAGTTAAATCTCGACCACCCGATCAAGCGACAATGGCTCGGATTGGTCGCCACGTTTCAACCCGACCGCCTCCGACCTCCAGCGAGCTGTCCACGCTGCAACACAGTCCCCCCGTCTTCTCCGGCGCCGGCTTAGACAAGAGATGAACCCCAAAACTAACGAAGTAGCAGGTGGTAAGTATTCCTCGTTGGTCACGTGAGGTTCATGTGCGATCCTCACCGGCCGGCCTGACATGGCATGGGCTGCCGTGCCGAGCAACGGCCGCGATGCCCGCCGCGGCGGCCGCGCGCGCCACCTGCGTAGCCTCGTCAACTGCCTCGGCCTCATTTTTGCCCTCGCTATTACAAGCTAATATCCACAATGCCCCTCTGCACTTAGCATTACCACATGACACAGTCACACAGCTAATGGCAGTTCTGTAATATGTTCTACCGATCAGTGGTGTTCTTGGTAGCTAACAAGTAACCCTCTGTTTCTGTGTCCCTTCCTGGCGAAGTCAAACTCAATACTATATGTCCGTTTTTCTAGAACCCTAATTCCATGAAGCCGAGAGGGATTAACCGGTGAAAAAATAATGCAATAGAAGCATATATGAGGGCCGACTATTAGATTAGATTCCAAGTGATCCAATCTGGTCCAGGATTTTTTCTAGATCTGACACATTCTGGTCAGAGATCCATGCACTGTACAAGAGCAGAGGGGGTCGCGCCGTCCTGGTGAGCTGAGCGGTTCTTGGACACTGAAGAGGAGGGGACTGAAGAAATTTCTGTGCTAAGGTCAGTAACCAAATCACTCTATCATCTTCAGTACCATTACATTAGTTCACCATTAGAGAAAGTTTAGTGCGCGTTTGTATTTTTCTCTCTCCATTCGAGTACGTTTGGTACTCTCCAACTAGCCAAGAACCGTGCAGATTTTACTGTTATTTTGGTACTCCTCCACAATTGCATAGCTGAATTCATGTAAGAGTTTTTCAGATAAGTATGCTAATCTGGTGAAAATTTTCTAGTGTCCGACTAAGTTGCAGTTGTCAAATGTTAGTCTAAACAAGAAGTGATCTTCAGTACTGCACCATTGTGATATCAGTTTGCTCTCTTGCAGCAATGGTCGCAAAAAAAATGCAGTTTATCGGCGCGTTCTTGCTGCCATTGTTTGCCATCGCTTCCTCGTTTGATCCATTTAACCGGAATGAGCAAAGCTTGGACCCGATGGGCGGTGGGCAGGGGCAGGGCCCCTTCATCCCCCACGAGTACGTCCGCTTCGCCGACGTCAAGCGGCAATGCCGATCCGTGCTCTCCTCCGCCGCCGAGCTCACGTTCGACGCCAACCGCGCCAATGCCCTCATGCAGGAGCTGTCCTTCGTCAAGGGGGACTGGAAGCAGGACGTCGACGGCGCGCCGCTGATGCCGTTCGATGGCACCGACGTGCCGGACGGCGCGGCCGGGGCGCCGGACCCCCTGCCGCTCGCAACGTTCAAGCCCACGCACGTCGACGTGGCGCGCCGCGGGAGGGCGGCCCTCAACGTCAGCGGCGTCATCGGCGTCGCCATCTGCCGCAACGGCACCGGCCCGGAGATGGGGCAGTACGTGTCGCCGGAGTTCAAGGTGTGGCCCGGGTGCACCGAGCTCAAGATACTCTTCGAGGGCGTGTACACCGAGAATGGTGACGGCGAGAGCGTGTTGTGCATGGTAGGCAACGCCGTGCTCCCGAGGCGCGGCAGCGACGCCGCCAACCCGTGGGACTGGGCCAAGAACACCGACCACAACAACTTCCAGCCGCCGATTACGAACGACAAGAACATCCTGCTCGTGCTCCGGTACCCCACGACGCTGACGCTGACGACGCGGGCCGTGCGCGGTGAGCTGACGAGCACGAACGGCAAGTCGGACGCCGCCTACTTCGACGCCGTCCGGCTGCTGTCGCAGCTGGGCGCGTACTCCAACTACAAGTTCGGGTCCGAGGAGCTCGTCGACACGGCGTGCAGCCCGTACCCTTACCGCGACGACGTCCTCGGCGACGGCAGGGGGCTGTACAGGGGTAGCTCCTTCTGCGGCATCCTCGACCGGTTCACGTCGGAGGACGTGCTCACCGTCGTGCCGAATTGGAAGTGCAACTCGACGGACGCGCTCTGCCGGAGGCTTGGGTCATTCGAGACCGACAAGGCGATCGACGCGACGGACGGCGGGTTCACGGACGTCAGCATCGTCATGCAGGACGTCCGGTGCGACCGAGGAACTCCCGAACGGCGAGAGCTCGGCGAGGGTGTCTGCTGTGTTCCGGGCCGTGCCCCCATGGGAGCACTCGTACACGGCGGCGAAGCGGAGCGGGCTCAGCGGCATGACGCTGTCGGCCGAGGGCGTGTGGCGCGCGTCCACCGGCCAGCTCTGCATGGTGGGGTGCCTGGGCGTCGGCAAGAAGGCGTGCCACTCGCGCGTATGCCTCTACGTGCAGACGACCTTCTCGGCCACCCGCCGGAGCATCACGGTTGGTCAGATCACCCTCATCGAAGGCGGCGGTGGCGTCGCGCACTTCCCGCTATCGTTCAAACGGGCGGTGCACCCCTCGGAGCTGTGGAACCGGTTCGGCGTTTTCGGCGGCTCGCCGCTGAGTATGGCGTACAACTACACCAAGGCCAAGCAGGCTGGCGAGTTCCTCCGCCGAAGCGAGCCGTTCGACTTCGGCACCGTCATCGCCAAGTCGCTGCTGAGCTATCCGAGGAAAGCCAGCAACCTCGCCGACGAATCGATGAGCCTGTCCAACCTCGCCAACGACCTCACGCTCCACGTCTTGGCCGTGCCCGACCCTTTCCCTCGTGAGCGGTTCGAGCGACCGTTCCTTCAGCTCGAGGTGCTCGCTCTCGGACCACTCGTCGGCCGCTGGAGCTCGCCGTCGTCCCAGAGCGTGCCGGTTCCGGGGACGCCAGACACACTTGGGCGTGACAAAGAACCCTCGTCGTCGCAGCCGGAGACGACGACTCTCCTCAACGTGTCTGCGGAGCTCTCGCTCTCCGGGGAGCCTTACGTGAACGTGTCAACCCTGTCCTTGGAAGGCGTGTACAACCCGGTGGATGGCCGGATGTACCTGATGGGCTGCCGGAGCATCCAGGCTCCGTGGCGAGACTTCTCGACGATGGCGGAGCTCGAGGACGGCATGGATTGCTCGATCGAGATGAGGGTGGAGTACCCGCCGACGACGGCGCGGTGGCTGATCAACCCAACGGCGAAGGTGCACATCGCCAGCACGCGCGATCCCGGAGACCCACTGCACTTCAACGAGACGGTGCTCCAGACGCTGCCGATCCTCTACCGGGAGCAGAGGCAGGACATCCTGTCGCGGCGGAGCGTGGAGGGGATCCTGCGCATCGTAACGCTGGCGGCGGCCATCGCCGCTGAGTTTAGTCAGCTGATGTACATCAAGGCGAACACCGATGTGGTGCCGTACGTGTCCCTCGTCATGCTGGGCGTCCAGGCGCTCGGCTACAGCGTGCCGCTGATCACCGGAGCGGAGTCGCTGTTCGCCCGGATCGCGGCGTCGGGCACCGACGGCGCGGCGCCGCCGTCGTACGAGGTTGACAAGAGCCAGCTGTACTGGACCATCGACTGCATCGTCAAGATCCTCGTCCTCGCCGCCTTCCTCCTCACGCTCCGGCTCTCGCAAAAGGTGTGGCGGTCGCGCATCCGCTTGCTGACGCGCTCGCCGCTCGAGCCGGGGCGCGTCCCGAGCGACCGCAAGGTGCTCCTCTACAGCTTCGGCGCGCACCTGCTCGGCTTCACGGTGATCCTCGCGGCGCACTACGTGAGCGTGCTCGGCCGGCCGCTGCGGCCGGAGGACTCGTACATGGACGCGCGCGGCAAGTCGCACGCGCTGCGCGAGTGGGCGGTGACGCTGGAGGAGTACATCGGCCTCGCGCAGGATTTCTTCCTCCTCCCGCAGGTGATCGGCAACGTGCTGTGGCGCATCAACTGCAAGCCACTCAAGAAGAGCTACTACGCCGGCGTGACGGCGGTGCGGCTGCTGCCGCACCTGTACGACTACATCAGGGCGCCTGCCATCAACCCCTACTTCGCGGAGGAGTACGAGTTCGTCAACACCAGCATGGACTTCTACTCTAGGTTCGGCGACGTGGCGATCCCGCTCGCCGCCGTGGTGCTCGCAGCCGCCGTGTACGTGCAGCAGCGATGGAACTACAAGATCATCAGCAAGACCGTCAAGACGCAGCAGAAGAAGCTGCAGCACCTCGGGTCCCGGGTGTACGAGCGGCTGCCGTCCATGTCGTCCGGAAACTTCGAGGCCGAGCTCGCCTCCGGCGTCAACGAGGGCGTCGGCCTGCGCCGGGACACCAGCCTGGGTTAATCGATCGTCGATCGATCGGCTCTCTAGTTCTTTTGCTCTCGTAGGTTAATTTGCATGATCTTGTGTATTACTAGAAGTTCAATAAAGTTTCTTATAGCTTTGAGCTTTCGTTCACATGCAGTTCTGCATTTCTGCTCATCTGATAGTCTTTGTGTGTCAGTGTCTAGCTGATGTTTGCTGATGTGGAATAATTGTTCTGCTCAGTCACTAAGTGCAGTTTCACTTCCCCTGCTATTTCTGAACACATTCCAATGAGAAGAATTTTGGAATGGCGCCCGAATCGTCATGGTATTTATTATAGATTGTAAAGGTTGCTGAGATTATCTGCAACTTCCAATCTTGTTTGGCAAATCTAGCGAGCTTGCTAGTCAGTACTATTATATCTGCTATGTAAATGCACCTAGTAGTTAATAAAAGCAGAAGATAATCTAGCTACATGTAGGCGAATGAAAGGGTCAGCTCGAGCGATATTTTGTGCTCTTGGTCCTGCTCTTTATGCTGGAGAGCCACTGCCTCTGTTGCTCCACTGTAAGAGGACGGCTGCAGATGATCGGTGCTGTCACTTGGCCCGGAGGCGCCAACGCCTGCGAAACGCTGCAGACGATTGGAGCAGAGCAGTTGTGTAGTGTTAACAGAAAAACTTCCATTGTAGCTATAAAAAAAAAAAAATCTTTTTAGGAGGTTTCAGAATGCAAGGACCAATAGCCGGTTGCAACAAGGCTTGACAGTTCTACAAGATTCCAAGAAAATTATGTAACCAACTTTATCAATTCTTTATTTTTAAAGTCTTCTTTTACTAGCTTACTAGACCTTGTGATGCTTTTATGTGTAACTGCTAACGTTTGATTTCAGATAGTTCAACTCAATGCCTTACATCCTACAATTGGCATGCAATGGACCAACACACTGTAATGTATACAGTACCTGAAAAGCAAAATTACAGAACTGAACTTTCTCTTGTTATTGGAATGCAGTTTTCAGAAAACTGACTTAATGAGCGTATGTATATGAGTAAAAACAGAACTAGTGAGTAGGTTGATACATCAAAAATTCAAAATCATCAAATAACCAAATTCAAGAACTAACCACAAATGCATTTCTTTTCCAAGAGTAAGAGACCGGAAAAAAAATGCAACCCAACCAAAAAAGAGAAAAGCAAAGATAAGCATGCACAGCAAAGAAAGATGCCCTCTGTGAAAACGATGCATGTACGTAGAAGCTACAAGAACTGACCTCGCGGCGGCGCGTGATGTTGCCATCGTCATCGACGTGGTAGCCGGCCTCAGCACAGAGCGCCCGGAGCACGTCGTTCTGGTCGGCGTGCTTCGGCAGCGTGTACCCGGCGAGGGTGCGCAGGCCGGCGTAGATCCTCGTGGCCACCTGCCGCCGCCGCCGCTCGCGCTCCCGATTGTTCTCCCGCTCCCGGGGCGTCGGGTGCCTCAGCGACGTCGTCACCCAGCCGCCCCGCCCCCGCCGCCGCACCGTCCACGGCCCCCGCGTGGAGCGGATGCACCCCCTCCTCCTGGCCACCACCGCCGCCGCTTCCGCCTCACCCTCCTCCTTCCCAGCTCCTGCCTCCATTGGCGTCAAACCTTCCATTACTTTCAGAAGCTAACTCGCTCACTCACCTGACCAATCTCCCTCTCAACCTCACTCACACATATTTATAGGAAGTAGACTTACTGTGGCTAGCTCACTCACTCACTCACCGGTATGGTAAACTTACTGTGGCATGTTCGTTACTGAGAGTAGTAGGTGATCGTGGATTTGTCCTGCTGTCCACGAGCAAAAGTAGTTTGCATGCAGTAACTTGTAAAAGTTGTGGAGGTAGATAGTTTTGCTGTTGTCTCTGTCTGTTCATTTTTTTGATGTAACATGCAGTTACATCGTTTGCATGCAGTAACAAGCGGTAACGGCGAAATTACTCATGATTTTCTTCTTCTTCTTTTGATGTTTTTTTGTCTCTGTCGGTTCATTTGCTCCTGTTTAGAAGTGACACGATACTTTCATTTGTAGAAGGATTTGAAAGTTTGAATCGAAACGACGCGATTTTGCAAGTGACCAGTTACTTGTTTTATTTAGTTTGTTTTTTTACATTGTGCTGCTGCTGTGAGCTTGTAAAGTGCGCATTTGTTTAGAAAGGAGACCACTTCACCATTTCATCAGTTCAGTAGTAAACCAACCCAGATTATTCTGGCGCAAAGGGGATATATTTTATGTCAAATGGCAATAGGATTAAATATTTTCATTGCATTCAGCAGGGTTTGGCGAGAGATAAATGTGCATGCCGTGACATGATGAGAACTAGCATGAAATTCTGACTACTAGGTGACAAAAAAAAAGTTACTTATTACTACTGTACTATGTGGAACTTTGCAATACAGCAATGTAACAACACTTACTAGTTGTTCATACAGTAAATATGGCACTGCAAGAGAGTGAATAGAACTGAAGTTTGGGTTATCCCGGAAAATGAGACAGCGTATCTGAGCATGGTATGGTAATTTCTTTTACTTGGATTCTTTCCCTCCTTTGTTTGGACTTCACCTGTAATGTGGTTAACTTCCATTCAAGGACTCCTCCATCTCCCTACGTACAGCTGGCAGTTAATCTTGCTACACCAAATATTTGTACACTGTGATCGAGAAGCTAATCCCAATGGCAAAAGAAATTGGTGGTGATAAAAATTCAGAGATGGCCTTTTGGCCTAGATATATATGTGTGGTAATTTGGTAAAGGCTGGGAGTTGAGTTGTATGCATGCATGCATGAGAATTCTGAGATTCTAATGCACAGAGATCTCATGAGCCATGCATCAAAATCTGGTGACTCCTGCTCCTGTTTGACCACCCAACTAATCACCCACGATAAAATCTCTACCATTGTCATCATGCATGGCTAGAAATCAGAATAAACAAGTACATATGAGCAGCCAAGAAAAAGAAACGTTAAAATCAACAACTAATTTGGTTATGTGATCTCATCTACCACACCAGCGCCGAAAGCCAGAGCTGCATGCACACATGCATTTTTGCATTGCATGCAATTGTAAGATGGTTTTCTAGGTGTCTCACTTACCAGCCTAGGCACAATACAGTACAGTTATGTACACCTGCATGCGGCCAAGTGGTTAACCATAAAGGCTAGAGCTGAAAAGGCAGGCAAGATCCAAATGGGGCATGAAACCATCGGAAGTACTGAGATGAAAATGAGAGTTTTTGGCAATGCTCGTGCGCTAAATAACAATTGTAGTATCCTCTCCTCGGTTTTGACACTGTTTGCACGCTAAATAACTATTTTAACCCACTCTCCGAATCAAAGCTGAAAATATCAGCACGTCGTCGGTACTTCCAATGGTTTCATGCCCCATTTGGATCTTGCCTGCCTTTTCAACTCTAGCCTTTATGGTTAACCACTTGGCCGCATGCAGGTGTACATTGTGATATTCTGTTTTCGGACATTAAATAGTACATTCATTTGGTTTTTGGTTTTCGTTCGATTTTCGTTTCGTCGCTTGAATTCCAAAAACTCCGAGCTTCCCTTAAGCTCGGATTTGTGTTTCAAACCAACCTTCAATTTCGAATTCAAAATTCAAATCAAAAATCAATCTTTTCAGATTGTTGGACCCCTCCAAATATCTATTTCACCTTGGTTTTGCTTGGGCCAGCCCTAATCTTTTGGGCCAACCTATTTTTCCCAGGCCCTCATCTTCTCTCCCTCTTTCCAATTTTCTCTCTCTCCCGGGCCGAATCCACTTCCCCAGCCCAGTCTCCCCGGCCTGTTTTTCCTTCCGCCCAGCCCGGCCCGGCCCGCATTTCCTTCCCTAGCCCACCTCCTCCCGCTGCCTTGGTCCGGCCTGCTCTTTGCTTCCCCTCCAACCTGGCCCGAGTCGCATCGCCTCCCCCACTCTTTCTCTTCTCCCGAGCACATCGCCCCCATCTCCTTATCCCCGTCGCCCGGCCCGGCTCCATCTTCTCCTCCGCGTCGCTCCCACCGACCCACTGCAGTGCCGCCCCACACTTCTCCTGCGGCACCGCCCCCACACCTCTGCCGCGTCATCCCCTGCGCTCACCCCCACCTCCCATGTCGCGCCGCCCCCGCCTGAGTCACCTCCACCGCCTGCCCCCTTCAACGCCGTCCCCTCCAGCGTGCGCGCACTCCTCCGACCAGTCCAAGCTGTGCCGCGTCCCCCGTCAACGCCTGTGACGCAGTCCCGTCATCCTCCCGCCATGCCGCCTGCTCCACCCGCTCCGCTGTTGCCATGGGCTCCCACTCCGTCGCCATGCCGCCACCACCTCCCGGCGTCAGCTCCTCCCTCAGCTCTCTCTCTCTCTCCACTTGGCTATAAAAGCCCCGGCCTCTTCTCAGCTCCCTGCCCCGCTTCTTCTTCCCCTGGTAAGTCTTCAGCGCAATATCCCTATTTTGCTCTTCTCCCCCTCCGGCCGAAGTTCCCCTTTCCGCCTCTGGCCGCACCCATCGCCACCTCAGACCAGCCGCCAACACCAGGAGCACCGCGGCGATGTCCCCGTGCCACCCCAGCAGCCGGCCGCAGCTCTCGGCCACCGCGGACCGCCACCACCAAGCTCCCCTCCTACGCTGCCCCGACTTCCATCGCCGGCCATCTCCGGTGCTCCTCCGTCTCCACCAACCTTCGGTAATGCTCCCCTCCTCTCCCTAGTGCTCCTGATCCTCCTCCCCTGGTGCCCCTTTCCCTCCGGTCGCCATCGCCATCGATTGGCCCCAGTGTCGTCCACCCTCGGCCGCCGCCAACTCCTTCTCGTCGCCGCTCCTGCCGCACCGCCACCTCCCTCGGCATCCCCTCTCCGCTGGCAGTCCATTTTGCTAGTCCTCGCCGTCTCCCCGGCCATCGATCACCGTTGGCAGGCATCGCCCGAGCCTCCTCTTGCTCTGCTCCCTCTCTGTGCTATCTCTCCCCCTCAGTTCCTCTCTCTACCTCTGGCCAGTGGCCCCCTCTCAGTGACATTGGTTCGATCAGCAGTAGTGTGTATGATTTTGTGCACTCTTGATTGCTGCCAATTGTGGTTGCCTTCTGTTAGTCTGAGTTTTGGACAACGCCAGTTTACTGCCCTCTTTGTTTGTTGTCATTGATTACTGTCCTCCAGGCCACTTATTGATTAAGCATTGAGCTATGACTGTGGTTATTGATCAATGTTGGTTTGGGGTTAGCAGTAAGCTTTGGTGGCAGCGGAGTTATTGGCAGTGATTTGTGATTTGTAGCAGATTGGGTATCAGGCAATGGATCTTGTATGTTGATCTGGCAGCGGAGGATTGTCGACAGTAATCTTTGTGTCTAGCATTTGAAACCATGGTTGTGATATGACAATTTGAAATCCTGTAAAGTAATCTAGCATTGAAACCTCTGTGTTTAATCTGTTAATTGGAAAATCCGTGCTTGACTTGCATTTGAATCCGTATTATATCTGGCAACTGAGAATTTGTGCAATAGATCAGCAAGTCAGTATCAGTAATGCATGTTAATTGCCTATCAGTAATGTTTGTTAATTGCCTCCTTTTACCGCCAGTTATTGCTATCAAATCCCTGTTTGTAGCTGGCTTTTGATTATCTGTGTTGTTTTGGCATCTGAAAACCCTGTTGGTAACCTGACCATTGAAGTTCTGTATATAATCTAGCATTTTGAAATTCTGTATAGTAATCTGTTAATTGAATGAAATCTGCTTTAATCCGACCATTGAGACTTATGCAGAAGTTTCAGTGTCAGGGATGGTGTTGATCCGTCATTTGAGAATATGCGTTGCTCTTGTATCTAGATTGGTGTAGAACTTGTAATTAAGTTTTTAATCACCTGTAGAAGTATAGTCTTGCTATCTTCCAAATCCGCAGAGGTGTAACCCTGCTTAAGCTCCTTCGACCTTACCCTCCTTTGTATTTTCCCTCCCGACAGAATTTCTCCGCCATTCCTCCTTTCGCTCAAATTGTCGTTTGACTCTGTCAAACATCCCAGTGTCGCTCAATCCCCTCTCTCAAACTCGTCCTCCGCAATCTTATTTAAGGCTCTTGTGTTTTATTTGGTATTTTGGAGTTCTTTGGATTTATTTAGTTTTTCAATCGTTGTCGCGTAATTAGAAATTGAAGCCCAGAAGAATTAACGACTCGAGCAGAACCAAGATTCAAGCAAAGACGCCGACCAAGACTTCAAACCTGTGTCTAAGAAGGCTTTGAGTAAGATCAAGACCTCGGTCAAATAGCCCAGGTGAGTCAATACTTTGATCATGTTGAACCTATATTTTATGCAAATTATGTCCTTTTAAAATATCAAATTGAATGCTTTAATTCCCTATGCAAATGTATGTCAAACACCCTAAGATAGTTAAATGCCTACTTGATGATTAAATAATTATTACCCCATATCCTTGATAATTGAACTCCCAAAATCCTTGTCACCCTAGTAAATATATAGTAACCTACTAGTTATAGATCATACTTAAATGTCATGCTAGTCTTGTTTAAGTACCGGGGTATTACTACCCCAAGCCATCATTCTTCAAATCATAAAAATTATTTTGGGCAGTCATTGGGGAGAATGACTTAATTGGTTGAGATAATTTGTTTTCTACTTCTCCAAAACCCTAAAAATTTGCTAATACCCCATCTAGGCGGATGAAAGGATGGTGGGTGCCGTCGAGCACGAGAATGGTTGGTATGTGGTATGAACCGCCCAGATAATCTTAAGGACTTAACCCTGTGATGTCCTCCAATTGTAAAACAGTACAACCACAAGTCTATAATAGTGTCGACCTGGCTAACTAATTGATGTCCACCGATACGAGCTGCACCATTAGGGGACTCCCCTTCGCCGTGAGCCCACGAGGCTACGGGTTGGGGTATGTGACTTGTGGGACCCTTGTTAAGCCTTGCATATATGTATATTATTGCATCTGCTGTGTTGGCTCGCGAGCACGATAGTTGTGCTCATCCTCGCTCTTTTCCCCAAACCCTCATAAACAGAAACCCTGGAGTTTTTGACTACTACGAGGATCCAGAAGTCTGAAGACCCAGGAAGTCATTGAAACATAGTTTAGACCTTAGCTGTTCTAGTCTCACCCCAGTATAGCTGACTCTGTCGGTTCTTGTGTGCCTCCTATATTGTCCGAGGTTTTCGGATAATATCAGGCGTACACGGGTTCCCCAGTTACTTGCCTGTGGAGAGATGTACCCTCACCTCTTTGCTTCTATTGTTGCTTCCGCTATCTTTTGTAATGTATTCATTTGGCCTATTCGGCCTTTATTGTAAAAATTGGCCCGAAGCGGTCTATGTAAACTCTGATGTGTAAATTAATGAATGGAATGATTCTATGCCATGTATGATTTGATTCAGCAATGTGCCTGTGAAGTGCTATCATCGATCCGGGAATAGCACGAAGAGTTTCTGAGAGGAATGCGGATTGAGAAATCTGGGTCCCTACAGAGCTGGTATCAGAGCATATGACGCAATGTGCCTGTGAAGTGCTATCTACTGATCCAGGGAATAGCACAGTAATTTCACAGAGGAATCTAGATTGAGAAATCTGGGTCCCTACAGAGCTGGTATCAGAGCATATGACTGTAGGAATCTTAGTTAGACTGGTCGAGCCTAAGGACTTGAGTATTATTTTCAAAACCTAAGAAAAGCTTGGCAAAATATAACGTACTATTTGCTATTACTTACCTCTCTTAGTTCTCCAGTTTTCTTGATTTCACTTGAGTTTTTACTCAGTCTAACTTCCTCACTTGTTTCAAAAATTGTAGATGGCAACCCCTTCGTCCGATGGACCGTGGGACTTCTGCTCTCATTAAGAAGATGGAGATGAGTGCGTGGACCTTCTTCGCCAATTTATGTACCACCTGGACTACTACCGTAAGCCTATTTTCAAAGGCCGAAAGACCTAAACCCTGGACCAAGAGTCATGGACCATAGAGGTTTTCCTCTATGCCAGAGAGGGTGAGTTCATAGCTCACACCTTGGACCGAGACCCCCACAACAAATTGCCAGGCGGTCAAGATGCGGCGCTTCGCGCCGCAAGCGCTGAGCCAGATGCACATAGATTTTCTGCGAGAATCGCCCTTCTACTACTACCTGCCTCTCCAGGAGGGAGAGTCCGACCCCGAAGTCTGTGTCATCGTGTGTGAGTAGTTAGGCTAGTCTAGGTTAGCTAGCAGTGCTTGCATTAGCAGTCCTTTGGTTGCAAGCGATTTTTGTTTCCTTCCTTTGTAGACGTTGTGTCTGTATCCTGTGTCATGGCTTAGTATGGCCTATATGTTGTGCTTTAGGAGTCATGTAACACTTAACCTCCTTAATATAATGCAGTCGCTCTGGGATTTGTATTGTATTTGATCGTTTTTCTCGTTGGTTTTGAGTTCTTCTGTGTGCCTTAGAGGGCTAGTGAACCCTCGTATAAATCCTCCTAGCCTAACCTAGGTTGATCTCTCAGATGGCACCAAAGAGACCAGCAGCCAAAGGGAGTGGTGTTAGTTGCAAAAGAAAGAAGTCAGCGCCAAGGTCACAAGATAGCATCCCTCAGCAGTTAGTAAAGCTTGCAGCTCATCATCTCCTCTGTCAGCAGCCTAGCTACCAAGAGCTCCAACTCCAACTCCGCGTTCCAATGGGAGTAGTTCCGCCGGACAGTCTGCAGCAGTCAACCCAGTAGCTCACCTGCACTGCTTCAGCTGTGGAGAAAAAGGGCACTATGCTAGTAGATGCCCCCAGAAAAAAACTTTGCCGTACAGGTGGTGCAGAATACGACAAAACAGACCCTGCCACCCATCAACTTCAAGATTTACTCAAAGAAAATAGTGCCGCTACACCAGGAAGACCGCAGAAGACTGTCACTTGCCTCCATTGCAAAAATCCGGGACACTTCGCCAACAAATGCCCCCAAAGGAAGCAAAGCCAAGAAATCAAGTGTCACTATTGCGGCAACCCAGGACACTGCAAGAACAGATATCCCAAACGGAAACATGAAGAATCAGCAAGAAACATCATCATCACCAACCTCAGCTTTGACAACAAAGAACTCATCAAGAGTCCCAGCGAAAAGCAAGTTGCACCTGCTGACGTTCTACTACAAGACCCAAAAGCCCCGCCAAATGTTTGTTTTGAATGTGGCAAGTCAGGACATGCCGCTCAATTATGTCCTCCATTAAGACAAAATACAAGAGGAGTCTGCTTCACATGTGGACAATATGGACACTATTGCTACACGTGCCCAGTTCCCTACTGTCTCTGCTGTGAGGAACACCATCAATCAGAAGATTGCCCTGTGAACCAAGTGGCCTGCACAGGTTGTGGAGAAAAAGGACATCAGGAAGATCAATGTTCCAACTGCTCCGACTGTGATAAGTATCTCCAGCCAGATGAATGCCCGATGAATAAAGTCACATGCTTTCTCTGTGAAGGACATGACCACTGCCCTAAAGATTGCTTCACGCGTCCAATTATGACCAAGGCAATTGAGTTACAAAAGACAAGTCTTCAAGTCGCTGCGAGACTCGTCATAAGTAAGGTTGGCAAGGATAACCAATATCTGACTTTAAAAGAGGATAGTCAGATTGTGCCAAAGTGCCAGAGTACCTCAGTAGAGATGGAAAGAAGTGAGGATCTTCTCCGCCTTCCCCAGCCTGCAGTGCAAAGCCCAATAGCTCACATTCACTGCTTCAAGTGTGGTGAAAAAGGACACCTCGTCAAACGGTGCCCTTAATGCCGCAACACTTCCGCAGAGTTCAACTCAGGAGCCACACCATCTCGAGGACAGATGTCAGTTGCAAGCAAAAGCCGTCAGATCTCGCAGGCCCCAGAGCCGCTTCCACGCCAAGTCAAAACCAAATCAGCTGAATTGTAGAGGACAAAGTTTCCTGACCGCTGTGAAGCTCGTCATGAATGAAGTTGGCAGAGACAACTAGTATTGAGCACCCTTCATTTCAAGGTGGGTAGCTAAACCGCTCAGAAGTGTTAAGAACGTAATGAGTATACTTCATACTAAATCTGTACCAGCGCATGTTATGCTGGAGATTTGCCCTCTTTTGTATCAAAAGAAGCTTGTTGTAAGGCTATTTTGCCAACCCCTAAGTTAAAGAAGCTCGTGGTACCTGGTTTACCCGGAAGACCCTTGTTTGCTGCATAAGTAAATCCCCGAGTAGAGATTGCTATGGAAAATTTTAGATTCCTAGCAAGCCTCCTAGTGCTGCAAGCCAAACTTTGGACATCATCCTAGAGATGGATTAGTTGGGCAGATATCAAGAGATGTTAAACTGTGCCAACAGAAAGGTGGTGCTCACCAAGAACCCTAGAACCGTGATAAAAGTTCATGTGGATCGCTCCCCAGGTTTGGATCATGCAAACCATAACCTCAAGGATATATCAATGGAGCCAACGCCTCTGGTTCAAGATTACCCGAAAAGTTTGTCAGACGTTAATGGCATGCTCCACGTCTCTCAGCTAAGGAAAAGCATTAGAGTGCCTGAAGAGCAAGCCCCAACTGAAGCCATCGTATTCCAGAAAGACTTATCATACCCGGGACACCCGATTAAGATTTTAATTTTGTGGAGAAGCAAGCCAGACGCCAGATCATCCGTCCCTGCAAAGTTCAGTAGAGCAACCCCTCGGACCGAGAAGCCACTTGGGAACGTGAAGACCAGTTGAAGTTCGACCGCCCTTACATGTTTTCTAAGCTGCTCGAATCTCGGGGTCGAGATTCATTTTAAGGTGGGTGGGATTTGTGACATCCCGTTTTCATATGGCAAATAGTGTCTCCGTTTGGTTTTCGATTTTTGTTCGATTTTTGTTTTGTCGCTTGAATTCCAAAAACTCCGAGCTTTCCCTAAGCTCGGGTTTGTGTTTCAAACATACCTTCAATTTCGAATTCAAAATTCAAATCAAAATTCAATCTTTTTAGATTTTTGGACCCCTCCAAATATCTATTTCACCTTGGTTTTGCTTGGGCCAGCCCTAATCTTTTGGGCCAACCTATTTTTCCTGGGCCCTCATCTTCTCTCCCTCTTCCCAATTTTCTCTCTCTCCCGGGCCGAATCCACTTCACTGGCCCAGTCTCCCCGGCCTGTTTTTCCTTCCGCCCAGCCCGGCCCACCTCCTCCCGCTACCTTGGCCCGTCCTGCTCTTTTCTTCCCCTCCAACCCAGCCCGAGTCTCATCGCCCCCCACTCTTTCTCTTCTCCCGAGCGCATCGCCCCCATCTCCTTCTTCTACCCGTCGCCCGGCCCGGCTCCATCTTCTTCTCCGCGCCGCCACCACCGACCCACTACAGCGCCGCCCCCACACCTCTGCCGCGTCATCCCATGCGCTCGCCCCAACCTCCGATGCCGCCTGACCCCACGAGTCACCTCCACTTTGCCCCGTCGTCGCCTACCGTCGACGCCGTCCCCTCGGCGTGGCGCCGCGCCTCGACCCGATCCAAGCCGTCTTGCATCCCCATCAACGCCTGCGGCGCCGTCCCGTCGTCGTCCCGCCATGCCGCCTGCTCAACCCGCTCCGCTGTCGCCATGGGCGCCCACTCCGTCGCCATGCCGCCACCTCCTCCCGGCGTTAGTTCCTCCCTCGGCTCTCTCTCTCCACCCGGCTATAAAAGCCCCGACCTCTTCTCAGCTCCCTGCCCTGCTTCTTCTCCCTCCTAGTAAGTCTCTAGCGCAATATCCCCATTTCGCTCTTCTCCCCCTCTGGCCGAAGTTCCCCCTTCCGCCTCTGGCCGCCCCCATCGCCACCTCAGACCAGCTGCCGGCACCAGGAGCACCGCGGCGATGTCCCTGTGCCACCCCAGCAGCCGGCCACAGATCTCGGGCACCGTGGACCGCCGCCACCAAGCTCCCCTCCTGCGTTGCCCCGGCTTCCTTCGCCGGCAATCTCCGGTGCTCCTCCGTGTCCACCAACCTTCAGTAATGCTCCCCTCCTCTCCCTAGTGCTCCTGATCCTCCTCCCCTGGTGCCCCTTTCCCTCCGGTCGCCATCGCCATCGATTGGCTCCAATATCGTCCACCCTCGGCCGCCGCCAGCTCCTTCTCGCCGCCGCTCCTGCCGCACTGCCACCTCCCTCGGCATCCCCTCCCATTGCGATCCATTTTGCTAGTCCCATTGTCTCCACGGTCGTCGATGCGCGTGGCGTCATCGCTGAGCCTCATACGCTTTGCTCCCTCTCTGTGCTCTCTCTCCCCCTCAGCTCGTCTCTCTGCCTCTAGCCAGTGGTCCCTCTCAGTGACATTGGTTCGATCAGCAGTAGTGTGTATGATTTTTTTGCACTCTTGATTGCTGCCAATTGTGGCTGCCTTCTATTAGTATGAGTTTTGGACAGCGTCAGTTTACTGTCCTCTTTGTTTGCGGTCATTGATTACTGTCCTCGAGACCACTTATTGATTAAGAATTGAGCTATGATTGTGGTTATTGATCAATGTTGGTTTGGGGTTAGCAGTAAGCTTTGGTGGCAGTGGAGTTATTGGCAGTGATTTGTGATTTGTAGCAGATTGGGTATCAGGCAATGGATCTTGTGCGTTGATCTGGCAATGGAGGATTGTCGGCAGTAATCTTTGTGTCTAGCATTTGAAACCCTAGTTGTGATCTGACAATTTGAAATCCTGTACAGTAATCTAGCATTGAAACCTTTGTGTTTAATCTGTCAATTGGAAAATATGTGCTTGACTTGCATTTGAATCCGTATTATATCTGGCAACTGAGAATTTGTGCAATAGATCAGCAAGTCAGTATCAGTAATGTTTGTTAATTGCCTCCTTTTGCCGCCAGTTATTGCTATCAAATCCCTGTTTGTAGCTGGCTTTTGATTATCTGTGTTGTTTTGGCATTTGAAAACCCTGTTGGTAACCTGACCATTGAAGTTATGTATATAATCTAGCATTTTGAAATTCTGTATAGTAATCTGTTAATTGAGTGAAATATATTTTAATCCGACCATTGAGACTTATGCAGAAGTTTCAGTGTCAGTGATTGTGTTGATCTGTCATTTGAGAATACGTGTTGCTCTTGTATCTAGATTGGTGTAGAACTTGTAATTAAGTTGTTAATCACCTGTAGAAGTATAGTCCTGTTATGTTACAAATCCGCAGTGGTGTAACCCTGCTTAAGCTCCTTCGACCTTACCCTCCTTTGTATTTTCCCTCCCAGCAGAATTTCTCCGCCGTTCCTCCTTTCGCTCAACTGGTCGTTTGATTCTGTCAAACATCCCAGTGTCGCTCAATCCCCTCTCTCAAACTCGTCCTCTGCAATCTTATTTAAGGCTCTTGTGTTTTATTTTATCTTTTGGAGTTCTTTGGATTTATTTGGTTTTTCAATCGTTGCCGCGTAATTAGAAATAGAAGCCCGGAAGAATCAATGACTCGAGCAAAACCAAGATTCAAGTAAAGACACCGACCAAGACTTCAAACCTGTGTCTAAGAAGGCTTTGAGTAAGATCAAGACCTCGGTAAAATAGCCCAGGCGAGTCAATACTTTGATCATGTTGAACCTATATTTTATACTAATTATGTTCTTTTAAAATATCAAATTGCATGCTTTAATTCCCTATGCAAATGTATGTCAAACACCCTAAGGTAGTTAAATGCCTACTTGATGATTAAATAATTATTACCCTATATCCTTGATAATTGAACTCCCAAAATCCTTGTCACCCTAGTAAATATATGGTAACCTATTAGTTATAGATTGTACTTAAACGTTATGCTAGTCTTGTTTAAGTACCGGAGTATTACTACCCCAAGCCATCATTCTTCAAATCATAACAATTGTTTTGGGCAGTCATTGAGGAGAATGACTGAATTGGTTGAGATAATTTATTTTCTACTTCTCCAAAACCCTAAAAACTTGCTAATACCCCATCTGGACGGATGGAAGGATGGTGGTTGCCATCGAGCACGAGAATGGTTGGTATGTGGTATGAACCACCCAGATAATCTTAAGGACTTAATCCTGTGATGTTTTTCAATTGTAAAACAGTACAACCACAAGTCTATAATGGTGTTGACATAGCTAACTAATTGGTGTCCACCGGTACGAGTTGCACCATTAGGGGACTCCCCTTCGCTGTGAGCCCACGAGGATACGGGTTGGGGTATGTGACTTGCGGGACCCTCGGCGTAAGTCGCATGGCGCAAGAGGGGGTCTGGGTAAGTGGTTGTCGGGTCCCACGGGAGCGAATCCCTACTCAGGTGAAACCTTAGAGGGTGTGGAAAATACCGAGAGATGCCTTGTAAAGGCCTTGTGATAATCTCCCCTTGATTCACATGTCTAAAGAAACGTGTGTCCATATCAAGATGATTATCTCTTGTGGGTAAAGATGTACAATCTCTGCAGAGAATACAAACTGTTCGAACAGCCGTACCCACGGTCACAGGCGGGCATGCAGAGCTTACAAGAGTTAGTTTTATTTCAAAAACTTTTGTGGATGGGTTAAAAAAATATGCAGGGCTCACCTAGCCCTTGATTTGGATTTTCCCTGGGTATTATTACCCAGTGTTGGTAATAGGTGGGTATGACCACCATAAAAAATAAGCATAAGGTGGAGGTAGCCTCTGCTGATATTAATTATTGCACAATTAACCTCTTTAATAAAATAAAATTTTGTTGAATTGCTAGGTGGTAGGAATTTGTATATTATGATATTTACAAATATTGCTTTACGCAAATAAAAGAACCCGAGTCATCCTTGTTAAGCCTTGCATATATGTATATTATTGCATCTGTTGTGTTGGCTCGCGGGCACGGTAGTTGTGCTCATCCTCGTTCTTTTCCCCAAACCCTCAGAAACAGGAACCCTGGAGTTTTCGACTATTACGAGGATCCAGAAGTCTGAAGACATAAGAAGTCATTGAAGCGTAGTTTATACCTTAACTGTTCTAGTCTCACCCCAGTCTAGCTGACTCCGTCGGTTCGTGTGTGCCTTCTATATTGTCCGAGGTTTTCGGATAATATCGGGCGTACACGGGTTCCCCAGTCACTTGTCTGTGGAGAGGTGTGCCATCATCTCTTTGCTTCCGCTATCTTTTGTAATGTATTTATTTGGCATGTTCGGTCCTTATTGTAAAAATTGGCCCGAATCGGTCTATGTAAACTCTGATGTGTAAATTAATGAATGGAATGATTCTACGCCATGTATGATTTGATTCAGCAATGTGGCTGTGAAGTGCTATCTACTGATCCAGAGAATAGCACAGTAATTTTACAGAGAATCCGAATTGAAAAATCTAGGTCCCTACGTACATACACTACTGTACTGTGCCTAGGTTGGTAAGTGAGGCCCAGAGAAACCATCTTACAATTGCGTGCATGGATGCTGTGCATGCAGCTCTAGCTTTCGGCGCTGGTGTGGTAGATGAGATCGCATAACCAAATTAGTTGTTGATTTTAACGTTTCTTTTTCTTGGCTGCTCATATGTACTTGTTGATTCTGATTTCTAGCCATGCATGATGACAATGATAGAGATTTTATCGTGGGTGATTAGTTGGGTGGTCAAAGAGGAGCAGGAGTCATCAGATTTTGATGCATGGCTCATGCGATCTCTGTGCATTAGAATCTCAGAATTCTCATGCATGCATGCATACAACTCAACTCCCAGCCTTTACCAAATTACCACACATATATATCTAGGCCAAAAGGCCATCTCTGAATTTTTATCACCACCAATTTCTTTTGCCATTGGGATTAGCTTCTCGATCACAGTGTACAAATATTTGGTGTAGCAAGATTACCTGCCAGTACGAAGGGAGATGGAGTCCTTGAATGGAATTTAACCACATTACAGGTGAAGTCCAAACAAAGAAGGGAAAGAATCGAAGTAAAAGAAATTACCATACCATGCTCAGATATTCTGTTTCAATTTCCGGGCTAACCCAAACTTCAGTTGTTGGAATTAAATGGGGCTAGGCCCATATTATAATATTCAAATTAATTCCTTGTAAATCTCAAAAGCCCATATGCTTGTGCTAAATTGTTTAGTCCCATATGGACAATTGAAGGGGAGTTGCACCTGTTTATAAGGTGGAACGTGAGACCTCTTCTTGTGGAATTAGAGAGAGCCAAGAGACAACACACGCGCCTTTCGCTTTCTGCCGTGCGCGCCCGTCTTGTGCGCGTCGCGTGTCTGCAGCGTCGTGTCTGCTGAGCGTGTCAGTCTTGGTAGCGATTTTCTTTATCTATTCGAAATCAAGCGCCTCGACATTGATGGCGTCGTTGGTCCTTAATGGTAGCTGTTGGCTTTTAGTTTACAGTATCTGTTGGCCTTTGGACTCGAAGTTTTGCTATAAAGGAACAATGCGATTCGCTTCTTTCACTAGTGATTTCCACAATGATTCCCAGTCTCTTTGTTGTTGTATCGACAATCTCCATCCGCGAGGCGCGTGTCTGAGTCGCCTTTGGAGAAGCAGCCTCGAACCCTCATCCTCGAAGGCTTGCACGAGCGAGGGCGAATAAGGTTTTGGGGGCGTTCGCGCGGCGCTTCCGCCTACGTCTACATCATCAACGCTCGCTCGTCCTACATCAAGCTGCTGCTACTACACTCTACATCAACCGGTACTACTACTACCACTCGTCATGACAAGCAGCGCAATCATCAAGAACATACGCATCTTCCTCACGAATCTGGGTATGCCTATATCTTTCTTGTTAGTTGTTTTGCTTTAATGTTTACTGTTGTCTTGAACACTGAGATAAAATTGCTAGCTTCTGTTCTTCTAGAATCTGAATCTGGCATTCCTATAGTGTTCTTTGTGATCTGCTTTATGCATTTGTTTCATCTATTATATTTCTGGATTAAAGTAATCCGAAAAATGCTTATATGTTCAACATCAGTTCTATTCACTTTCTTGCAGTGACATATTTACTGTATGAACAACCAGTAAGTGTTGTTACATTGCTGTATTGCAAAGTTCCACATAGTACAGTAGTAATAAGTAACTTTTTTGTCACCTAGTAGTCAGAATTTCTTGCTAATTCTCATCATGTTCATGGCATGCACATTTATCTCTCGCCAAACCCTGCTGAATGCAATGAAAATATTTAATCCTATTGCCATTTGACATAAAATATCTCCCCATTGCGCCAGAATAATCTGAGTTGATTTACTACTGAACTGATGAAATGATGAAGTCGTCTCCTTTCTAAACAAATGCGCACTTTACAAGCTCACAGCAGCAGCAGCGCAATGTAAAAAACAAACTAAATAAAGCAAGTAATTGGTCACTTACAAAATCGCGTCGTTTCGATTCAAACTTTCAAATCGTTCTACAAATGAAAGAATCGTGTCACTTCTAAACAGGAGCAGACGAATCGACAGAGACAAAAACATCAAAACAACAAGAAGAAAATCATAAGTAATTGCGCTTCCGTCCGGGGCGAAAGGAAGAGGGTAAAAAACTAAAAAGTACAAAAGTCCAGGCATATGCTCACCATCATGTCAGACATATGCACACCGCATACTTACGTTCCCAAGCGCATGTCCTGATTGTGCACCCTGTTTCCTGGAATCAGGCAAGGAATTTATCCTGTGCTGGGAGAAGCGAATTGCAGGAGAGCTACACAGACGGCAGGTTCTCTGCATTCCGTCGCCTCAATCCATCTATGTATCTATCAGTCACTTGGAGAACCTACGCAGACACGCGGTCTATCTGAGAGTTGTGTCACACCCTGACTGACACAGCTGCTAATCTTTCCGGGTGGTGATGATTGTGCTGCTGCTGCTGCTCCATGGTAGGAGTAGGATTTCCAAGAAGTGACTCGCAAAATCACCAGTCTCCTCCTCCTTGGAGTGGAACGAAAAGGGCCAGCCTTGACGTCGTCCTGCCTCGAGACCATGGCCACCGATATGCCGGGTCTGTAGAGATGGAATATTGATGTAATTGATCTACCTCGTCAGTCAATGGACGCTCCGTGTCTGTATCTCCTTCGAGTGCACCGTATACTGCATCTGAGAAAGTAGAAGATCTGTGGCACAGGACGTCACAATGGTGTTCGTGATGATTCGATTAGTTGGCTACGTTGTCAGGTAAGAAACAGAGGCTACACTGCTTATTCTTTCTTTCGGAGCTGATTAATAACAGGCGCGTTGATCATCACATTTTTTGATGAACCTCGGAGGTCTTAATTTGGTCTGATCTTTCAATGAGAAGATAAATTTGGTAGAAGTCGCTCAACTCTCACGATCCTGACTACGAACTCGTAAGGTCCGAAACCACGCAATCGTTGAACCGCCGATGAGTTGTTATCAACCGTGACACGAATACCGGATGACACGATCACGAAGATCAATTCCTCCATACACGAAGAAGCACACAAGAACAAGGTAAAACACAATCTGAATTGCAAATATATGATTGAGTTCAAAAGGTGGGATTCATGAGAGATCCTTTACGGTTGGTCTAGTGACACAAGCGAAGAATGTGAGTTTTCACAATGGAAAAAACTAATCAAAGCGAAATCCAACGAAACTAGAGGTGCGGTCTCCTTATATAGGAAGGGAAGCCACACGTAGCTAATAAAATAGGGGTGTGACTATTCATGCACTATTCATAGATATGATACTATTCATATGAGCAGTATGGACTCCATTAGGTGGCCCGCTAGTGTATGGTCCGATCCTAAGATGCGATTAGAAGGCCTAAATTGGCCAAAATAGGTGATATAATATCTTCTTTTGATAATTTCAAAGTCCACATAAAGAATTTGGAGGTGAGGACAGATCCATTGGAAAGCTCCCGGAATAAGATTTCCAACAAGCCCAAGAACACCCGAATCGGATTCTGTTTGCAAAAGTTATGTCCTTTTTACTACAGGCCTATTGGGCTGTCACAGTGCTAGATTGTTTTGGAGATTCCGACCTGCAAAAAATTAATTTGGAGGTGGGGTTGGATCCGTTAGAAATATGACAAGATAATCTTTCCATCAAGTACTCGTGGATCTCCAACAGACTCCGTATGTGAAAGTTATGCATATTTGAAGCCAGTGTTGTCTCCGGATGCCGAATTGGATTCCAAAATAGGTCCAGTCCGAACTCTTGCAAATCAACCACTCTCTGTCTTTTATTCTTGAAAATAGCAGCACATTTATTAGGCAATATCATATAGTTCATGTAATATAAAGTTACTCCTAAAAACGAGCTCACCTGATAATCTAAGTGAAGTATACGAGCTCTTGTAATTGGAACAATGAGCATAGCAAATATGGTTGTATCCATAGGGGTCATGTTCTCATCATTGTTTGTGATGAGTATATATTACTATCGTAGTAAAAGAATGTTAGACAGTAAGACAGAGGACCTCCGGTGTCCTTAGAGAGACTAGGGAATTCTCAAGAGAAAGGACCAGTAGTCATAAAAAAAGTGTGTGTATTAGTTGCTCCAAAAAACAGTATACATCTTGTTACATGAGGGAAGTGACTATTTATAGCCTCTTTAAAAGGGTACTTGACATTACTATCCTACCTCTAAAAAGGTACTATACACGTAGGGGTTGTAGGGACTTTTCCGCTCCTCTGTGTGTAGCCTTCGACCTATAGTGGACTCTCTGGGCTTGATCCACCGGGTTGGTGCGCTTGGTTCACCGGCGCCCGAGGCACCTCGCGGGGTATAGGACACCCTCGGACACCCTTCGCTTCTCCTGGGGTGGTCCCGGACGAACCGTAGCTCCTGGGCCTGAGGTGCTCTGGTGGCCCTCTTCACCTGGATCATCCCGAAGAGGTGCATGGTATTACAGAGGTGGGGTCGGTCGGGGGCCCCCTCCGGCTTCCTTGAGGTGGCCTCGGAGGACTTTTTCTTTTGGCCTCGTGGTACCCCGGCGACTCTCCGGTAGCCTTCGAGTCTTCCCCGGAGCCTCCCCGAAGGGACGCCTGGTGCCCCTCTGGAGTGGGGGCTTTGTGCTCACAGGTCACGGGGTCTGTCCCGTGGTCTTTGCGGTCGAGATCCTGCTTCGTCATGGCTGAAACCACACCATTCTCCTGAAGGGTCCAGGCATACCGTCCCCTTCGGCCTGACGAAGCGTGGTTGTCATGTTTTCCCCGGCGCGCATCTCCTTCGGGGATGTTCCGACGCATTGCTCGAGGTTGCTTCTTGTTGCGGCCGGGTTTGGTTGCCCGGTGGTCTTTATGATGCCTCTTTGGGTGATGTGCGCTGCCGTTGAGTGTTGCGCTCTGACGCCGTTTTGTCGGACCCGGATTTCGCAAATTCGAATCCTTTGTGAAATATTGTGCTACTCCTTGGATCAGTAGGTAGCACTCACAAGTACATTACTGGTTCATCTCATACAACCGTGAAAAAAGACCAACACATATATTACAAATAACAGAGTAACATAGACCACGTCGGGCTAGGTTTTACAACAGGACCGTTAGGCCAAATATATTACATCACAAAAGCTCGTGGCTACAGCGGAAGCAAAAGGGGATGGAGCTTGTCTCTCCACAGTGCAATGCCATCGTGTCTCATGTATGACTAATATTATCTAAGGGTTGGGGTAATATTGGTTATAAGCAAGCACCAGGCAAGTCCACTAGACTGAAGCGAGGACTATACTACAGAGCTACACTATTCTTCATCGCACCCTGGTCCATCAGCCGGGATCCTCATAATAGCGTAGTCTCCTTGATCCAAATCATTTGAAGGGTTTGGGAAGAGCGAGAGTAAGCACCACTACCGTGCTCGCGAGCCAACACAACAGATGCAATAATATACATGCATGGCTTAACAAGGATGGCTCGAGTTCTTTTATTTGCGTAAAACAACATTTATAAATACAAATATTAAAAAGTCCTTTCACTTAGTATTTTTAATCAAATTGCATTTTAAAGAGATTAATTGTGCAATAATTAATAACAGCAGAGGTTCCCCCCGTCAAAAACTCTGACGCATGCTTCTTTTTGATGGTGGTCATACCCACCTATTACCAACACTTTGGTAAGAATACCGTGGAAATCCAAATCAAGGGCTAGGTGAGCGCGCACATTTTTCAACCCACCCACAAAGGTTTTGAAATAGAACTAACTCTTGTAAGCTCGCATGCTACGCCTAGTGACCGTGGGCACTACTGTTCAACAGCTTTATTCTCTGCGGAGATTGTACATCTTTACCCACAAGAGATAATCGTCTTGATATATACACATGTTACCTTTGACATGTGAATCAAGGAGATTATCACAAGGCCTTTACAAGGCATCTCTCGGTATTTGCCACATCCGCTAAGGTTTCACCTGAGTAGGGTTTCGTTCCGTGGGACCCAACAACCACTTAACTGCACCCCTCTTGCGCCATGCGACTTACGCTAGAGTCCCGCAAGTCACATACCCCAACCCATAGCCTCGTGGGCTCGTATGCGAAGGAGTCCCCAATGGTGCGGTCGTGCGGTGGACACCAATTAGTTAGCAGTCGACACTACTATAGACTTGTGGTTGTATTATTTTACAATTAGAGGTCATCACAGATTAAGTTCTTAAGATCATCTCAAGGTTCTTACCACATACCATCCACAACATGCCTTGGACTACATTAGTACCCAACCATTCACCCTCCAGTCATACCGTCCACCTAGATGGGTATTAGCAATTTTTTAGGGTTTGGGAGTAGAAAACGAATTATTCAACCATACCAGTCATTTTTCCCAATGACTGCCCAAAACGATGTTGATGTTGTAAATATGATGATTTGGGACATTTAGTGCCCTGGTACTTAAGCAAATTAGCATATCGTTTAAGTACAACTATAACTAGTAGTTACCATATAGTAACTAGGGTGACAAGGGTTAATGGTTCAAGTTTTATCAATGGATGTCATATTAAATAGTTAATCAGCAAGTAGATATTTAACTACCTTAAACTTTAACATACATTTGATTACAAAATTAAAGCACGAAATTTTGGTAATTTAAACGAACATAATTTGCATAAAATATAGGCTCAAAATGATCAAAGTATTGACTCTCCTTGGTTATAGGTAGGAGGGTCTAGGTATTTTTGAGCTTGTCCGACGTGGAGGTCTCCCTCTAAACCTAATCGGACGGACGCATTCTAAAAAGTTACAACAAAGAAAAGAGAGCAAATAAATACAAATAACCAAGAAATTGAACTCCAAATTAAACAAGACCAGTGCCACTAGCAAGATCTTGATTTTATAAAATTTCAGGAAAAAGATTCATAATTTATGGAGCTATAATGAGGAAGTTATGGATTTTTGAAATTTTAAACAGGTTTTACAATTAATTTGAATATCAGAAAAGGTTGGAATTTCCGGGTGCTGACACATGTCCCGCTTGCATGTGGCGCCGGTGGCACGAGCATCGTGGCGTGGGCGAAGGCCACACGCTCGATCCGAGTCGATTTGCTCATCACCCATGGCATAGTAACATGGCCCACCTCGGCGGCCTCAGTAGGGAAGATAAGGGCGGCACAAGTGGCGTCGCTTCAAGTTCCCGAGTGCAGAAAAAGAGGGGAGGTAGAGGAGATCCGGCGTCGGGAGAGGGCGCGACGGCGAAGCGGCGGGAGGAAGGAAGGAGCGGGCGCGAGGCGGGCTGGAGGCGGGAGAAGTCGCATGGAGCCAGTCTCGAGGTCGCCCGACTTAGGGGCGGCGGCGACCGGTGGGTAAGAGCGCCGTCGGCTGGGAAGAAAGGAGAGGGGTTTGCCTCCTCGGCCCCGGGACCTTGAGACGGGGTAGCGGTGGCGGCGGCCGGCGGCCGGAGAGGAGAGGCGGCAAGGGGCGAGGCGGGCCGGCTCGGCAGTGGTTTCGAGGAGGAGATGGATGGCGAGGTGGGGGGAAGAGATGAAGGGCGCGGCGAGCTATTTATAGCCGGAGGAGGCAAGGAGTCGCTTGGAGGGGCTTCGGCGGCGCGTGGTCCAGAGAAGGCCTCGGTGATGGGGCGCTGCACATGGAGGCGACTAGTAAGGGCAGGGCATGGGGCGAAGACTTGAGAGCTCACGACGCAAGGTCAAGCGACGGCGCGGCAGTGTTGGCGTGGCAGCGCCAGCTTGGACCGAGGCGGATGGAGGCGCAGGTCTGAGGCATGGGCGAGGATGGCGGCGGCGCAGAGCCTAGTGGCGCCGAGGCCGGCCAGAGGAGGGATGGGAGCGGCGGAGCCGGTGGTGGCGAAGGAGCTGCGGGCAGCCATCGCGCGGCCTCGCCGACGACAGAGAATGGGGCCAGTGGTGGGGCGCTGGAGGGGAGGAGGAAGAAGGAGAGAGAGGGTGCTGGGCGAGGGGTGGCTGGCCCAAGGAGAGGTGGTCCAAATCCAACAAAGAACAGGAAGCACTAAACATCGATTGAAAACATGCATGTTACACGCTTGTTGGGTCTGTGCGATATAATGGCGTGTAATCGTTGCTCTGCTTGGGGCACACATGTCAACTAGTGATTGGCGCATGGCTCTTCGGCTTCCGCGCCCTGTCATTTTGTGGGCCTAGCGTGGGTATAAATAGGGGAGGTGGTATGCCCCTTCCGCACTCTATTCGCTTGCGAAATCCTAGACGTTGTTCTTTGTTTGTGTGCGTTGCTTCTTGAGAGGCCTAGCTCGGTGTCTTTGCCTTCTATGTGGCGCCATGATGAAGTGAACTAGGGACGATGGTGGGGCGATTGCCTATACCGACGAGCTTAATCGCTCCTTGGTGACCCAGCATGTGCTGCGGATGCTAAAGGACGAGGGGAAGTTGTTAGATCTTGCAGAGGTGCGAGCCCACGTGCGGGATAGTGCCGAGCCCCAGAGGACGAGGTTGTTGTCTTCGCCGCCTTCTTCGATGCCGGCGCTTCCCTCGTAGAGTTGGTGGCCCGTGTGCTCCAAATTGCATCGGGTAGAGGTGGCGCAATTGACGCCCAACTCCATCGTCAAGCTCGGCGTGTTCAAGTGGGTGATGCGGTCCGCGGGGGAGAGCAGGGAGGGTTGGCTCTTCGCGTGTCTCCATGACAAGCGGTGTCAACCAAAGAAGAAGAAGGATACCAATGAGACGCTAACTTTGGAAGTCAACTTTCAACCAAGGCGCATCGCTTCTCGGTATTGCCCCACTCGTGTCCGTGCGGTAGGAGATTGATCGACCAATCGATGGTTCTACCATAAGTCTCGCGCGGGGCGGCAGGTTTGCGTTTGACTAGAGGGCCTATCCAACTCACTCCCTTCCCGGAGATTGATTTGACGTCGAGGGAGGAGGCACTTCTCCGCTGTCGCCGATCGCGACGCAAAATCTCTCCATGAGGGACCGTGGAGGAGTTCTCAGCGCTGGTATGGCCCCTGCGCGGGGTGGAACGTGAAGCTTGGGAAGGCGAGGTAATCTCCTCCTTCGATCCTGTCGGACAATGCCGGAGGTACCGACATCCATTTTTGACTCGTATAATGGTGCTTCGCAATGTTGCCCATCGACGAGGCCGTGGGTTGCGGGCGAGCACAGGCCCTTATACCGGGAGGAGCATGCAAAGCGGGTCGTGGTGGTGCGAGCCTCACTTGAACCGGATGTATTTGGACCCGATGGTTCACCTTATGAGCGCCGACCACTCCTCGGCTCCCGTGGGGCCTTGAGACGGGGCAGGTGGTGGGGCGGCGCCGGAGGAGAGGAGGCGTGGCGTAGGCGGGCCTCGGCGTGGTTTCGAGGAGGAGATGGAGCGAGTGGGGAAGAGATGAAGGCGCGCCGAGCTATTTATAGCCGGAGGAGGCAAGGAGTCTGGAGGGGAGCTCGACGGCGCATGGTCCCGAGAAGGCTCGGTATGGGGCGCTGCACACGGAGGCGACTAGTAAGGGCGGGCATGGTGCGGCGAAGACTGGAGCTCACGACGCAAGGTGGCGACGCGGCAGTGTTAGCGTGAGCAGGCCGCTTGGACCAGGCGGATGGAGGCGCCAAGAAGCAAGAGGCATGGTGAGGGATGGCGCAGCAGGAGTCGGGTGGCGCGAGGCCGCGAGGGGGGATGGGAGCAAAGCGGGAGCCTGGTGGTGAGCGAGGCGACAACATCGTATGCCGGGCCACCTGGACAGAGAATGGGGCCAACGGTGGGGCGCTGGAGGGAGGAGGAAGAAGGGAGAGAGAGGGTGCCGGCCGAGGCGTGGATCGTGAAGGCGCGGCCGAGCTGGTCGGGCCGCCCAAGGAGAGGTGGTCCAAATCCAACAAAGAACTGTGAAGCACTCAACACCGATTGAAAACATGCATGTTACACGCTTGTTGGGTCCGTATGATATAATGATGCAAACTGCGGCTCGCTTGGGGCACACATGTCAACCAGTGATTCGCGCATGGCTTCTGCTTCCTGCGCTCTGGCCATTTTGTGGGCCTAGCGTGGGTATAAATAGGGGAGGTAGTATGCCCTTCCGGGCACTCTATTCGGCTTGCGAAATCCTAGACGTTGTTCTTTGTTTGTCAGCGTTGTTTCTCGAGAGGCCTAGCTCTGTGTCTTTGCCTTCAGGTGGTGGCCATGATGAAGTGAACTAGGGATGTTGGTGGGGCGATTGCCTATACCGACGTAGAGCTTAACCGCCTCCCTTGGTGACTCCAAAGAAGGCCGCAGATGCTAAAGGACGAGGAAGTTGTTAGATCTTGCAGAGGTGCGAGCCCTCGTGCGGGATAGTGCCGAGCCTGTGGAGGACGAGGTTGTTGTCTTGGCCGCCTCTTCGATGCCGCTTCCGCTTCCTCTGTAGAGTTGGTGGCCCGCAGTACTCCAAATTGCATCGGGTAGAGGTGGCGCACCGGGACGCCTAACTCCATCGCCAAGCTCCTGGCTGTTCAAGCGGGTGATGCGTCCGCGGAGAGCAGGAGGGTTGGCTCTTGGCTGTCTCCATGACAAGCTGCGGTCAACCAAAGAAGAAGAAGGATACCAATGAGACGCTTAACTTTGAAGCGCCAACTTCAACCAAGGCGCGATCGGCGTTCAGATTTGCCCGACTCGCGTGTCCGTGAATAGGTGAGGAGATTGACCGGACCCGCTGATGGTTCTACTACAAGTCTTCGCGCTTACAGCTTATGCTTGACTAGAGGGCCTATTCCAACTCACTCCCTTCCGGGAGATTGATTTGACGCCGAGGGAGGAGGCACTTCTCCCCAGGGCCGCTGCATGACGACGCAAAATCTCTCCATGAGGGACCCGTGGAGGAGAGCTCCGCGCTGGCCGGTATGGGCCTCAAGCGCTGGGGTGGAACGTGAAGCTTGGGAAGGCGAGGGTAATCTCCCTCCTTCGACGTCTGTCTGATGCGAGGGAGGTACCGATTATCCATTTTTTTTGACTCGTATAATGGTGCTTCGCAATGTTGCCCATCGACGAGGTCAGGTCAGGTGCGGAAAGTACCTTCCGGGCCCTTATACCGGGAGGAGCATGGAAGCGGGTCAGGTGTGCGAGCCTCACTTGAACCTGATGTATTTGGACCCGATGGTTCACCTTACGGAGCGCCGACCCTCGATTTAAGGGAGGAAGAAGAAGGTACGTGTTCCGAAGAACTGAATGCCCTGTGCCATGGCGTGCAGCCTCAGAATGTGTTAGGATGGGGATGCTGGGCGACTACACAAGGCGAGGGTAGACATGACGGAACGTCCGCCAAGGCAGGTGCTGGTCCCACGAGATGCGTCGAGTGTGCAAGCTCAATGGGATCTTCATCGAAAGTGGACCTTGCTTCCCGAATGATGCTAAGGGCGCAGAGGCAATGAGAAGGTGGCAAGCTCATTTTGTGTGGTGAGCTTGGCCCACGAAGAATCTTCATTGGGACGCTTTCACGAAGCTTACTACGTGGGGTCCGAGGATACCTTGGTGGAGGTATCTCGCTCCTCGCTTACGACGCGACGGTGAGTTCCTCAAGGTCATTTTTGTTATTTGTAATCACAATGATTTGTTAACATGCTTCGCAGTTGGCGAGCGCATAAGGAGGACGCATTTACGGGGCTCCCGGCAAGGGGGTCGAGGGTGACTCCGGGTGTCGGTAATGTGAGGGTGGCTCGACGAGGATTCAGTGGGTCGCATCGCCACGGCCCGTCCGGTCGCAACCCTGGTCCGCCGCGGTACCAATGACTTCAAGGTTAGTGTGGGGTGACGACTATTTATGCAAGTAGGTGGTTTGCTTCACGCTCCGCCTGCCATGGGGAAGCTTTTTCAAGCATGCTCATGCAATGTGATGTTCGAGTTGATGGGAGAAGTAACGCCGCGGAGGGTAAGCTCTGACATTCCTTTCCGCTTTTCAAATTGGGTTCTTTTTTGACCAAGGTATGTTCCCTCACGCATCTTTGATGTTATCCCATGTGTTCGAATGGAAATCCACCACGCAACGCTGAGATCCAGAGAGCGGGTTGACCTTGAGCAAACGCGAACGAAGTCACTTTGTTCGAAGCGCTGGCCCTCGCCGAGAAGGCGAAGGAGATGGAGGCGCTGGTCGCCGAGCCGAGGGGAGCGCCGCGACCGCGAGAGGAGGTGCGAAGATTTCGTGGCGCCGTGATCGCCCTTGAGGCGAGATTGAAGCCGAAAGGCTCGTGGAGACCGTGGTCGCGGTCACATGGGAAGCGATGGAGTTGCCGGAGGGCACCGCTGATCGATCTCTGAGTGAGCGCGTCTGCCTCTAAGCACACCTCCCTTCGCGCCGCTTATCACCCCCAATGTAAAACGAACCAAAATATTGCTAATTAGTTTGCCAGGTCCAACCTATCTTGGACATATGGTTGTACCGGATGGCCAAGATCAATGGCGCACAAAGTTAAGTACTTAATGACTACTCAAAGGCAGGCAACCACATCCAAAAATTCTCACCCTTTAATGCATCGATCATTCGCGATGAGTATGAAATCATTTTTTCGATCTCAAATTTCTACCAAATGGCAACTCTTACCATGACACAACAAATTTTAACAAAAGTGATCTGCGCCATAATTCCATATATTATTAAGTTAAGATTAATCATTTATGAGTAGGTGATCATGAATCCTAATGTACAACTAAAGCATGACTAAGCATAATAAGCACCTGTGCTAGTAATTAAATATGTCCAACTAAGATTACCCAATCCTATGGTGTCCAAGGGCACATGTCAACATGTCGCTCTTAATTATTCAAGGAGCCATAATGACAATTAGACATTTAATTATTCCAAAAACATTTGTTATAAAACCAAGCAACGCATGTTGATATAAAATAATATAATTTTATAAACTAGGTATGACATGATCAAATGTCTATGACTTGCCTTCATTGAAGGTTTCGATTGTTTTTGGCCATCTGTCTAGGAACTCTCCTAAACGCTGGAATCTATATGAGGAAAAGAGCCAAATAAATAAAAATACAAATGAAATTCAAAATTACCAAACTAGAACCAAAAGAAAGGTATTGAATTTAGATAAATTTAGAAATAAAATTTATTCAATTTGGAGCTCTGACCAAGGAGAACTGGCTTTAAGGATGTTTCACCCGATCGAAGGAGGTTCAACCGCAGTGGCTCAAGGAGGTTTCAACTATAGGTGATCGAAAGGAGGTTTTGACTCACCGGCTCAAGGAGGTTTTGACTACATGTGGTCGTAAAGAAGCAACGGGAGAGGGAGCGAGGCAAACCCAAGGCGCATTGTTTCAATCTGGCAAGACTCGACTGAGTGGCCGGCAGAAGAGGAAGAGCGATGTTGAGGAGGCACGACTGGGCCTGGACGCACTTCATGCGAATACAACGGAGGTGACCATGACTGGTGAGAGGGGCTTCAACGACAGTTGCTAGAGGCGAGGCGTGAGCTTATCTGGCAAGCCGCAAAACTTGGAGCACTACGAAACGAGAGCGAGAGAGAGGAGAGTTGAGGGGAAAGGAAGAAGGAACGAGGAGGTCCCAGTGCTCCATTTATAAAGGAAGGAGGAGAGCGAAGAAGCTTCATGAATGGGTGGAGCTCCTGACCATGGGACATGGCGACGCCGATAGGGATGAGACAGAGTAGGTGGGGAGAGAAAGAACAGAGGGGTGGGTGAGGCGAAAGACATGTAATTAAATGCGATGTCACGAGGAAATCGAGGAGTGAATCACACGGGTGACGACTATTGTCGCGGCAGTGACTCACCTGAGCGCTAGTGGTATGGCGCAGGGAAGGAGACGGTGACCTGATAAAGAGGAGGCTGATAGGCGGGACCTACCGGACAGAGAAGAGAGAGGGAGAGAGAGACCTCGTGGGAGGGTCTGGTCGAACCGAGAGGGTGGCGAAAACCGAAGGAGTGGTCGAAACTAAAGGGCTGGTCGAAACTGAAGGATGGTCGAAACTGAAGGTGTGGTCGAAACTAAAAGGGTGGCCAAAACTAAAGGGGTGGTCGAAACTGAAAGGGTGGTCGAAACTGAAAGGTGGTGCGGTGGGATTCGGAACAAATATAGAAATGAGACTTTAAATACCAGAGAACTCCAATAAAGTCAAAATAAACCAAATTTGAATTAATTGAAGTTTGATTAATTCATATTAAATTGTTTTGATTGTATAAAATTCTAAGTTAAGCTTTAGCCACTTTAGCAAAAAATTGAATGGTTATTTTTATTTTTAATTTATTTTCTTCAAAAAAGCCTGAAATTGGGATGTTACAAACCTACCCCTTGAGAGAATCTCAACCCTGATATTTGGGCTGACTAGAGACTACGTGGGGAAACTCAGCCTCCAAGTCTTCTTCTTACTCCGTGGCTTCTTCTTCTGTGGTTGCTCTAATCAACCTGCGTAAACAGAGGACCTTGCTTCGTCACGCGCCTACTACTTCCAAAATAGTGACTGTTGCTCCTTGAAGGTGAGATCTTCTGCAGATCGCTTGCTTCCAACAACATCTACTCTTCAAGCACACAGACACTTCTTCAATCGAGACACATGGAAGCCATCATGCACATCCGACACAAGTGGGAGTTTCAATTTGTAAGCAACTTCTCTTCCGACTATAATTGGGAAAGGTCCTATGTATCTTGGTGCAAGCTCCCCGATACTCGAACCGACACATTTCCTTAAGAGGTGAAACCTTCAGTACATCCGATCTCCAGCGAAGGCTAAATCTTGGGGACAATTATCTCATGTAAGTTTTTTGCCCGGCATGTGCTACTCTCACTTTTCTCTTAACAATGTAACTTGATCTTCGGCCTTCAAGATATCTCGGTCCAAGTACTTGCCCTTCGCTTTTCTCGTCCAATACAAGTGTGTTTTGCACTTTCTTCCGTAAAGAGCTTCATACGGGATATCTCGCAGACTTGATTGATAATCATGTTGTATGAAAACTCGTGATAGGCAATTTTTTGGTCCCAACCGATCTTGTTTGCTAGAGCGCAGCTCTCAACATATCTTCTAGGATTTGATTTACTCTTTCTCCCGAGTAAGTAGTATTGATAGGAATGAAGTGTGCAACTTTATCAGCGATCTACAATTACCCTGATAGAATCATGGCCACTGTTCTCGTGAGACATGTGATAGTGTCCATGCCAATTTCTTTCCATTTCCATTCGTAGCTTAAAGGTTGAAAAATCCAAGAGGTCTCGATGCTCTGCTTTAACTCACGGCAAATATCACATTGAGCTATGTATTCAACAATCTCACACTTCATACTAGGCCACCAATAAAATTCCTTGAGATCTTGATACATCTTAGTGCTTCCGGGTGAATGGAATATAAGGTTTCATGTGCTTCCTTAAGTATCATCCGCTTAAGCTCCTTCGTCCAGACACAAATACATTTATCAAACCAAATGGTTCCTTTATCATCCTCTCAAAATCTCAGGATTTACCATTCTTCATGTTACTCTTTATCTCTTTGATATATGCATCTTCAGTCTAAGCTTTCCTGATCTGACTTTGCAGGGTGGGTTGTACTTCCAAAGCGGCTAAGGAACCTTCTTCGACCAACTCTAGATGAGCTTTTGAAATTCTTCATGTATCGACCGACTTTCCTTGATCATCGTGAGTATCGCAAAGAGACCTTTCTACTTAAGGCATCCATTACTACATTAGCTTTGTCGGATGATAATGGATTCCCATGTTGTAGTATTTGATTAACTCAAACTATCTTCTTTGCCTAATATTAACATCAGCTTGAGTGAAAATGTACTTCAAGCTTTTATGGTCAGTGTAAACTTCACAGCGATTACCAGTGAGGTAATGACACTATATCTTTAAAGCATGCACTACGCTAGCCAATTCTAAGTCATGAGTGGGTAATTTTCTTCATGAGGTCTCAACCGACGGAAGTATACGCTACCACCTTCCTTTCTTGCATCAAGACACAACCGATACCTTGTCACGATGCATCACGTAAAATCTCAAAATCCTTTCTGACATCGGTAAAATCAACACCGTGCAAAGGTCAAACGCTTCTTCAATTCTTGAAAACTTTGTTCATATTCGCGCATAATAAAATTTCTTTTCCTTCTTCAACAATTGAGTGAGTGGCCTTGCTATTCGGGAATCTTTTATAAACCGGCGGTAGTATCCTCGCCATTCCAAGGAAACTTCGCCCGAGACACCGATTTGGTGACTCCAGCTGAGCACATCCTTGACTTTGCTAGGGTTGACGGCAACTCCTTCTCGCAGTACATGATGTGCCCCAAGAAAGTGACTCCTTCATCCAAAACTCACACTTGTTGAATTTGACATAGAGTTGATGATCTCTAAGCTTATTCAGATCAAGCAGAGGTGCTCTTCATATTCTTTCTCACTCTTGGAGTAAACTAGAATGTCGTAAAAAGATAATGACAAACTTATTCAAATACTCTATGAATACTTTATTCATCAAATTCATATAGTAAGTCTGAGCATTGGTCAATCCAAAAGACATGACCGTGAACTTGTACAATCGATATCGGGTTGAGAAAGTCGCCTTGGGAATATCCTCTTGGCGAATCCTCAACCGCCGTATCCCGACCTCAAATCTATCTTGAGAATACTCCACTTCTTCAACTGGTCGAACGATCATCAATCCTGCAGAGGGTATTTGTTCTTGATGGTGAGTTCATTGAGTGAGCGGTAATCCACACACATCCACCGGTACCATCCTTCTTGCAACAATGATCACCGGGCTCCCCAAGGTGAAGAACTTGGCCGACAAAACCTTTATCTTGCATCTCCTCGATTTGCTTCTTCACTGACTAAGTCGCACCGACAAATGATAAGGTCTCTTGAAATGGGTGAAGTTCCAGAACTAGGTTGATGATGAACTCTAGGTCCTCGATTGGGGCATCCGGCAAATCATCGTGAAAGACATCCGAAAACTCTCTAATCACCGCATATCTTCCAAAGATACAACATTGACGCTATGCATTAATGCTCCTTTATGCTTTTCCATGGAGGCTTCAAATTTTAGTTTGGTTCCCACCGGATCGATTTAAAGATATACTTCTACCACCACAATCCAAGACTGCTTGGTGATGAGCAAGCCAATCCATACCCAAAATCACATCTAAGGACTTGTCATCAATAATTATGAGGTTGGCTAGAAATTCTACCCTTCTATGGTTACTCTAACTTTTGACATCCTTGGTCTGCATTTAACTCCAACCGAGGGATTGAACCAATAAAGTATTTTTAAGATGCAAAACCTTTGCTAGTGCTTTGCAACAAAACTCCGAGAAATAAACGAATGCTAAGATCTAAAATCAAACAAGACAAAGAGTGTGTTGTATTAACTAAGAACTTACCCAAAGACGACGTCCCGGTTGTCTGGCTTCTCATCGTGACATGGTTCACCCGCCTCTCCCAACAAAGTTGTGGGGTCTTGATCGCCGCAACTAGAGCCTCGTGTGCTCCACGACCGCCTCCCGGCATGGGGGTTCTGCCTGAGTAGCTCCCAAATCGAACTGATAGCGTTGGATCTTGCTTCAGGGCGCTGTCGCATAGTGCCCCAATTGTTGACGCTGAAACAGTGATTCCCACAACACGATTTATGCTTCGGGCCGTTGGTTGTTGGTGTTGTTGTTGTCGGCTACGAAATCATGGAGTAGCTAGGCGAGGTATCGTGCAAGGGTCTTGAATACAACAGAGAAACAAAATGACTAGGGTGTCGCACATTCATCTTGGCTCTCACGAGTGACTTTGATGAGCATTATGTTGCATCATCTTTCACACGAGACTCATACAAACCGACGCTTAGCATCCTCCCGCACGAGGGTCTTGTTGACCATCTCACGAAAACTAGGTAGTCAATCGACACCAATCGCACCGTAAGGATGGGGTCAAGACCTTCCATGAAACGCCAAATCTTCGCTTCTCTTTGGCGACATCCTCCTGCATACCTTGATAGTTGGGTGAATCTGCTGAGATACTCGACACGCCGATGTTGCCTCGCCGCAACTTGTAGAATTCCTCTTCTTCATCCCCATTATTCTCATTGGAATGTGTGTCGTTCGAAAAGCAGCAGAAAACTCCTGCCAAGTAATGGTCTGGACGCTCGTGAGTCAGTGAGAAGTTTTCCCACCAAGTTCTCGCGATTCCATTGAGTTGGTGAGCCGATAGAGTACTTTTTCTTGGTCATCGATTGAGCCAAGATCGCTTTATTCTCAACACTCTTAAGCATGTCAAGAACTTCCGTGGATCAACCGAAATGACAAAGGTTGGTGGCTTGGTCCTCATGAATTCTCCTAGTCCGATCGAGGTGGAAAGGCTCGAGCTGGAGCATGCCGATTGACTTGATTGTGCACAAGAGCCTGAAGTAGTTGCAGTTGCATGGCTATCATTTGTTCTAGGTTTGATTGGGGCTGACCTGTGGGTGGTGCATTGGGATCCTCTTTACTTACGGAGTTGCAGATCTGAACCATATGAAACAAATCTTTGCATGTTTAATAGACGAGGAGGATAAATCACAATAGGTGAGAGGGAGAAACACATAAGACGAGAGAGAACAAGGGGGAAAGACATAGCAATCTAACTGGGGAAAGTCGGTTTAACCCAACGAACAAATAGCCAAAAAGGTATCAAAAAGCAATAAAAATGTGGCACTTACTCAAAAGATCCTATTACGGACTAAACGATACTAAAACTAGGGAGTCCAACTTAGGTACGACACTACTAATTTATCGATATGGGTGGTCGATTTGAAACAAGACTCGATCCTATAGAGATTATGTGGTGAGAAAGATCAATTCATATTAAAAATAAAGTTTCAAAAGAGATAAGATGCAAGAACTTATGGATGATATATGAAGAGATTAGAACAAGATGAGAAAAGAATAGAATAAGACAAGAGAAGAATAACTACTCATCAATTGTCTGGGTTTGATTTAGAAAATATTTTTTGAAAGTTTCACTAAAACGACCAAGCTAACTAAGGTTACGCCCCATACCGATATGGCTCGATACCAACTCTATCGGGACTCGAATATGCAACTCCGGACCTCTATGCATTCTCAATTAGTTCCGATCAAGAGCTAGCTCACACAGCTGCAACATTAGTGTACTCATAACCATACAACAACGTGGTTAAAGAAGTAGATAAATTAATATTACTTAGTAGCAAAAGGGCCTTATAGTCAAAGTTTTATAGAGTTTGCCACGCAGGGCTAAAGACAAAATATACACTTGCAACGGAAATGAACAACTCGAGAGGCTATTCAACGTGCCCACGGGCAATCAAGTCTTCATAGTAGTCCTCCTCGAGAACTCTGTTGTTTGGTTCTTCTTCGTGATCGATCAACAAGTGGTGCAAAGCCGTGAGTACTTAGAGTACTAAGCAAGTCATAGGAAATAGTATACAAATAGTATTCATACAAGGTTCGATAAGGATAACTTTATGGCTATTTTGCGTAACGCTAATATTGATAATAAATATAGTAAGTAGATTATAAAGCACGATTTAAAATCTTAATGCATAAGTAGTCAGGTTCTTTGAAACAACTCGTGAACTTCACTTCCTAACCAACGACCAGTGAACAACCCATTCACTTCCCAACCAACGACCATTCCAATATTTTTGATAAAATCTATCCCTTGTGTGAAATCACCAGACATTGTTCATAACCGGGGATATAACTATTCGAATAGTTTTACACTCTGCAGAGGTTGCACAACTTGACCCACAAGAGATAACCATCTTATACTGTCCGCTCACACACTTCTGTGGTGTGCGACTAAGAGATTATCACAAGGATTTTACAAAGCTCTGCTTTGACTCCTGCTCGCCGCTAAGGTTTCGCCATTCTGCACTCTCTTACGCCGCTTATCACCCTTTAACAGAACCAAACCAAGAAATTGCAAATTAGTCGGCCACGTTCACCCTATCCTGGACATGTGGTTGTACGGTATGGTCCAAATCAATGGAGCACAAAGTTAAGTCCTTAGTGACTACTCAGGCGAGGCAACCACATCCGAAAATCCCCCCTTTACTGCATGATCATTCGTCTGAGTATGAAATCATTTTCGATTCACCACCAAATGACATCGTTGCCATGGCACAACAATTTTTAACAAAAGTGGTTATGCCACAATTTCATATATCATTAAGTCAAGATTAATCATTTATGAATAGGTGATCATGAATCCCAACGCATAACCAAAGCATGGCTAAGCATAATACGCACTCAAAGTTGGTAATTAAATATATCCAACTAAGATTACCCAATCCTATGGTGTCCAAGGGTACATGTCAACATGTTATTCTCAATTATTCAAGGAGGCATAATGACAATTAGGCATTTAACTATTCCCAAAAGCATTTATTATAAACCTAGCAATGCATGTTCATATAAAATAATATAATTTTATAAATGTGGTATGACATGATCAAAGGTCTACAACTTGCCTTCGTTGAAGGTTTTCATTGCTTCAATCGTCTGGTCCAGAACTCTACGAAACGCCAAAATCTATGTAAAAGAGCCAAATAAATAAAACAATTCCAAATGAAATACAAAAATTACCAAACTAGAAAAAAAGGTATCAATTTAGATAAATTTATAAACAAAATTTATTCGATTTAGAGCTTGGACAATGGAGAACGGACTCTGAATGAGGTTTCAACTAGTCGGAAGGAGGTTCGACTACATGTGGTCTGGAGGAGGTTTCAATACCAGATCGGAGGAGGTTTCACTACAAGTGGTCTAAAGGAGGTTTCACTACAGTGGTCAAGGAAGCAATGGGGAGACGAAAGCGATGCAAACCCAAGGCGCATAGCCAGCCAAGCGAGGCTCGACAGAGTGACCGGCGTGAGACGAAGAGCGGCGGCGAGGAGGTGCTGACGGCCTGACGCGCCTTGCAAATCCAACTGAGGTAACCACGACGTGGAGGGGCTTCAACGGCGGCGCTAGAGGA
Source organism: Hsuehochloa calcarea (assembly GCA_036346395.1). NCBI lineage: Eukaryota > Viridiplantae > Streptophyta > Magnoliopsida > Poales > Poaceae > Hsuehochloa > Hsuehochloa calcarea. The sequence continues at coordinate 77,765,563 of CM070593.1, read as the reverse complement.
GAAGACGCGAGCTCTGGCAAGCCGCAGCGAAACTTGGAGCAAGGCAAAACGAGAGCGAGACAGAGACAGAGAGGGAGAGTTGAGGGGAAAGCAAGAAGGGAACAAGGGGGTCCTCGTGCTCCATTTATAGAGGAAGGAGGAGAGCAGAGAAGCCTTCATGCATGGCATGAGCTCTGACGGCACGATACATGGCGACACGATGGGGACGAGACGGGAGTAGGTGGGGAGGAGAAATAACAGAGGGGGTCAGTGCGGCGAAACACGTGCAATTAAATGCGACAAAGGCCAAAGAAATCGAGGAGGGAATCGCACTGGGGCGACTACTGGCTGTATGGTGATGCACGCGAAGCCAAGCAGATGGGCGCGGGAAGGAGACGTGACTAGATGATGTGGAGGTCGACAGCCGACTACCGGACAGAGAAAGGAGAGAGAGAGACCTGGTGGGAGGGTCTGGTCGAAAACGAGAGGGTGGTCGAAACCGAGAGGGTGGCAAAAATCGAAGGAGTGGTCGAAACTAAAAGGGTGGTCAAAAGTAAAAGGGCGGTCGAAACTGAAGAGGTGGTCGAAACTGAAGGGTGCTGGAAACTGAAGGGGTGGTCGAAACCGAGAGGGTGGTCGAAACCGAGAGGGTGGCAAAAACCGAATGAGTGGTCGAAACTAAAAGGGTGGTCAAAAGTAAAAGGGCGGTCCAAACTGAAGAGGTGGTCGAAACTGAAGGGTGCTTGAAACTGAAGGGGTGGTCGAAACTAAAAGGTGGTGCGGGATTCAAGCATATAGAAATGGGATCAGAATACCAAAGAACTCCAATAAACTCAAAATAAACTAAATTTGAATTAATTATAGTTTGATTAATTCATATTAAATTGTTTTGATTGTCTAAAATGCCAAATTAAGCTTTAGTCACTTCAGCAAAAAATCGAATTGTTATTTTCATTTTTAAAATTTTAAAAAACCCCTAAAAATTGGGATGTTACAAACCTACTCCCTTAATGGTATCTCGACCTTCCTAACCTTCCTGTTGTACACCTTCATGACCCCTTTGTTGTACTTTGCCATTGCCGATATGGCCTGCATGCGGTGCTCTTTTAGGAGGTCCAAGGACGTCCCGCGGTCTGTGGGTTTTTCGTTCTCCATTGCTCGGAGGGATTTTACCACTAACTCGCCAGATTATTACTTCATCTCGCGAACAAGAGCTTGAATGGAGAGAACCACGTGACCCTTGCCTGTGATGTGCGGAGTGTCCACAATGCCTTTGAAGCTTGCCGCCGCCATTTCGCCAGCTCACTAGGCGCCGTTAGAGCTTCCAATAGGTTGTCGTTGGCTCGCTCGACCGCCTGCTCGATGCGGGTGTCCGACGGATGCAAAGCATATTGTGGTGCATATGTTCGATAGAATTTTCGTAATGACGCCAATCAAGCCGGGTGTCGCTGTCGGTGATGATGTCACCGTAACCCCATAGATGCAGATAATGTTCTTCCACGAAGCGCCGTGTTATTGCCGCCGTGATTTTGCCGACGGTTCGATTCTCCACCCATTTGGAGAAATATTCGACGCGCGAAGGCGAAGAGGAGGTTGCCCTGGACGGAATAGGTCGATTATGTCAAGCCCCACCGCAAGGGCCGCATCGGCTAGGGGCTACAAGAGGACCGCCGTGCCTTCGAGTGGTGGTCGCCCACTAGCGCCTTTGGCGCGTTGGACTAGGTCTTGCGGTCTTGGAGCGTGGTTGGCCAATAGAAACCTTGGCGGAATATCTTCGCGACGAGGCCTCGAGGTGCTTATGTGCGCCGCAGAGGCCCTCGTGAATTTCCTTAAGAGTGATTGGCCCTCCTTCTTGGAAACGCTGTCACGAGGGGCGCAACGCCCCTTGTACAAATGGCCATTGATGATGTGGTAGTTCCGGTCCGCCGGTGTAGGTGGTTCGATCTTGCCAGGTGTCTTTGGGTTCTTCTCTCGCGAGGTACTTGAGGATGATGTCCGCTAATCCACCTCATCGACGAGGAGGATGAGGTGAGCGGCGCCTTGTGTTATGGGCCACCCTTGTGTTCGTGGAAGCCCTTGCACTTCGAGGCGCCCCTTGTGCTTCGGGTAACTTACAGACCTCAGAGTATTTTGTAGAGCACCTTCGATGTATACGCCATCTGAGCCGCGCTTTGCAAGTTTGTCCACGCCTCATTCACGCCGAGGGATGTTCTCAAGTTGTTGCCGAGGAAGTGTTTGGCTTCGCCCGAACCGCCGCTAGGTATTTGGACATTTTCGATCCCTTATCGTAAATGACTTGTCGGCGCCCCGCAATGAGACGGAATCGCTTTGATTATTACGTGTTTCGCACCAAAGGCTTTTGCTCTCGCGCAGCCTAGCAGAGTGCTTTGTATTATGAGGCATTGTTTGTTGTTGGGAAGTCAAGGCGGCGGCGTGGGAGACGCCCGCCCGCCTGTGGCAACCAAGATGGCCATCGCTGGCGCCCGCCGCACACCATGACCCATCGGGTATATTATCCATGGCGCTCAATCTTGCTTGGCGCTGCTCTTCACTATGAGGTCCACTGACCACGGTCGGCTAAGGCCTCGCGACTTGGTGGTCGACGTGTCGCGAAGGTGATGTCGAGGGCGCCATGCTGCCGCCCACTTGCCTATCGCTTGAGGCATCCTAGTTCAGAGCATCAATGCTAGCGGTAGGACGTGGGGACCGTGACACAGGTGCGCGGAAAGTAGTGTCGAGCTTGCGCGGGCCATGAGCACGCACGCTAATTTTTTCAACTCGTATCGGGCCTTGGCACCTTGAAGGGCCCCGAGATGTAATACATCGGCGCTGCCCATTGTTCTCCTAGACGAGGATCGCGCTAATGGCGAACGAGGAGGTTGCGAGGTACAGCAGAGTTTCGACCAAGCCGGGCTTGTTAGGCTTGGCACCGGGTGAGGTATCGCTAAGTTCTCGAATGCCCGCTGGCACTCTTTTGGTCCATCTAAATGGCTCCGCCGAGTGTCTCAAGAATGGCAGAGCCTCTGCCCGCCGAAAGCTGACAGAACCTGCTGAGGGTCGTGAGGCGCCTCGTCAGCCTTTGGACCTCTCGGCATTGTGAGGGGGCTCAATCTCTTGGATGACTTTATTTTTCCAGGTTGGCCTTGATACCCTCTCGCATATGAGGAACCCTAGGAGTTTGCCCGCCTTCACGCGAAGGCGCACTTCTGGTTGAGCTTGATCCCATCTACCGAGGTTGGTGAATGTTTCCCGCAGTCCGCTGCAGTGTGAGGCTTCGAGCCTACTCTTGATCATTATGTCATCTACGATGCTTCTACGCTATGGCCGAGCTAGTCGGCTAGTACCTTTGTGATGAGCCGAGAATTTTGCTCCCGCATTCTTCAGCCAAGGGCATGCGGGTGAAGCAATAGGTGCCTAGGGGTGATGAAGGCCGCTTTGGGTTCGCCTTCCTTGGCCATGAATATATGATGATACCCGAGTAGGCGCCGAGGAAGCTCATAAGCTCAGAGTCCGGCGGTGTCCACGAGTTGGTCAATGCGAGGTAAAGGAAGTCATCATTCGGCAATGCCTTGTTGAGGTCGCGAAGTTGACACATATGCGCCACTTGTGCTTTTGCACGAGGTGGGGTTGGCCACCACCTGAGTGCTTAACTTCACTGATGACCCCGCTTTCAAGAGTTTGGCTATCTCCTTTTGTCGCTTCCACCACTGACCGACATGCGCGTAATTTTTGCTTCTTGGTGATGCATCGTCACAGGCGAGGCGGTGCTAGATGGTCTCTCGCAACGCCAGGATGTCCTCGCCCTAGGCAAAGATATTCGTAGCATCGCAGAGTACCCGAGGATGGCGTCAGATGTCGCGCCCGAGCTCGGCCCGAGGGCCACCGCCCTATCCGGGATGCTTAAGGAGAGGGACCCACGAGTCGCCCTTCCGGTTTAGCCATCGAGGCCCATTTTGCCAAGGTGGTGTCTACCGAGCGCTCGTGTCTACTTCGACCGTATGGACGTGGCAGTCGTGAGAGTGCCTCCAACACTATCTACCTTGCTAGGTCTTGATCTCCCACACCATGACTATGCCCCTGGTGCGTGGATCTTCATGCATAGGTAATTATGGCGGGCTATGGCACCAAGGTGTTCGGCCGTGGGTCGACCGAGGATGGCGTTGTATTGGTAAGGCATCCGACGACGCCGAATATGACGACTTTGGTCCGGAGGCGGTCATCACTAAATGTGACAATTAGGTTGATCTGCCTCTGGCCATCAAAGGCCTACCCCGGCCCACCAAGGGATGCCGGGGTGACAAAGACGCCCACGGAGCTCACTCCGCCCACGACGCTGCTCGACCAAGTCCGCGATGTTAGCGAAATGACAAGGGATCCCGATGCGGAAATAGATATCTCGTGTCCTCGGGCCTAAGGTGATTGGTATTTCAACAGAGCGAGGTGGGTGGAGGTAGGGCACGCCGCGACATGGTGGATTTGCCAAGCCGCACGCACACCATTGTCTTTTTGATGTCATGCGACGCGAACCTTCTGGCGATCATGTTTATGATCCTCTAACGGTTCTCGGGTGGCTTCCTCACGTGGGGCCTTGGTGGCGGGTCGGCAAACCGGTTGCCCGCCTCCTCCCGCCTTCGTGTTTGGCCTGTTGTTGGTCGCGGTTCATATAATCCCGCAAGGCCATGATGGTGCGGCACTCTTGGGTCGTGTGACCCTTCACCGTAGGTCGCAAAGAGTGGTGCCCCGCACCAACTTAGGTGTCCGCTGTTCGCCGCCATTTCGCCCACAAACCCGCCCGCCGCTGCCTCTCGTCGCTTCTTCGTGAGCCGCCATTCATCTACATGGTAGACATTCCACCCTTTCGGGCGGTAATCGTTAGCCCACGGCTTGACTGGTGCCCCTACCACGCGCCCGCGATCCTTCCTTTCGGGTAGCCCGCTGGTGTTGGAGTTGGGGTAGCGGGGTCGGGCCTCCACTGCTTCGGCATCGCCTCCTCTCGCCCGGGCGCATTATTCCATCTTATCAAGAGCTCGACTATCGTGGCTAATGAGCTTGCAGCGCCTTTTCCGATGTGGGGCCCTTATGGAGTCCACAAGTTGTTGCATTTATGATGGTGGTTTTGTTGACCCTTCACTTGGCACTTTACCTCCGTGAACTTTTGAAAAAGCCGAGGAGGACTCGCCTGTGGCTTGATTTTATTTGTAATGTGTCTCGCATCCTTTGACTCGTGTAATTTCCCCGAAGTTATTACACACCAGTGTCTCACAATTGCTCCCACACATATACAGAGGGGGTGGATGGTGAAGAACCACGCCAAGACCACGCCTTGAGTGCCAGGTGATGCTTTTTCCTTTGTTTTGTAGTCTCCTCGATCGCCTCGATGGTCGTTTCATATACACGAAGGAACCCAAGGGGTCTGTGGACCTCGCAGGCCCGACCTCGGTATTTTAAAGCTCGAGCCAACGGCCGCCTCGAGCCCTGCTTAAGTGGGAGTTGGGTCCCCAAAGTATCGAGTTGGAGGAACGACCGCTGCTTCTCCGGGTAGCTTCTCTGCTGGCTTATGCCACCGGTGGTTCCTAGGGAGGATGCCTCGGTATTCCGTGTGTCACCTCCGACAATGTTCCCGCGTGGAATTGTTCGCCTCCTTCATGGCTTGGGCGTGGTCACCATCACCCTAGATGTTCCGCCGCTTAGCCCTGGGTGTCAAGGCGTGGCGGCGGCTGCCATCGAGACTTTGGGCGCTACTTTCGAGGGGCCATACTAGTACTTCGAGCTATGCTTCGTGGACTTTTCTCGCTTTCCCACGGATGGCGCCAACCGTCAGAGCAAAAGAAGGGTAGATAAAGAAGAGAGGGGACCATAGTGTCCTTGAGTGACCAGATAATCCTCAAGAGAATAGACTAGTTGTGAGGAAAAGATTTGTGTATTAGTTGCTCCAAAAACCGAATTCATCTTGTTACATGGGAATGTGGCTATTTATAGCCTCCTTAATGCAAGTACTTGACATTACTATCCTACCCCTAAAATGTCCTATACGCCAGAGGAACCGCAATGACTTTTCTCACCCCCACGTAGCCTTCGCCCATAATGGGCTCTCCGGCTTGGTCCACCGGGTTGGTATACTCGATCGAAGAGGCCCCGCACCCTTCGCTTTCTCTGGTGGCCTCGGACGAACCGTAGTTCCCGGTCTACGGTTCTCCGGTGGTCTCCGGCTTCACCGGAGTATCCCAAGAGGCATCCGAACTACCGAGGCGGGTCGGCCGTGAGCCCCTAGCTCCCGAGGTGGCTCCGGATGATTCTTTGCTTCTCGACTCGCAGCACTCGGCGACCTCCCAGCCTCCGGTCTTCCCGGGAGCCTCCGAAGGCGCGCCGTGCCCCACCGAGGGGTTTTGTGCCGCGGTCGCGAGGTCCGTCCTGCGGTCTTCGCCGGGTCATGGGGCGGCGAGGCTGCCTCACGACAATTACCAACAAACACGATGCATTTACAAACCGGGCGAAAGATCGCGCCACCGCTTCGCCCTCGGCTCAAAGTAGTCGGTGTCATTTGTTTGTTGAATAATCCTTAATGATGTTTAAGTCTAGTAACGTTTTCAGTTTTGTTTCAGTTTTTCTTGCATGGTTAGAAACGTGCACCTACATGGGTGCGTGGAGTTTATTGCCTACGGTAACGTGTGCGTTTATTGTTTCGGTTATGGCTGAGTTTTTGACGTCACTTCGTGGCCGAGTAAGTCATGTTTAATGACGCAATTGAAAAGCCTGATCATGGCCTCGTGGGTGGCTGTTGTATGTTTTCAATTATGTTTTACATGTACGTATAAAGTGATTAAAAAAAGAGAAAATGTGGGTGTTAAGTTAAGCAGTATTAAATCTGTCTCATGAGTTCATCTTCTTCCATCTGAATGTGTTTTTTTTTTGTCAAAGTGTTTTCGCGTAGAGTAAAAACCATCGTTCTCGAACAGGACGGCCAGTTAGCACTCGTCGACGTACGCGGTGAGGCCGACCGCCGGCTCGTCCGACGCCGAAGGGCAGTACCCGAAGATGGTGTTCGTAGCTCCGACGATTTAATCGGAGCGGTGCGCGAGGCCGTAGCTGCCGACGAGACGACGAATGGGATCTGGGGAATAAAGCCAATTACACGTTGGTCTCGAGAAAAAGAGAGGGCAAAGGCCCATTATACGAGAGGGACATGCACGGCCCACGCAGAGAGCAAAAGGTATTTTCACGAACCAAGTAGCTGCGGAAAGTTCCGTTAAAAATAGTGGAGACGAGGGATGGAGCGGCGCAACATCATGCGAAATTTCGTGCTTTATACGAGACTGGCAGAGTATATGTGCATTACAACAGAATTCTAATTTTTATATAAATAATATTTTTCTCAACCAATCAAAAAATAGTAATACATATATCTACAAGTATCACATTAGTACAACATGATCATGAACAAGCACAACATATCAAAAGATAGTCGTAGTTCATGAAAAACGTCTAACATATATTATGAAAAACATTCTCAATGCACACCATATCACTGGACAACGTCAAGGATATATAGGAAACTCCTGAAGAAATAAGTATGATTCCCTAAAGAAGGTTTATAAGAAATAAGTATGATTCCCTAATTAAGGATAGATAGGACCACTTGGTGTGTTTGCATTGGTGTTATACACCCAGAAGGTTCATAGTATTCAAAACACGTCTTTTTTAAAAGGAGAAATCGCAGTCTCCCATATCGTAGTATGGGAAAGTGATCAAACTAAAGTTTCTCAGCACTGAGAATTAAAAAGGATTAACCAAAGGAATATTAGCGCACTCTTAAATTCCATCGGTCCTCTGCTTTATTAGTCACATCTTTTAGGAAACGAAAGCATCATTAATCACAGAGATGACCCAGTAGCAACCCAACCCCACCATGTTCTTGGTCACAAATCACGAATTGAATACTGTAGAACACGCAACGAAAAGCTGCATGGTTGAGTAATGCCAGATGTAGAGAAGACAACCTTGCAGTGTACTATACTACTACAGCCAAAAACATCAAGAAGATTGATGCAAAAATGGTGATGACCAAGGTTGCCGAAATCACTCGGTTGGTCGCGCATCTTAGTATCAAACACACCAAAACCCAACATTTTCTACACGCTAAGCGCGCCCCTTGGGCCACAGGCACAAAGCAACTGTAGCTGACCTGCTCAACATGGCAAACCCAACGCCCACTGCAGACTGCATATGGAACTAATGCGTGCAGTGATTTAATAGCACTGGTGACACAAGGAGCAGGGTTCGGGGAGAAGACGTCGAAGCAGGTGTGAGGCTGCTCGAGCGGCGGCGACGGGAACGGCGGGGAGAGCCCCCGCGGAGCGGGGTGGACGCGCGCACTGTACGAGAGCGTCGGATCGGACGTGGAGCGCACGAGGGTCCTCCTCCTCCTGCCGCGGCCGCGACCCTGGGCGCACGGCCAGCCGAAGACTCCGCCTCCGCTACTGCCCCTGCGAGGACTGAGGGGGTGGAGGCCAGCCGCAGCGCGTGGGGAGAGGAAGCGGCAGCGCGGCGCGCGGGAACGGCGCCATCGGCGGGTGGGAGGAGGCCGGTGGCGATGGTGTTCGGTTGGGAGGGGGAGAGAGAGAAAGGGAAGGATAGAAGGACGAGGAAGGAGAAAATCGTGGAGTAGGAAGGAACCGTGGATGAATTGTGGGAGGCTAGGAGCAGCTGCTGCGGCGCGAGAGGACATGAAGCCATATGGGCTGCCCATCGTCTCGGACGTGGAAGATGTTGGAAGGACGGATGCGGGGCGCGGATCTCATGGGGCCCGTGTCGGCGGCGTCTCGACACGGATCCGATCCGCACCCACGCCACGCTCTTCAAGGTATTATTATTATTACTACTAGGCCAGATTTGTTCTTTAGTTTGCAGCAAAACGAATTTATCACGTCCAGTGTAAGTAGGCATCTAGGCGGTTTCCAGCGGTCCATTTCTTGAGTTTGAATAAATACTAGTAGAATAGATCGATCAATCGGTCAAAGGTACGCAGGTAAGTGTTGAAAATATACCTTAGAGTCAATTGTAGATATTATTATATTTCGTTATGTTTATAATTTATTAGATAATATGTTATTTAATTTCTAGAATAATATTTTTAATATTTATTATTAAGTATGTGACTTGATTGTAAAACTCTATATCTCTCGCGATGATTATTCTTCAATGTTCCTAATCAAAAACATATAAGGACACATATGAATAGACTAGCATATATATTGGTTGATGACTATATTTCACAGGTCATAGATATGAAGATATCAACCAATAATATGGATACATGTTAGCGAATATAGGGTTGGATCGACCCACCATGATACACTACAAGAACGTTGCATTCTTACATGTCATCGCTGATCTCATTTACAATGTATATGCTATGTAATTAGACTTGAGGTCGCCACATATTTGAGATGTGTGATGGCTAACTTAGAGGTTGTCAAACGTTATCTCAGAATCGGGTAGTTATAAAGGTAGCTTTAATTTTGTCATGATACATGCAACGAGACATGGTCGATCAAGATAGGATTTGCCCATCTATGCAACGGAGAGATATATCTAGGCTCTCTGGTGATTCGATTCCAAAAATGCATGGCTATGCTACTCATGTTAAAGAGTTAATCGTAGTCGGGAATTTGAGTAACGTGGTCGAGAGAGAATGGTCAAGTTAACCAACAAGGATGACACGACTCACCTTGAGCTTGACCGATATCGTGAGGCAAATGAAAATGCATATAAGTTTTATTGAGGTTCGTCTGATATGATATTTATGTATACTTGGGAGTCGACATGTCTTGCTAGGGGCTACTACCGATTAGTGGACGTGTATGAGTACTCGGACCATGTCCAAGTGTACGTGAATCTATAGGGTCGCACGCTTAAAGGGCCTCAAAGTTCGAGACCCATTATGGATGCCTATATATAAAGGGTGGTGGCATAGAGTTAAGCGATTTTTTAGATTTCCCGAAACCCTAGTGGACACACCTTCCTCATCCAATACCACGCAGCCGCCGCTAGCACTCCAGCTCGTGGTGTCCCTGCCCGGTACATGTAGATACCTTGGAGGTGTGAATGCAAAACATCAACACTAGGATGATCCACAACTCGTGACGATCACAAGCAGCTGAGGAAGAGACGTGCAGCTAGTACGACTACCACCGCACCAACATGCTACATCGACTTACTCGCTACGAGTCTCGCAAGGCCTAGTGGTAATTGTAGGTATACTGTAGGCTACGATAGCAACAATTCAAAATTTCTACCACGTAAATCAGAAACCAAACAAGCGATGATCACGATCGTTACAACCAGACGCGCAATGCAATGAAGAAGAGTTAGAGTAGACCGATCCAACGAAGAACGGTCGGTGAAGTGGTCGTAGTCGATCATCCACACCAAAGAACCTCCGCAGCTCCTCGTGAAGATCACGGATCATCCTCAAGCACAACAAAGAATCGCAGAGTGTCTCTACGGTATCCACATGTCCGTGGAAGGAACAACCGAACACCGTGATAAAGACCAAGTCGCACGGTGAGGCTCTCGTGAAGATGGCAGCTAAGGTTTCGGTGGAGCAACTCACAACTCAGATATCGCCTCTCGTCCCAATAGTCTCAAGCATCTCCTTATAAAGTGCCCATGACAGATCCTATCCGAACACGCTTTGTTCCAACCCATTAAATGTGTGACTCGTTAGGTTTATGTGTAGTCATTGTAACTCAAAACCATTTCCACCACAACTCGTTAGCGGTTCCTAGCAGGACATAACGATTCCGAACACACACAAATTATATAAGATGAACCTTAATGCAATATGATCTACGATCGTTCCTCATCACTTACGACTGTGTCCTATCTCTATACGACTCTCAGATTTGGTCACGACTGTGTTTCACTACTCTTTGATTATGTTTGACCACCTACGATCACCAGATCTTCATACGACGAGTCTCAGAATCGATTGAATTAAGTAACCTACTCATGTATTCTCCCTTTAACTCACGATATCCGGTTGAACTCCTGTGAGATATTATGTCATCCATGGTCTGTTCAATATTTTCTCGATCGAGTGTCGGATAACCTTATGTGGTCGAACTCTTCGAACATCAGTGGCATGACCATACACTTTATTTATCCGATCACTTCGAGGAGCCCAAAGATATATCTCCTGTTATGTTAGGAGGGGCAAATCTCATATCCGATCAGCCACATCCTTTCACATATTTCATAGCATATCTGAAAGTTGTCTTTATAACTACCCAATTACAAGTAGCGCTTTGGCAACCCCTAAGAGTGCTATTACGCATGTAGGGAACCATGCCGATCTCGATCTAAGGATTATACATCATCATTGCTTGAGACCAACTAACGACACTTTGAATCATAACAATCTCAATAGGTTCTCAAGGTGGGTCTATCCAACACCATGTTCTCTAAATGTGTTCAAACCATTGATTCGATATCTCTATATCCATGACTGATGAAACATGGTCATCAATCTATACATGTGCTGGTCGTAGAGCCACTACTGTTTCGACCAAAGTGGCATCCGACCAGGGATATATTTAGAACGCCATCATGTAAGTTTAAAGAGTTTCACCAAGTCACATACTCGTGATCTATATAATCGATAATTCATTCGAGGAACTAAATAATATTTATTCAATAACTCATAAACAGAGATGTGATACAATCATCTCTATGATTACCTCTAGTGCATATCACCAACAGTAATCCTGTGATCTATTACTAACGGAGGTTTCTTGATTACGCGGTAAATTTTTTATTTTATTTCAATGTAGCCTATCCGTGTTCAACAGTAAGTATGTACTTACTAAGATGATATGTTTGAGAAGTATCCGAGTGTTAGTTGGTTAGTACCATAAGTGGTGGACTAGCTAATCCGAGATTGAATACTTCCTTTTAAATATGTGTGTGAAAGAATAAATCTTATTTCTACGCACTAACTTTTTAAAAACGATACGTACGTGAAGGGTCATAAAAGTATAAACCATGCAAGTGCCTAGCTATGAGCGTTCCATGTGTAACTCTCGATCGAGTCTTGACTTCAATCCTTGACACATTTGTTTCCTGGATCGTGTGCCCGCTGAAATGCATCCATGGTAGTACAATACTAGTGTAATTACCACTAATAAACTAAGACTCAAATAAATATGATTTATTAATTACCAGTGATTCATTACCACTAAATTAATTATAAGTAATTAATTACGACTATTTAGTTTCCACTAAATTAATTATGCATAACTAATTACCACTAAACTAATTATGATTGATTAATTATCACTAAATTAATTATGACTATTTACTTTCTACTAAATTAATTAGGTCTAACTAATCACCACTAAACTAATTATGATTGATTAATTGCTACTAAATTAATTATGACTATTTAATTTCCACCAAAATAATTATGCTAACTAATTATCACTAAATTAATTACGACTGATTAATTACGACTAACTAATTCATACGCAAATAATAAAGCCTAATTAGTTACCACTAATTATTTAGCACTAATTAACTACCGATACATTAGTTACAACTAATTCATTACCTCTTAATAATAAATAGTAATAAACTACGACTAAATTATAAACTATTATTTAATTACGACTACAAGCTACATTAATTAGCACTAGCTAAGTAAGGCTAAATAACTACGACTACAGTAATAACGACAAATATCGTGGACAAAAAATTACCTGCCCTTCAAGGAGACCGTTCAATACTGGTATGGTCCTAAGAACTGCTCCAAACTTTAATCTCTGAAAAAATCATTTGTTCTTCTTTGTGTTCTCAATGATGTGCGCGAGAACGAGAATAAAAACGAAATTGAGAATGACCGAGAGCCGGAGCGATTCCAGTATTTATAGCTGACAATTCCTATAGACAACGCTGGTGGTGGGAAATGGAGGCACTGTCGGACCGCGACACTATAGGCTAGAGGGGCCAACAGAGACTCGCGACACTTGTGAGGAGGCTTGTCCAGCAGGCGCACTGACGCGCTTGTCCTGGGGTTGCGCTTGTCCTCCCGTGAGGGTCGCGCACCATAGTTATCCGGGAGGGGCGGATGCAGCTTGTCCGTAAGGGTCGCGCGACACAAATTATCCGGGGCGGCGATGTCGCTTGTCCAAGCGGGAGGTGTGCAGACGCAACTTGTCCAGTGGGGTTCGCGACGGACGTGGTTCTTCTGTAACACGGTACGGTCCGAACGGTGGGCGGCGGAGACAATACATATCGACACCGCTTATCCGGACTATGGGTGTACGATCGAGCTACCATTTTTGGCAATACGACGCGAGAGACACTACTTCGCCAAAATGCGGTAACAGTACCATTTATGCAAAAATAATAATAATAATAATAATAAACTATATTTGATACAGCCTTACGCGTGTAGCATGTTCTTTTTAAGATATTCAACTCGCTCGTGATCTTGTAACATTGAATCCGGGCATTTGCATGTAAATTTTTGTGCTTGATCGAGTCTGATTCAATTTTAACGCACGATATTTTTTCCCATGCATCTGATTCGGCCACGATTGTATAAGGTATGACCTGTTCCTAGTTCCTAGACCTTGATTCATACACGGGAGGAATTCATCAATTATATTGTATATGAGAAATATTAAAGACCGCTATAGCTTTTGTTAGCAATAGAACGAGATAGCTCATTACCGTTATATCTTATCAGTTCAACGCTCCACATGGGCCTTTTTTTCCCCTCGTGCAAAGTCAATTCCCCTCGATATATCGATCCTCGACGCGAATACCCGATGGATCACCACTTCCACATCTCCCCAACTCGATCCATCACCACCTCTAGCAATAGATCTCGCCACACCAAGCCAACCCTGCGGTGATGGGGGAGCAACACGACACCGACGAATGAGTAGGCGCTATGAGTGCCGGTGATGAGCAAGTGTGAATTAGCACAATATGCTTGCGGCGGCGGCGCGCACGGTACGGTCGCATCGTGTTGGAGTGGCAAGCGAGTGAGCGGTAGCCCATGTGGCAGACTCCACTGTCACTAGGATATGGAAGTCTGCCTTCAAGCCCTCCTAGTGTTCAACTCCGGTGAACTTCAGATCCACGATCGATCCCCATGTTTGATGCTCTCAATTTTCCTTCAGTTAATTAGTGTGGGGGTTGTTTTTGGTTGAAATCAATAGAAAATTTGTTCAAAAACTCGGTTTAAGTTCAGGTCCACCTCCCTATTTCTTGATATTCGTCGATGTTTCGTTTGTTTGAAACTCTCTCTTTAGACTTTTTGGAACTTGGCCATAATTTTCGTGAATCTCTTCGAAAAATCTCTAGAACTCTTTTAAACAAGTTTTAGGTTGAATCACTCAAACTTTTGTAGTTTGCTTTTCCATCCTAGTGAAACTCGGTAAAACTTTGATGAAACTCGTTGATACTTCAAGTTCCGCACTACAAAGTTGTTGAAAACACGCCAAACGCTTTGAAACTCTTATGACACCTATTGAAATTCCTCAAACATGGTTGAAAACTTATCGAACTTGTTGAATTTTTTAAAACATGTTGAAACTTTTGTCTTAAATTTGTTGAAACTTGAGATCCAAAATCTAAAACTTGTTAAAACTTGGGCTTGAAACTTTCTTGGAATCTTCTAGGAGACTCTAGAAATCTGAAACTTGGTTGAAACATCAACATGAAATTTTTGCTGAAACATAGAACTAATTGAAACTTTGACAAAACATGAAACTTCACGTCGGGATTTTTTTTTTGCTTTTGTTTTATTTTTTTATCAAACTTGTTAAAATTTTTTGAAACATGTTAAAATTTGCTTAAACTTCTTGAAACTTTTTGTTTGAAACTTGTTGAAGTTTGAATTCCAAAATCTGAAACTTGTTCAAACTTGATTCTTCTTGAGACTTCTAGAAATCTGAAATGCGTTGAAACCTAGTCGAAACTTCAAACTCGATATCTAGAACTTTTAAGCATATAAAACTTCACGAAACTGCTATATCGTTGGAAGTGCATTCCAAATATAGCGTGGGCTAGCACTCCCATTATATATACATGCAGCAATCACAACCGTTTATAATTTGGATCACAAGATTGATAGTTTTGATATTTTATTTTTCTAAATTAATGTGTGAATTTCTAGCTTTTATTATTTTTCTCCTATTAATGTGGTAGTTTCTAGTCTTTTGCCACCTAGGATTAACGTGAGGGCTCCTACAGGAGCCCCCAATTTAAAGATTAGGTATCAAATTTGGAAAGGTTTACTACACACCGATTCTACTACTACAAAAGTATAGATGAGTAAAGCGGAATGAGCAAGTTAAGCCAACGTGCCCGCGATGAGATCGAGTTGATCCGATTCTCCCGGATCACACTGCACACTAGAATGACTGGCGCGCTGCGCTGCGCCTGTGCCGATTTTGTCTGAATAATTTGTCCTGTTAAACTGGATAGTTGGAAAGTAGGTGATTAGTTTGGCTACAGGCAAATAAACAAAAAAGATGTGGCTGCCTAACGGTTTTCTGCTGTGTTTCTTCAAAAATGCAGTTCAGCTACAGACTGGTGAAAAAGGTACAGTGTTTTATCCCTAGGTTGGCGCAACTGTACAGATGATTCCTGTTTAAACATAGAAGGTATAAAAGAGTTAACACAATAGGTATGACTGCGTACGATCAGTAGAACTTTTCTATATATTGAATATGCTACCTGCTGTTTTTTTAGTGGATCTATGTCGAGCTTCCTGATTACTGAGCGGTTTTTCTCTTGTTTCAGTTCACTGTCAGCAAAAAATGAGCATGATCATAATTGTCTAACAATAAGAAGGTGTAGTCTATTAGATGAAATAATAGTATAGGACATAGACACCTGTCGTCATCATGTGCATCCGTAGATACCGGTGCAAATTCTGGAGCCTAGTACCACCATCCCTCATCTGGGGTGAGGTCTTTTATCACAATGGCCCTATTTTTTGGGTTTGTTTTGGACAGAGATTTTAGTTTTGTTTGAGAAACAATATTCTAAGAATTGATCTGTAATAAGCATGCTCATAGGTAAAGCGTTAAAGAAAGAAAAAAAAATGCGCCATAAGAATAATCAGTAAACTGAATATTCAGACATGTTTATAAGTATAAACAGCAGCTGGTATACTAATAGGTCAGCAAACATGTTTGTGCCAACAACGTTGTACATCTGTCTCTAGTTAATTGTTCAGTAACACATGACATAGAAATAGTTCCATGCAAATATCTAGGAAAGTGGCTGTTACCTAAGATGTTCAAGTGTAAGTTGGGGAGATGTATGCGATGATTAAGGCACAATGACATGATTGCCTAACAATGTGCTGATTTCATAAAGCATACAGGCCAGTTCATGCTAAAAAAACAAATTAATCTAAGACGCTCAGGTGCAAGCTGGGGGGAGATACATCTGAGGACCCAGGGACCACGACATGTTTGTTAACTAGGCTCCACGCACACTATTTAGCTACTTTGATTTTTTTTTGGGGAATTGTTAGAACTACCTAGCTATTTTTCTAGTTTAAAATGTATTATCGGTATGTACATAATATTTATCTTGCAAAAATAAGAACAGAAATGAAGCTAAAAATATTTTAATCAGACTCTACACACCCTATTTAGCTACTCTGTAATTTTTATAGAATTTTTAGAGCTATCTTGCTATTTTTCTAGTTTTAAATATATTCTCAGATTTACGTAATATTTATTGTGAAAAAATGAGAATGTAAATGAAGTTATGAATATTTTAATCAGGCTCTACACACTCTATTTAGCTACTCTAGAATTTTTATAGATTTTTTAGAGCTTCCTAGCTATTTTCCTAGTTTAAAGTTTATTCTCAGTAGGGGTGAAAACGAGGCGGATAATTCCCGTCCGATTCGATGCCGTATACGGAGTAATCTGCCCGAGGTACCATTTTTTAGTCCCGATCCACATCCAATACTATTCGGATTCAGATCCGAAAAATCTGGGTTAGGATATGGGAAGAGCAATATCCATCATGTATTCGCATTTTATAGGATATCCGATAAATCAACAAAATAGATATCCGATAAACATCAATATCCCTTAATATCCTATATGGTTTTCTAGTCGTCGGCTAATATATAATATGAATTTACATCTGATTATATTTATGTTGTTAAGTAGGATAAATTGTTCTCTAATATGTAGTATAATTTGACATTTCATTGGTGAAGTAATATCTTTTCCTTGTGTGTACACAATCCGTCAAGTTATTCGCGATCGATTTCAATTCGATCCGCATCCGCCCTGTGCTCGTATCCCAAAAAAATTGTATTTGTATTCAGATTCGACGCCGATTGGTAAAAATACGGGTTAGGATACGGAAGAACAATATCCTCCCGATCCAATCTGCTTGTCCCTAATTCTCAGATATACAAAATATTTACCGTATAAAAATGAGAATATAATTGAAGGTGAGAATATTTTAACCAGAATATACGCACCCTATTTAGCTACTCTAGAATTTTTTGGGAACTTTTAGAGCCACCTTGCTATTTTTCTAGTTTAAAATGTATTCTCTGATGTATAAAATATTTATCGTAAAAATAAGAACATAAATGGAGCTAAGAATATTTTAATCAGGTTCTACACACTTTATTTAACTACTCTATAATTTTTACTTAATGTTTAGAGCTACCTTGCTATTTTCCTAGTTTGGAATGTATTCTCAGATTTACGTAATATTTACCGTGTAAAAATGAGAACATAATTGAAGCTAGGATATTTTAATCAAGCTCTACACACCCTATTTAGCTACTCAAATGTCTACATAATTTTTAGAGCAACTTGCTATTTTCCTAGTTTGTAAATTATTTCGTGTAAAAATTATCTAACCTCCAATGATAATTTAAAGTAAAACATACTACACTAAAACTAAAATGATCTAATGAAATTAATTCTCAATCGCTAGTTGTATTTGCTAACCTACCAGGGTTTGAATTAAATTGCAAAGTTTTTT
Organism: Hsuehochloa calcarea; assembly: GCA_036346395.1. Taxonomy (NCBI): domain Eukaryota; kingdom Viridiplantae; phylum Streptophyta; class Magnoliopsida; order Poales; family Poaceae; genus Hsuehochloa; species Hsuehochloa calcarea. Next base: position 77,747,542 of record CM070593.1, on the reverse strand, counting down.
TAAAAATCCTTTGAGGTAGACGATCGATCTCGCTTCTCTTTCTCTCTCCTCCACAACGAACTGGGATCTTCGCCGCACACTTTTTCTCCCCTCATCACTCCTTTCCTCCGTCTTCTCTTCCCTCTCGCTTACACTCTACCGAATGAGGGGGAGAAAATCATGTTTTTATATTTGGACCTTGTCGCCATTTCAAATAGCTTATTGTGGTATTGTTCACCGTCGCTAGATGAAATGGTGATAGGTGCTATCACCATCCACGTGGCACTGCCGTCATTCCATCTCGCGCCGAAGCCATTTTTGCAAAGGGAATTGCTTCACGTACGACAGCAATCATACGACGCTTGTACGACAGAAGTCGTCACACGTGAAAGCCTGACCCAAAGGTGGACTTGAAGAGCGTTTGTCCATCGCCTCTTGGGCGCATGAGGAGCCACGAACTAACCGGTGGAGCCCATTGTGACACGTGGATACCCGATATCCACTGTAGGATTGTGATAATTTGGATATGTGTAACCCGACGAACGACGATGCTAAACACTGCCTCGATTCCAACAACTCGTGATACTCAAATTCGCCTAACTACACACTTCGATGCTCGCCTAGTCGAGCACGAAAACTAGACGTGTTGTTGCTCCTACAAAACACAAGGAATCACAAGAACAATAGAGTAGAGAACAAACAATTCACAACTAGAAGTTTGCATGTATAATGATAAGGATGCATGAGAGGTTGGTACAATACAAATGTGAACATCCAACTAGAAGTTTGCATGGATAATGATAATGATGAATTAAAACTTACTATTTTATCCACAAGATAAGGATGTGTGGCCATGTGATCACTCCTTTTATATACATATGATGCTCAAGAACTTCTTACCCACAAAACCAAATCAAGCAAAGGCAAGCTAGATACAAAGTAAAAAAAAGATGGTGCATGTTTCTCATCTATTCCTCACACTGCTCTTGTTCAATGGCCTAGGGTTCATCACAACACCTCTTGCTCATGTAATAGGTGGGAGCAAGAGAGAATCCTCGTGGCCCTGCACCGATCCACCATCCGACTCCACCCCGTGATGTGACAGTGGTAGTAAGAGAGAATCCCGTGGCCTGCACTGATCCACCATCCAGCTCCTCCTCATGATGTGATAGGCGGCAGGAAGAGAGAATCCCCTGGTGGCCCCAACCCGATCCACCATCCGACTCCTCCCCGTGATGTGACAGGTGGCGGAAAGAGAGAATCCCCTGGTGGCCCAAACCCGATCCACCATCCGACTCCTCCTCATGCTGTGATAGGCGGCGGGAAGAGAGAATCCTCGTGGCCCAAACCCGATCCACCATCCGAGTCCTCCCGTGATGTGACAGGCGGAAAGAGAGAATCCTGGTGGCCCAAACCCGATCCACCATCCGAGTCCTCCCCGTGATGTGATAGGCGGCGGGAAGAGAGAATCCCCTGGTGGCCCAAACCCGATCCACCATCCGACTCCTCCTCATGCTGTGATAGGCGGCGGGAAGAGAGAATCCTCGGTGGCCCAAACCCGATCCACCACCCGACTCCTCCACGTGATGTGACAGTGGCGGAAGAGAGAATCCTCGGTGGCCCAAACCCGATCCACCACCCGACTCCTCCCGTGATGTGATAGGTGGCGGAAAGAGAGAATCCCCTGGTGGCCCAAACCCGATCCACCATCCGACTCCTCCCCGTGATGTGACAGAGGCGGCAAGAGAGAATCTCGGTGGCCCAAACCCGATCCACCATCCGACTCCTCCCGTGATGTGATAGGTGGCGGAAAGAGAGAATCCTCGTGGCCCAAACCCGATCCACCATCCGACCTCCTCATGTCAGGATAGGCGGCGGAAGAGAGAATCCTCGTGGCCCAAACCCGATCCACCATCCGACTCCTCCCGTGATGTGACAGTGGCGGAAAGAGAGAATCCCCTGGTGGCCCAAACCCGATCCACCACCCGACTCCTCCCCGTGATGTGATAGGAGGCGGCAGAGAGAATCCTCGTGGCCCAAACCCGATCCACCACCCGACTCCTCCCATGATGTGATAGCATAGGAGTTGACGAGAAATTCTACACAGAGTGATGGACAACATCACTTATTAATAAAGTGGATGTAGTTATGCAATTCCCTATTTGACTTAATAATGTTTGTCTTAGTTTTCAAAATATGGTTTTCATGCAAATTGCTATTTAGATATGACTAATGTCCCCTTCATTTAAAAATAGATGTCTTGCTAGATCACATGTCACAATTTCTCTAACTTTTCCTGGTATGTACTAGATACAAAATTGTTTAGATTGTTTATGCGAAAATGATATAACAGACTTTTCATGGAAAGTACTTTAAAATATAATATTTATAACCTTTTTCTCCATATGTTATAGGAAAAAATGAAACAACCATATCGTGTGCTACATACGCTTAACTAGGGTGCAACCCAGTCAGTTGAGGCACCTAATCAACAAAAAAAAAACCAGACAAAATCGACGATGTAGCTATGGAGTGTTGTGTATAGCCTTTTAAATTTCAACATCAAACTCATAGTGTGATAGAAGAAACAGAAAAGTGTAAGTTTGCTATGAATAGAATTTGTCTCTTTTGTGTTTATTCCTTTTCATTTATCATTTGTAAGAATTTTCTCATTTATATTTCTCTATACACGGAATGAATCTAAAACTGAAAGCTTTAAATAAGCATAGTAAGTTGAGAGGTACATCATTTTTTTTAATTCCTTAAGTTGATTTGATGCTTTAACCGGAAAAGTTGCACCCTAAGAGTGTGTTGCATCTTATATATTTGCAAACTCAAGGATCAGACATGGACGATCCTGAGACAACTCGACAAAGAAGAATAGCATCTCTGATAAATCTGCTTGAGCGCTTTCAGTATCAACCAGAGGAAGCTCAGGAACTCCAACATATCAGCGATCTACTCGAGAACCCAACTCGAGAGCTTGCCCGAGCGACTGGCTACGACCTCTTCGCACAAGAGATCGCACGAAGGTTTCGAAGCGTGATGACCAGACTCAAGCACCCCCGCTATCATAATTTCAAAAGTCATAGCAGTACGACTCCATCAGCTTCCGGTCGTTCGAACAACTCACCGCACGGAATCGGCGCGACAACAGGGTATGTCGATCTCCTAACCGGAGAAAGGTTCTTCGAACGCCTGAAGATAAACATGCTCTCAAGAGAGGTGATCGTTCACCACTCCGACGCAGAGGTTTACAGCAACAGACGAGATACAGGGAGTATTACCCTCGTAAAATCAATACTTATCATAAGTCGGGTTCACCCACTGCCGGGTATCGTCGTGTACGATCACATGATGATGACAACCCTTCTTTTATGCAAAGGATGTGTTACGAAGTAATTGCCGGATGTAGGCATTCTCGCCGACCTCCGAGTAGTTCATTGGTCGCCATTGCTGATTGAAGGAATTTGGAGAAATTCGATGGGTCTCGTAATCCCATCGAGTTCCTCCAAATCTACACCAACTGCTCTGCATTGGAAATAATTTCTATCTTGACCTTTTACGACTGGGTTTCGATATCCTATGACCGCTCCCAAAGGTCCCTGTGGAGGTTTCGAGTTCCTTTTTGTGGCTATTGATACGTTCACAAAATGGATGGAAGCCGAACCTGTGATTGGGATATCAATGGAAGCAGCAAAACGGTTCATGATGAGATGCATGATTACTCGATTTGGGGTCGCAAGTCGAATAATCACCGATAATGTTAAGCAATTTTCGAGCGTAAAATTTTAAGAATTTTACGACGAGTTGGGTATTAAAGTGTGTTACGCCTCTGTTGCCCATCCTCAAAGCAATGGGGCAGTCGTAAGAGCGAACGGCAATTGAATCCCAGATCTTGGTAGACTTTATCGCCGAATGGACAAATCAAATCCTGAACCAGTTCAGAATTCCCAGTACGATACCCGCGACCAGTGGACGATGTACTTTGACGGGTCACTTACTTTAAGTGGCTCGGGTCGGGCAACGTGATGATGTACTACTCGTGCCATATGTAAAACACCTTTTTTCCAAGTTTTCGATGTCGAAGCCATGCTTCCACTAGAACTAAAGATCAGGTCGACATGAGTCAAAACTTTCAACGACTCTACCCAAGAACAACTTCGAGTAGATGACATCAACCTACTCGAAGAGGAAAAATCAAGCCTTAATCCGTTCAATAGTCTACCAACAAGCCCTGTGCAAATACTATGATCGTAAGGTCCAACCTCGCAGTCTTGCTGTAGGTGATATGGTATTGAAGAAAATTCAATTCCAATCTAATCGGAATAAGCTTTCCCCCAAGCGGGAAGGTCCTTACACAGTGGTCGAAGTTATGCAACTAGATTCAGTACGACTATCAATGGAAGACGACCGAATTCTTTTGAACTTTTGGAACATTGACCAGTTATGCAAATTTTATGTGTAACCAACCACCCCGACAATAAAGTATCAGGTTATTTCTATCTTTATTGTCTTACTTTGAGTAGCGCTTTGATAATTTTTTGACTATCCACTGGTCGTAATTTTTCTATAACTAGTACACAGCACTTCTTTACATTGGTCGAAAGGACAGGAACATCACCTAGTCGAAGTCTTTCCTTTCTGCACGTGGTCCTACCCACTAGAAGGAACTTCATAGTGTCGATTCGTTCCTCACTTTTGTTGCCAACACAAAGAGCTCGGGTTCAACAAACATGGCCGAAATATTTTCAAACCAACTCTTAGTACCTTAGTCTATTTCTTCATTCATTTTGAAAAATACTCCAAGCAGAGTACACTTTGGAAATTTGTTCGATTACTCTCGGTAAACTTGGTTGGTTCTAACTGGTCAGAGAAATACACAACACCTAGTCGAAATCCTTTCTCTCTGCGCGTTGTCCTGCCCACTAGAAGGAACTTCTCGGCGTCGTCCTGTTTCTAACTCTTGCTACCAGGGCAAACCTATTGAGTGCACTCAAAAATGTCAAACGAATTCTAAAGGAACTCCAGACATTTGTCTAACTCAAGTTGCCGCTCTTGATTTGATTAATCTAGTCGGAGATGGTAACATTACCTAGTCGAAGCATTTTCTTTCTACATGTGGTCCTGCCCACTAGAAGGAACGTCTTAGAGTTGACTCGTTACCACTCTTACAACCAGTGCATGATAATCGGATCACATACTATAAGTTAGCCAAACCTCTCTTTTCGTAAAACTTTTTAACACTATTTACTTAGTTTATCTAGAAAAACTAAGCAAATAGTTGGGGTCAAGGATAAAGTTATTAACATGACTTCAATTCTTAGTCTTAATATCTTTTTCCATTTATTATCTTATGAGTTACTAACTACTCGGCAAGATGATTTTTCAGGAAGAAGAAAGGATCATATATATCAACAAACTTGTCTTTGCAGTTCCTATTACAAACTACTCGATGAAGGACATCCTATCTACATCTCCTCCGTGACTTCCTTGCTGATCGACTGCATATCTTCCATAAACCGCTCTGCTTCTACTTCAGAGCAGTCGAAGTCGGCTTTGACTGGTTGCAAATTAAAGTTGGGGTCATGAATTTTAAGTTTTGCCAGAACAAAAATTATTCCGCCTTTGACCGCCTCCTTTATCAAATCAGCTTGGTTGGTCTTCAGAGTGGTCACCAACTCTTTGTAAAGTCCCGATTTGTTTTCCAATGGTACTCAAGTAGCAATTATCGTGTCTTCACGGGGAGTGACCTCCTCGGCATGCAGCCCACTGAGTACATTATTAAGGAGAGAAATATTATCTTGAAGGTTGATCCTCATCGACTTCATCTCCTCCTGATTACAAGTCGAAGCCTCACAGAGTTGTTTTATTTCGACTGCTTGCTCTGAAAATAATAAGGCTAGTCGGATAAAGTGGCCCCTAAAGGAAAACAAAACTGGTCGCATGAAAAGACTTGTTTACCTACCAGGTGAGAATCTAATTTCTTGACTTTATCGTTATGGGATACGTTGCTTTTTGCATAGCGCCTCCCAAGACTTAACCTCCTGATCTTTTTCTTTGGCAATACGGGACATCTCGTGAACAACCATGGTCTTGGCTTTAACCTCGGTTTCGAGGTTCCCCAATTCGACCTCTTTTTCTGAAAAGAAATGAGGGTTAGAAAAAGTAAAGAAGGTTATAAGCGGTCTTAAGTTTAGCACTTACTGTGTATTTGTCCCTGCAACTTTTGAATTGTATAGTTTACCTCCTGAACCTTCTTCGAAGGGTTTCTTTCTTCTCTTAGTTTTTTCAGACGACCTTCTCGTAGTCGAGTTTAATCAACCAAGGACTTTTTGTCGCTCTTGAATCTATAGAGGAAAAAGGTAGACAGGAGCATAGGATAAGCGGTTGTAAGTCTTTCTATGACCGGTACCTAGTCGTAAGTTTTTCTACGACAATCCTCTAGTCGTAAGTTCTCCTACGACCATTATCCAGTCGTAAGTTTTTCTACGACATTTCTCTGGTCGTAAGTTCTTCTACGACTAGCACATAGTCGTAAGTTTTTATACGACAATCCTCTAGTCGTAAGTTCTCTTACGACCAGTATCTAGTTGTAAATTTTTCTACGACATTTCCCTGGTCGTAAGTTTTTCTACGACCAGCACATAGTCGTTAGTTTTTCTACGATAATCCTCTGGTCGTAAGTTCTCCTACGACCAGTATCTAGTTGTATGTTTTCCTACGACAATCCTCTGGTCGTAAGTTCTCCTACGACCAGTATCTAGTCGTAAGTTTTTCTTCGATATTTATTTGGTCGTAAGTTCTACTACGGCCAGTACATAGTCATAAGTTCTCCTACGACAATCCCCATAAGCATTATGCAAGTGGTCGAAACATAAACAACTATAAGTAACAGTAACTTACTATCTTTCTCGCCGTCAGAGTTCCGCCTTCTTCGCTTGCACTGCATAAGTTGTATGTTAAGGAGAGTGACCTCCTCGGCATGTAGCCCACTGAGTACATTGTTAAGGAGAGAAATATTGTCCTGAAGGTTGATCCTCATCGACTTCATCTCCTCCTGATTACAAGTCGAAGCCTCATAGAGTTGTTTTTTTTTCGACTATTTACTCTGAAAAGAATAAGGCTAGTCGGATAAAGTGGCCCCTAAAGGAAAACAAAACCGGTCGCATGAAAAGACTTGTTTACCTACCAGGTGAGAATCTAATTTCTTGACTTTATCGTCATGGGAGACAGTGCTTTTTGCATAGCGCTCCTCCCAAGACTTAACCTCCTGATCTTTTTCTTTGGCAAAAAAACAACCATGGTCTTGGCTTTGACATCGGTTTCGAGCTTCCCCAATTCGACCTCTTTTTCTGAAAAAAAATGAGGGTTAGAAAAAGTAAAGAAGGTTATAAGCGGTCTTAAGTTTAGCACTTATTTTATATTTGTCCCTGCAACTTTTGAATTGTAGAGTTTGCCTCTTGAACCTTCTTCGTATGGTCTCTTTCTCTTCCTTAGCTTTTTCAGATCGACCTTCTCGTAGTCGGTTTAATCGACCAAGGACTTTTTGTCGCTCTTGAATCTATAGAGGAAAAAGGTAGACAGGAGCATAGGATAAGCGGTTGTAAGTCTTTCTATGACCGGTACCTAGTCGTAAGTTTTTCTACGACAATCCTCTCGTCGTAAATTGTCCTACGACCATTATCCAGTCGTAAGTTTTTCTACGATATTTCCCTGGTCGTAAGTTCTTCTACGACCAGCACATAGTCGTAAGTTTTTCTACGACAATCCTCTAGTCGTAAGTTCTCTTACGACCAGTATCTAGTCGTAAATTTTTCTACGACATTTCCCTGGTCGTAAGTTTTTCTACGACCAACACATAGTCGTTAGTTTTTCTACGATAATCCTCTGGTTGTAAGTTCTCCTACGACCAGTATCTAGTTGTATGTTTTCCTACGATAATCCTCTAGTCGTAAGTTCTCCTACGACCAGTATCTAGTCGTAAGTTTTTCTTCGATATTTCTCTGGTCGTAAGTTCTACTACGACAATCCCCATAAGCACTATGCAAGTGGTCGAAACATAAACGACTATAAGTAACAGTAACTTACTATCTTTCTGGCTGCTCGTAGAGTTCCGTCTTCTTCTGCCGCAGCTGTACAAGTTGTATGTTGTACACTGTAACAGTGATAATTTGCTTTAAAACTCTCTACATAAAGAAGGACAGTGAGAGGTAGTGCTAAAATCATCATCAATATCTGTAAAAAGAATGCAAAATCAAAGGACTGAAAATACTTCAGAAGACCATTTGCTTGACGTCTCTTATAGTCTTCTGTGCCATCTTCCTCAAAATATTCAAGCCCTTTAACCACTGACCGAAACATCTTCCACAAACTCGTTGTTGTTTTATAAGAGAACTCCAATGAGTGTCTCCTAGTCTTCGAAGGATTACTCTGCTCTTACAAGTCGCATACTGGGATTGCAAGGAAAAATCATAAATCTTGGTATTACGGGTCACAAAAATACTGTTAAAATTGAAAACAAATATTAATTATACTCAACATTGATGCGATTTATAAATTTATAATAGTATTTAACACGGAAAATAACAGGAATTCAGGAAAAAGATAAGATGAACTATAAATTTAGAGCTAAACATTAAATTGATAAAAGCCTAGAACTAACTCCATGAATAATGAATTGTATAATGTGCTTACCTTATAAAAGAAGTTACTTGCGTCAATTTGGGGTTGGGGCTGCAGGCTGCTGCGGTACGGCGGCAGTGGCGGGCGGCCAACAAGCCGTCGACGGCGTGGCCTTGACCAAACGACTCGCCTCCAGCCTTCGTTTCGCGCGCGGCTCGCAGCGAGCCAGCCAGCCACAAAATTGTTGCGCTGCAATGTTTATTGGGCCACGATCTGGGCTAGTGTTTGGTATATGCTAGACGCTTGGGCTGTCAGCCTGTCGCGAAATAAGGCAAGGGAGAGTGGGGCATACCTACTTAACTAAATATTTAAATTTAAATGGCCCCCCCTACTCAGTCCGCCCTGCAGATCAAAAGAGGAATGGCAAAGGCGAAACCTGCCCATGACCTTTTATTTTCACCTGAGGAAGACAACGGAGTCGACCATGTTCAACTCTCCAAGGGCTTCACGATGACATGTTATTTATATACAATCTTCAATGTAAAAGTTGAAACTTATATAATTTATTCACCGAGTTATTAATATAAATAAGATGATTTTCTCCAAAAAAAAATCTCACCGGTGTCCTTTTGATCATCATCACATTGCATGATTGCCGCAACTAGACCATTGCAAATGTTAGGTCGAGCTTCGGGCAGGCCGAAAAAGGTTGCCCCGAACGGGCAGGTCCAAGCCGAGCCTGAAAATGTTTTTTCCAATAAAAAAATATTTAAATTCTTTTTTGCAGTAAATAGTAATAATTTATTTATTTTGAGAATAAAAAATAGTTTAAATTATTTTTATTGCATTCAGTGGGCTTTTCAAGCTTTCAGGTTGGAAATCAAGGCACGATCCGGCCGGACCGAGCTACCGGGCCGGGCCACTGACGAGGATTAAAATCTCTATGTATTACTTTGATACATAACAAAAGACCATATGTCATCATGGTCGTAACCCCTAAGGCTTACGACCTCCGTGTTGTAAGGATTACAGAGGTTATATTATGGATACCCTAGTCGGATGAGGTCTTGTACCTAGTCCCCGACCATATGACTGCTCGTAGAAGCAACGAACTAGCATCCGGATCTGACTCAGGGTATCTTCCTCACAGGATGATGAATGGAACATGTCGGTGTATTAGAACCGATCTTACGTAAAGATTATTTGATTCGGGGGGTCTCCTAGAGATGAAATCACGCAGAGTAGTTGACACGGGGTGTTTAGACAGGTTCAGGCCTTCTCCGGAGAGAATAATAACCCTAATCCTGTGTGTATGGTATTCTTGATGATCAAGTAAAAGACTAAGACTATTACAGAGAATAGCACTTGTGTTTCTACTTGACTAGCTCTTGTTCGCTGTCCCTCCCCATCCCTCTGATTGATGCCCTTATATAGTCGTGAAGAAGTAGCCGTTTTGTCCTCGCGGAGATGCGCCTAATTAATCCAAAGAACTGAGGCGCATGATGGCAAGAATTACCGCGCCGCTTCTTCACGCCGTCCGCTATTATCTTCCGTAGATAATGGGGTAATTACACACCATTAATAAGCGGAATAATAATGCGTAGACCGCTCTGATTCCTTAATCAATTGGACCCACTACCGTAGGTTTGATTATAAGGTGGTGAAGTTTACCCGGTCGTAGAAGAACTTACGACTGTGTAGCAATCGAAAAGGACTTACGACCGTGTGCAAATGAGAAGGACTTACGACTATATAGTGGTCGAGAAGGACTTACGACCATGATATAGTCGTAGCAAGACTTACGACTATGGGGGTGATTGTAGAAGAACTTACAATCACTTGTTGGGCTTCTCCTTATAGATAAGGGTACTGGGACTATGTGACATCATATTTACCCATAATAAGAATTATAGATAAAAGATAAAATAAGGATTATTAGATCTCGCCATCTAGCCCCCACCTTCAAGTGAAAGTAACTTACTTGGTAAAGGTTTCAGAATGGACTTACGACCATGAGAATGTCAGAGAATGATAGTCGAAGGAAAACTCTTCGACATTTGAGTGCCGCTTGACCAGAATTTGCTTGGTCAGAAGGTTGCTTACGACTATCAAAAGTCATAAAACCCCACGACCGCCTGGGTGGTCGTAGTAGGGAATCGGAGAAAAACTCTTCCGATTGATACTTCCTTCGACTAGAAAGACTTGGTCAAGAATGTAATTTCGCTTGGAGGTGACAATACGCACCTATTTTTTCTCGAACGAACCATCTCGGGAATTGCAACCGGTTCTCATAGACTTGTCCGATGAAGCGGTTCCCGGCGCGTACAACCATCTCTTATAGACCTATAGCCGAGACGTTTCCGGCTACGGAGATCGTAGTGTTATAAAACTTACCAGAGGTAGACTTGGATTTTTACCTTTCCTCCAAATTACTCCGCCGTTCTTCGAGCTCTTGCTTTCTCCATCCTCGACTAGGTTTCATCTTCTCCGCCGCTAACCCAAAAAAACTTCTTGCTTCGAGCGAAATGGCCAAGAGAGTTTCGAATGGGAGGAATCGGAGATGGATGCGCTAAGATCAAGATCTTGGTCGATGCCGGAAGATTCCGAGAAGGCTCGTGAAGTGGATTCCACTATCGGGCAAAGATCGCCATCGGGGAAAATGGGCAAATTCCGCCTTTCAAGCGTGACAGAGTGCGGCCTTCGACACCGCCCACCCTTTTCTTACAAGAGTACTCGAACACTTTGGGGTGGAACCGTGAACTTAGGTCCCAATTCCATTACCATGTTGAGTGTGTTCGTATATCTGGCGTAGGCGCACTCGGGATTCCGCGGATCTCGAGCTGTTTCAATATTATTGTGGGATGGCTCGACAAACCGAATCGCGGAAGTCATGGCTCAAGCTCCACGACTCAAGTCGAAGGAGTATATTCAGAGTTTCACCCGGCCTTCGTGGTCGGGCCGAGGAAGAGGTGGTTCTACCGAAGGTCACTCAAGACTGCCTTTCTTTCATGGAAGGTCGCTGAAAAGAAATCTTCATGGATTCAACCTCAAGATATCAAATGGATTAGCCCTTATATTCAAGCTATTAAGGACTTGAAGGAAGAAGGGTTGACCGGATGGCATGTGGTGAAGGATTTCATCACACGCCTAATTAGTCCTCTCAAGAAACGAGCATCTCCTATGTGGAGGTACTCGGGAGAGGAGACCCCACCAGAGACTACGAGGAGAGTAAGCAATTGTCAACTTAGCTCTCCGCTTGGTCTTTCTTAACCTTGTCTAATATTTTTATCTGCTTATTATTGATCTTTCACAGCCGAGGTTGACTCCAGAGTCGACTCATCGTGAGAAGTCCCCGCCACCCGAGGAGCGGTTCTCAAGTCATTGCGGCTTTGTCCGCAGATGAAAGGATAGAGCGCCTAAAGGTAATCAAAATCGATTCTTTCTTTAGGACTTTATAGTCGTAAAAGATACTTACGACTAATGGTGATCGAGAATATCTTACGATCAAGAGAAAGTCGAGAAAAACTTACGACTTGGTACTAGTCGAGAAAAACTTACGACTAATTAGTGATTCTTCTTTTCCGCTTTGCTTTACGTAAAGTAGGCATGGAAAATCGCCGACGACGAAGAAGTCGCTCGATGACTATTGGCGCCGGGTTGTCGAAAGACAAAGGCTCGGCTCCTCCTCAAGAGACGCCGACTTGTAAAATCGCCGATAAGGGGGAGTAAGCTCGAGCTCGGTCTTTCGACCGCACTTTCTACAAACACCGCGGCAACCGTAGTTGTATCCAAGCCGAGGCCGCAGCCGCCGGCCGAGGAGGTTGAAGCAATGAACCTCTTAAGCTTAAAAACTCGCAAGGCTAAGGTACCTTCTATTATGACACTAATCTTTCGCAATCGGTGCCACACCTAGTTTTATTAAGCAACCGGAAAGGAGAACTAGAAAGATTTTATGTCTTTTATGAAGGACGATGTCGATCAAGACAACTCGCAATCGAGGGCGTTGTCGCTTCCGAATGGTCGAGACTGATCTCGTCCATCCAGAGGATCAGGAAACCAGAGCCCTGATCCCTGTTCAAACTCTACGACCAGACGTGGTCGTAGCTGGGCCAATTATTGAACCTCACTGACGTGGTCGTGGAGAAGAAAAGGTCCTCCGTAGGGAGGATTGCTCCAAAATTCCTGGTTAAGACCAGGGTGCAGAGGTATGTGAAATGTACTAAAGTGTAAGAACAACATTTACCTTTTTCTTTTTCACAACCTGATTTGCTTTTCTTTATTTCAGTCCGACTCCTTCACCCGAATGCTTCACGAGAAGTCCATTGCTATCCCTTCATTCACCGGAGAGGTATCAATGGAGGTGGTCAAGCATCACCCTTGACCTGTGGCCGATGAAGTCGAGACTCCTGCAGTGACTCCCACATCTGGCCGAGGTCGAATTCACGACCCTTGAAGTAGCTACCGCATCGTTGAGGTGGCCGCCACGACCACCGATGTCATAGAAACAACAGAGGCACTGTGGAAGCCTCCGTCAAGATGGTGACCACCGCGCACCGCCCGAGAAGGAAATCGTAGGAGGCGCCTTCCCTACCCAAAGAGAAATCACGTAACCGTAAGGAGAAAATTTCAACTTCGTGGTGACTTCTTTGGGCCCGCCTCCGTCAGAGGGTCTTCACACAGATCTCGTGACCGAAGTCCCCATCCCAAAGATATTCCCAATATGGAGAATACCTTTGATAACGAGCGCCTCGAGAAGGTGTGGTGGGACAAAGTCGCGAGAATAGATAAGTCGCAGTAACCCTGACCTTGTATATTCGATGTTTGCTAGACGACTATGAATGTAAGTATCTTCAAAATACTTATATATGTGACTTTCCTTCTCTTCTCACCGTTTCTTTTGCGTAAAGCTCGAGCAAATTGTCGTTGTCGGTGAGTATCATCGACAACTTTTAGAGCTAAGACAGAGAAAGAACTACTCGCAGAGGCGAGAGGTGGTAAGTCACTTACCATTCATAGTTGTTTTTAACTTAAATACTGTAGAATAGTCATGGAAGAAGCTCATGATTTAAGTATTAGTCGAAAAAGCTTTACGACTACTTATTTACCGTAGTGGTCGAGAAAGACTTACAACCATATCGTAGTCGCTAAAAACTTATGACTAAGTTAGTGGTTGTAGAAGTACTTGCAACCATATCGTAGTCGAGAAAACTTACGACTAGGTCGGTAGTTGTAGAAGTACTTACAACCATTCTATGAAGTTTATCTCCGCTCTCGCTCTTTGTAGGTTAAAGAGTGATACGAAGACCTTAGGTGACTCACCGACTATGAAAAAGAAGAGTCGAGGAGGCTAAGGAACGAAGTATTAGTCCTCTGATAGACTTCGAGAGGTCTCGTGATCTAAAAGATTGTAGGAAAAATAAACAAAGAAGTTCAACTTAAGACCGCTTTTGATCTTTAACCTTTACCCGACTCTCCTTTCTTCTCCGATAAAGAAAAGAGATGCGAAGCTCCGATCAAGTTCAAGAAAAGCTTTGGTCATTCAGAGTTTTCCAGATTACGCGAATAAGGATCAAGAACTCGAGGGTCTTAGAACTCAACCAATGTAAGTAAATCTTTACTGCTATCCTTTTGAGTATTTTCCTTTCTAATGCCAATTTCTTGTTCGTAAATTGTCGCCCAATTGAGAAGCCTCGAGGTCAAATCCAAGCAAAGACCTTAATCAGCATGAGTCCGTCCGCATTGCTAAGATGAATGCAGAGGAAATTAGAGCATGGGAGCAAAAGCACATCAAACTATTGCTTCCCATCGAGAAGAGGTCAAGAAATTGATTCTCAATTAGTAGGTAAGAAATGCTTTACCTATAATTATCTTTGTGTTATCTTCCTCCGAAGTTTATTTTCGTTTGACCGATTTTATTCTTTTCGTAACAAGTGGTCGAAACAAAAAACTTCGCGAGGCTTCGACTTGTACCCAACAGAGATGGAGTCGATGAAGACTAGTCTTCAAGGCAACATCACTCTCCGAACAATGTGCTTAGTGAGCTACATTCGAGGGAAAACTCCTCGAGAAGATACCATAGTCGCCACATAAGCACCATTGGGGAACAAGTCGGAAAATTGCAAGAAATGGTGACCACTCAAGACTAATCAAGTCAATCAATAAGGAGGCAATAAGTCGCAGAAGTTACGCTTTGGCTAAACTTAAAGCTCAAGACCCCGCCTTAATGTTAAACCAATCGAAGTTTACTGATCGTCTCCGAATCGAGGCAAGTCGTCTGATTGAGGAAATGCAACACTGGTAAAAAGGTATGAGGAAATGCAACTAGGCTCTCCCTTCAGAGTAATCTTGTAACTACCTTGTAAGGCGCATAATTTTTGTTGATGAGTAATATATGATCCGCCTCATTTCTCAAAATCATCTTGTCGAGTAGTTAGTAACTCAAAAGATAATAAACGAATGAAAGACTAAGAATTGAAGTCAAATTAATAACTTTATCCTAGCCTCGACTATTTGCTTAGATTGTTTAGACAATCTAAATAAATAGTGTTTAAAATGGGGTTTCAAAACAAAGAGAGGTTTATTTAACTTATAGCTTTTGTTACGCTTGTCAAGCATCGGGTCGAAAAGAGTAGAAACGACTCGACACTAGGAAGTTCCTTCTAGTGGGCGTGACCACGTGCAGAGAGGAAAGGCTTCGACTAGGTGATGTTTCCATCTCCGACTAGTTTAATCAAACCAAGAACAAGAACTTGAGTTAAACAAACGCCTTAGAGGACTTTAGTCATTCGCTCGCCCTTTTTGGTGGACTTCGATAAGTCTTTTCCAAGAGCAAAAGTAGGAGATCGAGCGACACTAGGAAGTTTCCTTCTAGTGGGCGTGACCACATGCAGAGAGGAAAGACTTCGACTAGGTGTGTCTCTTCCTTCGACTCGCTTAAAACAAATCGAGTACACCAAAGGTGGTCGAACAAATGTAAGAAAGTGCACTCTACTTAGAATATTTTTGAATTTCATCAAAAAATAGACTAAGATTGAGAGAGTTGGCTTTGAGAACATTACGACTAGATAGAACCCGAGCTCTTTGTATTGGCAAAAAAATGAGTAACGAGTCGATGCTAGAAATTCCTTCTAGTGGGCGGTAACCACATGCAGAGAGGAGAAGTTTCGACCGATGACGCTTTCGCTGCGCTGTAAAGAAAACTCGGTGTTTTCATATCATAGTCGAAAGATTAAAAAGCACTACTCAAAAAATAAGGCAAAAAGAGGTAGAAAGAACTCGACTTTTATTGCTCGAGAAACGGTCACACATAGAATTTGCGAATCGGGTCGATGTTCCAAGAGTTTGAGAGAACATGTCCATCTTCCATTGCTAGTCGATCGACTCGCCGAAGTTACTTCGACCATCGTAAGGACCTTCCCATTTAGGGAAAGTTTATTCCGATTAGACTTGGATTGGCAGAGCCTCAATACTAAGTCACCTACAAAGAAGGTCATGCGAGGTTGACCTTACGATTATAGTATCTGCAAGCAGGCTTGTTGGTAGACCGCCGAACGGATTAAGGCTAGGTTTCTCCTCTCTTCGAGTATGTTAATGTCATCCGCTCAAGTTCTTCCCGGTCCGAGTTGTTGAAGGTTTCAACTCGTGTCGACCGCAATTTTAGCTCCGAGGAAGCATGGCTTCGCCCAAATACTAGAAAATGGTGTTTCTCCCGTTGTTCGACCGTGGTCGCATTTAACCGCCCATAATATGGAGGGTAATTTTGTACCCAAGCCCCGAGCGCTAACAAGTCGGGTCAAGACTCGAGTTTTAATTCTCGCATTATTTGGCCGCTTGCACGCTCGACCGCCCCATTGCTTTGGGGATGTGCAATGAAGCATAGCATAGCTTGGTACTAACTCGCCGCAAAATTCTCAAATTTTGCACTTGCGTAATTGTTTATTATTGTCTCGTAATTATCCGACTTAACTCCAAATCGACTAATTACGCTTCTCATCATGAACCTTTTGTCGCCTCCGCTGTTATCCTGAAGCATAGTGTTCGCTTCGATCCATTTTGTGAACGTGTCAATAGCCACAAAAGGAATTCAAACCTCCGGAGCTTTGGGAAACGGTCCTAGGATATCAAGCCCCTGTGTCGCAAAAGGCCAAGAAAGAGGTATTGTTTGTAATGCTTGAGCCGGTTGGTGTATCTGTCTACCATGGAATTGGCATCGACACACTTTTTAACCACCTCCTTAGCATCGCATGGTCAGAGGCCAAGAGAAACCTTGTCGAAAGGCTTTACCAACCAATGTTCTCAGAGGAAGCATGCGCCCCATGATGCCACCGTGTATATCATGAAGGAGTGTTATTCCTTCGCTTTATGGAATGCATCGCATGAGTATCCCTTGGGTTCCTCGCTTATAGAGGACTCCTCAACCAAAGTATACATTTTGGCTTTTGGGATAAACGACCGCCTCAAGATCATCTTCGCACGGAACCCTTGTAAAGATACTCGAGATGGGAGTCATCCGTATCCTCGTAATCTAATGAGGCCATCTCAAGAGGAGGTGTCTCGGTTCTTCGACCAGAGACGGCTTTTGGAGTTGCTCCAAGAAAACTCCTTTTGGTACCGTGGATCGGGAAGAAGCCATCCGAGCAAGTTGGTCTCATGAGGAAATTATCCTTTCGAGGGATAAATTGTACCTCAAACCTAAAAATGTTTTTCTAGCTTACGACTGATAAGTACCGAGCCATTGTTGAGTTAGAGCACCGTACTCTTTCCCGATTTGATTCACGACTAGTTGAGAGTCTCCTCTCACGAGTAGTCGATTTAATTGAGAGTGCTTTCGCACTGTATGCCGCCTAGCAAACCTTCGTATCGCCACATTGTTAGTGGCCCAAAGTTTAATTGTATGGCATACTTTAAGGTTTCTCCTAGGAGATACCAGACACCTCACACTCGAGCCACTTAAAGTAAGTGACCCGTCAAAGTACATCATCCATCGGTCGTGGAATCAGATCGGGATCCCGAACGGTTCAGATTTGTCCATTCGCGACAAAGTCCGCCAAGATCTGGGATTTTATGGCCGTCGACACGAATGGAGGTCGAACTCCCAAGTTCGATCGACCATTTTGCCATGCGCCCCATTGCTTCCTTATTATAGAGGATTGCTCCCAAAGGAAACTCGACGCAGACACTATTTTGTGCGCTCAAAATAATGCCGCAGCTTCTCAAGACATGAGGAGGGCATATAGAAGTTTTTGGACCGAGGGTAACGCTCCTTAGGCCCGTAAAACTTCCGACGAGTAAACCGGTCGCTGTATGCGTTTTCACGCTCTACGACCAAGATCGCGCTTGTCGCCTATGGCGTGGCAAACTAGGTAAATTAAGAGCGCCTCTTCCGCTTTGGAGAAACCGAACAGAGCACTCGAAAGATACCTCTTGACATCCTCAAAGGCGCTGCGTTGCCTCTGCTCGACCACTCAAAACCTTCATGTCTCCCGAGAAGTTTAAAGAAAGGTAGTCCTTTTCTCCTAGTCGTGCGATGAAACGACTTAAAGCCGCCATGCAACCAAAGGAGTTTCGACTTCCTTTTTGTGTTTGGAGGACGATCCGAGGATGGCTTTTATTTTTTCAGATTTGCTTCGATTCCTCGCTCGGATACTAGGAATCCAAGCAATTTTCTCCAAGAAATTCCAAACACACACTTCTCTTGATTGAGTTTTAAGCGGTGCTTTCGAGGTTGTCGAATGTTTCTTGTAGGTCGCTGATATGATTAAGTCTCTTAATGCTTTTTACGACTAGATCATCAACATAGGCTTCCAAATTCGGCCTAATTGAGATGAAAAGTCGATTGCATTAGGCGTTGAAAAGAAGCACCGCATTCTTTAGACCAAATGGCATTTTGACATAGCAAAAGGTACCAAATGGAGTAATGAATGCGGTCTTTTCTTCATCGCTTAAACACATATTGATCCGTGGTATCCGTAATATGCATCTAAAAACTTAATATCTCACAACCCGCAGCTTGAATCAACCAAACCGATCGACACGAGGTAAAGGGAAATCATCTTTTGACAAGCTTTATTAAGATCAAGAAAGTCCACGCACATACGCCATTTGCCGCTTGACTTTTTGACCATTACAGGTTAGCCAACCACTGCGGGTGGTTGACTTCTCTTATAAAGCCCGCTTTAAGTAGCTTATCCAACTCGATTTAATAGCATCTCGCCGATCGAGGCAAATCTCCGTAATTTTTGTTTTACAGTACTTTATCGTGCCGTAAAGCTAGCCTCGTGCTCGATCACCTCCCCCGGGACTCCGGCATGTCGGATGCTTGCCACGCAAAGACATATGCGTTAGCTCTGAGGAAGGTAATGAGGGCGCCTTCCTATTTGGGGTCGGAAGTCTCCGATGCGAGCGATCTTCGAGGGCTCTTCTCAAGGCCCGTGAGGAACCTCTTTGACTTGGTCGTTCGGCTTTGGTGCGACTTTAGGCTTCGACTTGCTAGTCGAAGGTCGACTTTCATCTCGAGTTGGTATTTGACCAACCATTTCGAGGATCGACGATCGCAGACTATACGCCATCTTTTGTCACATCGAATGGTGATCACTCCTTTGGGACTCGCATCTTAAGACATTGATACCCGTAATGAGTAGCCATTAAGAATTTTGCCAAAGTTGGTCGTCCGAGTATGGCGTTATATGCCGATCGAAATCGACCACATCAAAGGAGACTTTCTCGTCCGAAATTACTTGGTGAGCCAAATGTTAAAGGAAGAGAAACTTGGCCAATAGGTTTGGTCAAGACCCGCATGCGATTCCATGAAAGGAGTATCGCATCGCCTTACCTTTGTCCCGGTACTTGCATCTCGCCCGTGGCATTAGTAAATAATATGTTCAAAGAATCGCCACCATCAACCAACACTCGATTGACCCGACAGCTTGTTGATGGTGGGTTCACCACAATCGGATATCGACCGATCGACTCGTAGTGATTGGGCGTCATCCTTCTCAAAAGAGATGGTAACTTCCGACCACTTCGTAATTTATTGACGAGAGGAGTATGTATAGAATTTACCTCTCGTCCGCAGCCTTTAAGTTGTCGCTTGAGTCGATGTCGATGATCCTCCGTAGATGTGCTCAACGGTATGTTGCGGATCTTGGAACGGCATCTCCTCATCATCCGACGACTTTTGGCCACTCGTGATATCCCACCGCCGAGAGTAGGGAGTGGTGCTTTTGTTGTAGTAGTCCTCGAGCTTTCTTTGGAAAACTTCTCAGCTATGGAGGTCATGTCCTTCCTTTTATGAAAAGGACACCACCTTGGTTTGTCGCTCCTACGATCGGCGCTTACCTTTGCCTTGATCAGGTACGACTTGGTGGTTTGGGGCTCTCCATCTTTCACGGCGAGAACCTCCTTGGAACCACTGGTTTGTGGTTTTGACTTTTATTTTCTTCTTGGACTTTTTGCTTTTTATCCTTACCAACTTCACCGCTCTCGAGGAGTATATGTTTCTCGATCGATAGTGTTGTTCCACTCGACCGCCTCGTAAGCGATTGCATATCGATCGCCATCTCAAGAG
Organism: Hsuehochloa calcarea; assembly: GCA_036346395.1. Taxonomy (NCBI): domain Eukaryota; kingdom Viridiplantae; phylum Streptophyta; class Magnoliopsida; order Poales; family Poaceae; genus Hsuehochloa; species Hsuehochloa calcarea. Next base: position 77,727,372 of record CM070593.1, on the reverse strand, counting down.
TTCTAAGAACAAGTTGTTGGGAGGATTCAAAGCAATGTCCTCCGTTATTCTTCTATGCGGACTCCTTGCTTAAAAGCCCCGATCACGAGGAATCGAAATTTCCGAATTGAGTTACGAACCGACTAAAGCGTTTGATGAATTGACGCAAAGTCTCGTTGTTGTTCTGCTTTATCCGGCAAGTCGCCTTCTTTTCCGTATGTTGTATGTGCCTTGGAAATTCGCCTCAGAAGATCGCAGAGGTGTTGCCAAGAGTAGATCGACTCGAGTGGTTGGTTTAATAACCACGATCGAGCGGATCCTTCGAGCACATCGGAAGGTAATTCGCCATTACATGCTCTCCTCCTCCCGCCGCTTTCGGACAATTTGTTGATAGATCTCAAGAAATTGATGGGATTTTGAGATCCATCAAATTTCTCCATGTTCACCGGTCGAAAATGAGGTGGCCAGCGAATCGCTCAAGGTCGGTAAAATGCCCAGATCCCAGAATCACTTCTTGACGCCTTCTTTGTAGGAAAGAAGGGTTAATGTCACCAGTTATCGATACGACGATACCCTGAACAGTCGACTGCTCGTAGTAGGTCTCGGTTCTACGAGGAGAATACTCCTCGTATTCCACTCGCTAGAATTTCTTTGTCAAGTGGTGAATGATCACCTCTCCGAGGGGCTTCTTGATCTTCACCGATCGAAAGGTATTTCTCGAATAGGGATCGATTCGCCTTATGGCCGTGTCGATTCCTACGAGAGAAATATTCGATTGATCGGTAGCCGAGGAAGTCGATTGTCGCGACTCACCGAATGTTGTCGATGAGGTACCTCCGCCTTGTCATCACAGTCAAGTCTTTGCGTAATCTCTTCAAAGAAAGAGATCGACCACGTGTTCGAGCAACCTCTTGGCCGATTCTCGAGTAGGTCGTTGATGTCTTGGAGTTCTTGTACCTCCTCCGATCGATGTTGAATGCGCCAGCGGAGTTCTTCTAGATCGCAATTTTCTTTCTTCCGACGACATCAAAATCCTCCTCATCGTGTCTTTGAGGCCTTCTTAGTGGAGTGCGAGAATGTCGAGGATTTCTCGCTCATCGAGTGTTGGTTCTCTCTCGCCAATGGTGGTGCCCTTGCCATTACCACGAGGGGCGCAGTGTGATCTTCGGGAGTGTTCTTATCTCGGCCTCCATGAGGTCGATCTCGATTTGGGGAAGGACGAAGACCTCCCGCTGATGATTCTCACTTGCGCCGAGGCCTCCCGCTTGAGGAGTGCTCGAGAGACACCATCGGCGATTTGGAGTAATCCTCCGTAGGGGAACTCCGGGTTATAATCGCTCCGCTCGCAAATGAGATCTCGGGAGACGGCCGAATTTGCAGAAAGCATGCTTGATCCCACCTCTCTGGAGTTACCCGAGAGAGAGGATCACTAGATTTGGTGGAGTCCTGGAATGGTGGTTCCTGAACTTGACTTACCAAGTCTGACCGCCTTAAGGGACTTGAACACTTGGAGAAAGAACTCGTTGTGTTGTGAGTCCTCCCGAGCGGTCCCGGTCTGATTGACCCTTGTCCTTTGAGGGAATTGGCTCCTCTGTTGGACGTATTGTTGTGGGGATAAGGATCCTCCTCAACTCCATTAATGGGATGGTTTCTGGAGAATAATCTCCGAGGCAACATCACCATCGGCGGATGCATCACTCGGCTCGTAGTCGAAACCGCATCCATGTCGACGTCACAGAACCGCCAAGTCAAACCAGCTTCTCCTCGCTCCATTCTCCCGCCATGATTGCATGAGATTGGAAAAAGAGAGTATGTTGACAAGAGATTACGGAAGATCCCCACGGTCGGCGCCAACGCCGGTGTATTAGAACCGATCTTACGTAAAGATTATTTGATTCGGGGTCTCCTAGAGATGAAATCACGCAGAGTAGTTGACACGGGTGTTTAGACAGTTCGGACCTTCTCCGGAGAGAATAATAACCCTAATCCTGTGTGTATGGTATTTTTGATGATCAAGTAAAAGACTAAGACTATTACAGAGAATAGCACTTGTGTTTCTACTTGACTAGCTCTTGTTCGCCGTCCTCCCTATCCTCCGATTGATGCCCTTATATAGTCGTGAAGAAGTAGCCGCTTTGTCCTCGCGGAGATGCGCCTAATTAATCCAAAGAATCGCGCATGATGGCGTAATTACGGCGCCTCGGCTTCTTCACGCCGTCGCTATTATCTTCCGTAGATAATGGGGTAATTACACACCATTAATAAGCGGAATAATAGTGCGTAGACCGCTCGATTCCTTAATCAATTGGACCCACTCGCTTTGTAGGTTTGATTATAAGGTGGTCGAAGTTTACTCGTCGTAGAAGAACTTACGACCAGGTAGCAGTCGTAAAAGGACTTACGACCAGGTAACAGTCGTAGAAAGACTTACGACTATATAGTGGTCGTAGAAGGACTTACGACCATGATATAGTCGTAGCAAGACTTACGACTATGGGGGTGATTGTAGAAGAACTTACAATCACTTGTTGGGCTTCTCCCTTATAGATAAGGGGTACTTCTGGGGACTATGTGACATCATATTTACTCATAATAAGAATTACAGATAAAAGATAAAATGAGGATTATTAGATCCTCGTCAGAACACATGTCATATTTGTTCCATTCCACGCGACAATTCATAATCCAGACACTGACAACAACTACCCTACGATTAAGTGTCCCACGGACATACAACCGTAGAACGGTTACTGCTTCATCAACCGCTACCTCGCTCCGACCAGTCACAACGCTTTCAACAGGCGCCACCTCCAGGAGTAACTGTCACCACTTCGTCAACTATTTAAAGAAGAACGCAAGCAGCAGAAGAGGCAAATCCAGAAGATCAACAGACAATTGGATTGCAGCACCATAACAAGAATTACGCTTCAGTGTAATTAGGATTAGACTACTGCCTAGTCGAAGGCATCCTTTTTAATAGCCAGTTCATAGCAATAAAGAGCAGGCTCATTCTCTCCCAAGAACTCTTTGCCATTTTCCTCTATTTATTTTGTAAGATCGGAGACTTGATCGTCGACAACTGGCGCCGTCCGTGGGGAAGAAGGCGTTGAGTTCTTGAATTACTTTGCTCAAACATTCCTCGTCTATTTCCTTTGCCCAATCATCGCTCATGCGAACATGGCAGGGACTTGGGATGAGGAAAACTAGATCGACTTGGCGGACTACTCCAACCTCGACATGGACTCATACATCCGTGCCAAGCAAGAAAACGGGATGTCATCATCCTCCTCCGCCGCCGTTTCACCAGTTGCTAACATTAGCGAAATTGACCAGATGGATGAGGATACACCGGCACCAACATTGGCGCTCTCTGAGGAATCGCTCGTTCCGACCAGTTCGGAACATTCGAACATCTCTGCCAATTCGGTCGATCTGGTTGGCAAAAGCGGCAATGGGAGCTCAGCGCGGCAACCAGAGAGTCTAAGTACTCTCAATATTGTCGTTGGCGACCAGTATTCGCCAACGGCTCCAACGTATTCTGGGGGCCAAGCGACATCTGGTAATAGCATAGATGAAGCTATCACCAATCTCCGGCCAAGTGGCATGGTGAAACTCAGCATACGATCGACGGTTCGCCGGATCAGGATGAGTCCACCACAAAGCCCGCCAGAGATAGTAATCTCTGACCGCTCTCCATCGTGAAAGCTCCTTGCAGAAGCACTGGAAGGATCTCCCTTAGCTACAATGGGAGTTCCTCGGGAGATCACTATTGGCACCACGAGGTTAACACAATCAGAGATACCAATCTGGATGCCATGCACGATCCTCCACGGGTTAACCCGCCATCACCTACTGGTGGAAATGGTATGGACGCTCAAGCACCAACTGCCGGAGGCAACCGAACTGATGGACATGCATCAGTTAATTCATATGTTCCTACCCCGTCGCGGATAAGGAATCAGGCAGTGCCATCCGGTGAGTTGAGGGATAACTCGACTCGTCGGACGCCCACTGCAAGTCGAAATCTACCACGACCTTCGGTAACGATACAAAACCTGCAACGAGTTTGGGATATTTTGAATAACCCAGACCCTGCTTTAGCGGGAACACCAGGTTATGTTCAGCTTGCGGGTCAGGTGTTGGAGATCCTCCAATAAACCATGCAGCATACAGAAATGTACCGGGAGCAGAGGAATTCACAAAGTCACACGATGACCTCGACCCAACACTCCTCTCTCAGTAGAGGACAGCATGGTCGTGCAGAGGATCGAGCAACACCAAGACCCCTTCGTAGATTCTGACCAGGGAATTACAAGGGAAGACGGCTCTTCACAGCAGTCACTACTCCTCCTCGTCAAGAGGAACGACCACTTGATTCGGGTGACCTTAGGCATCATCTGAACCAGGTAAGCGGTCGAGGACGTCATCATAACGTCCACGACCGGGTTGGGACATCGGATCCAAGATATGCAAATCTGAGGAACCGATCCCTGACTGACTATAATCTGGCTCCTTTTCAGAGAAGGTGCCACGACCCCATTACGGGCTGCCGAGCATTCTTGGAAGGTCTCCAAGCTATTCGTTGGCCGGACAGGTTCCGACCAGCCAACATAGAGAAGTTCAACGGGACTCAGAATCCGTTGGATTTCTTCAAATTTATTCTATCGCCATCAAAGCTATGGGTGGTAATGATAACGTGATGCAAATTACTTGCTCACGGTCCTTGAGAAGTCTGCCCTGTCATGGTTACTTAACCTACCGGCCGGATCTATCTACACTTGGGAGCAGCTATGTGATACGCTGATCACCAACTTTTAAGGGACGTACGACCGCCCTGGGAAAGAGGATGATCTGCATCGGATGAAGCAGAAAACCAATGAAACTCTTCGATAATACATCAAGAGGTTCAGTTAGGTCCGAAACTCAATCCCAGAGATCGCATAATCTTCTATCATCCAGGCCTTCAAAGCAGGGCTAAGAAATCGTTGGTTTACAGAGGATATTACCAAAAATCATCTACGAACAATCGTCAAACTTTTCGACATGGCAGACAAGTATGATGTCGCTAGTGAGGCTGTTGAATGGTACGAAGCTATTGATCAGAAAGACAAAAATCCCTGGTCGAATCTGGAGAAGCAAGAGAAGAACAACAAGAAGTCTCTCAAGAACAAGAAAAATCGCAAGCCCGACAAAGAAATTCTTGTGATCCCCGACAAGTTCACCAAGGGCAAGAAAGATTTCGCTGGTCGAAACAAGCACTCCAGGCCAAAGATGGCACCAAAGCCTTCCTACCAGACCAAGGAGGTACCACTCGGCAAAGGCGCTCCTCCGGAAAGCATCAACACACAGTCTGGGTCTAGAAGCGCTGATGCGTCTGCCCGAAAGGTACTGGTCGGGGCAGGACTCAACCTCAAATAGGAAGAGTCACTCGTCTCCTTCCTCCGAGCAAATCAGGATGTATTCGCCTGGCAGGCATCCGACATGTTCGGAGTCCCCAAGGGAGTGATCGAGCACAGGCTAGTTCTCCAGCCTGACAAAAAAATGGTCAAACAGTCGGAGATCAATAAGCTCCTCAAGGCTAATTTTATTCGTGAAGTCGACCACATAGAGTGGCTCACCAATCCTGAAATGGTTAAAAATCCAATGGGAAATAGCGAATGTGTATTGACTTCACAGGCCTTAATAAAGCTTATTCGAATGATGACTTTCCCCTTCCACGCATTGGTCAACTTATAGACTCTACTTCTGGGTGTGAATTATTAAGTTTTTTAGATGCATACTCAGGGTACCACCAGATTAACATGAGTAAAGAAGATAAAGAGAAAACTTTCTTCATCACTCCATATGGCTTTACTGCTATGTTAATATGTCGTTTGGTCTCAAAAATGCTGGTGTGACTTCCCAAAGGTTGATGTAAAAAACATTTAATCCTCTGATAGGTCAAAATCTAGAAGCCTAGGTTGATGACTTGGACGTAAAGAGCATCAACGCCAGCGACCATATTTCCGACCTACATGAGACTTTCAATAACCTAAGAAGACATAACATTAAGTTAAATCCAAATAAGTGTGTATTCGGAGTTTCGACTACAAAGCTTCTTGGTTTCTTAGTTTCAGCTAGAGGAATTGAAGCAAATCCAACAAAAATTTCGGTCAACAACCAGATGCGCCCTCCGACCACAAAGAAAGAAGTCCAAAAACTAACCAGCTGTATGGCAGTGCTAAGTCGTTTCATAGCACGGTTAGGTGAGAAGGGACTCCCTTTCTTTAAACTCCTTCGGAAACACGGAAGTTTCGAGTGGACTAAAGAGGCAGACGGCGCATTTGAAGAACTTAAGAAGTACCTTACGAGTGTCCCGATCTTAGTCTCTCCGAGATCAAGGGAAACATTTTTTATTTACATGGCTGCAACGGCGCAAATAGTCAGTGGTGTACTGGTCGTTGAATGTGAAAACATCTAATGACCGGATTATTATGTAAGCAAAGTCTTACATGGACCAAAGGAACAATATCCAGAGGTACAAAAGCTGCTCTATGGTCTCCTTATGGCTTCAAGGAAACTAAGGCATTACTTTCAGGCCCACAAAGTAGTCGTACCAACATGATATCTCTTGGGTCATGTCCTTGGAAACAAGGAATCATCAAGATAAATAGCAAAATAGGCAGTCGATCTTGGGGCGTTCGACCTTCATTTGATCTCACAAACAGCAATCAAGTCCCAGGCAATAGCAGAAATCATTGTCGAATGGACAAACCCTGAACCCACCCAAGGGCCCGAGTACGTACACCACGACGAGTGGATCATGTACTTGTACAGTTCCTTGATACTCAAAGGCTCGGGGGATGGAGTTGTCTTGATATCCCCTACTGGCGAACACATCAAGTACGTCATCCAGTTAAACTTTCCCGCTATAAATAATGTGGCAGAATACGAAGGTTTACTGTTAGGACTCCGGGTAGCTCGTTCGCTCGGGATTCACAGATTACTAGTGAAATACGATTCTCAACTAGTAGCGAATCAAGTCGGCAAAGAGTGTCAATGCTTAAGTACCAAGATGTCATTTTATCTCACGGAAGTACGGAAACTCGAAAGTTACGGAAACTCGAAAGTAAAACTTTCTGGCAGACCAATTAGCACGGATGGCCTCCACCAGGTCACCTGTCCCGCCCGGAGTTTTTCTCGAGCAAATCGTTTCACCCTCGGTAGTCGAGTTTTCCGAGGACATAGATGTTCCACCGGAGGTCGTGCAAATCGATCCTACATGACCATAATAATGCATTTGGTAAAATTAAATTCACTATACCTTCTTTTGCTGAAAAATATGATCCTAATGCTTATCTCACATGGGAGCTTACCGTAGAACAAAAATTTACTTGTCATGAATTCCCTGAGGATAAGAAAGTTAGAGCTGCTACTAGTGAGTTTTCTGATTTTGCATCTATTTGGTGGAGTGAATATGGTCGTACTCATCAGGACATACCTAGAACATGGAATGCTTTGAAAAGAGCAATGAGACATAAATTTGTACCTTCAGATATTCTCGTGATTTCTTGAATAAATTACAACGCTTAAGACAATGTAGTAGTTCAGAGAGGATTATTATCAAGAATTGCATACTGGTTTATTGCGTTGTGGTTTAGATGAAACTGAAGATGCTAAGATGGCTAGATTTTTAGGAGATTTAAACCGAGAAATTCAGGACATACTTGATTATAAAGAATACAATTCTATCACTCGTTTGTTCTATCTTGCTTGCAAAGCTGAAAGAGAAGTGCAGGGTCGACAGTCTCGCCCTAGGGGCAATTTTGGAGGATCTTTTTGTGTCGCCAAGTGCGCAACAACACGTGGCACCCTCCTCAAGCCGTGTGCCCCCTTCTGCCCCTTCCACTCCTGTGCATGTCCCTAATGCAAGCAAATCAACAGAGGTACAAGTCCCTACAAAAAGTGCTTCGTCCGTTGCTTCGACAGGGCGATCTAGAGATGTACAATGTCACTGTTGCAAAGGATTTGGGCACTTGATGCGTGATTGCCCAAGTCAGCGGGCTTTACTTATTAAGGACAATGGTGAGTACACTTCAGCTAGCGATATTGAGGAAGAACAAGTTTTTGTTGCAACTAACAATGCAGGTGATAAAACTGAGGAAGAATATGTAAGCCATGAGGCCTCTGACATGTACCAAAGCTTAGTTGTTCAGCGTGTGCTAAGTGCCCAAATGGAGCTTACTGAACAAAATCAACGTCATATTTTGTTTCAATCCAAGTTCGTCATCAAGGAACGTTCATGTAGAGTTATCATTGATGGCGAAAGTTGCAACAACATTGCTAGCATAGACATGGTCGAGAAGCTTGGCTTGACCACAACACCACACCCTCGTCCTTACTACATTCAATGGCTGAATTCTTGTGGTAAGTTGAAGGTGACTAAACTTGTGCGCGTACATTTTTCTATTGGATCATATCATGACTATGTTGATTGCGATGTCGTACCTATGCAAGCATGCTCATTATTATTAGGTAGACCTTGGCAATATGATAGATATACTGAAACATCACGGTAGATCTAATCATTATACTTTCACATATAAAGAAAGAAAAATCACTTTACTTCCAATGTCTCATGCTGCCATATTACAGGATGAATTAGAAATATATGAGAGAACAAGTACGGAGAACACAAAAGATGATCATAAGATTATAGCTCCAAGTGAAATTAAATTGAAAGATCCTGTTATGTTAGCTACAAAATCTAATTGCATTGATATGGAAAAACATGAATCCGAATGTCATACTATGATTTGCAAAGAATCTCAGTGTCCAATAGAAGAAGTGCATGTTTCTTTGCCTCCTGTTGCTACTAATCTTTTGCAGGAGAGTGATGACTTGGGGAAATGAATGAGTCGAGGACGACTCAAATTCAAGAAAGGGAGGATGATGAGGACATCGACCCTAAGGATACAACCACTGCTTCAACCTGCTGCACTGCATCCTCTACTTCCTTTACTTCACCAACATCTTCTCCAATTGGACTTTCGGCTAATGCAATGCCATATTACCCAATTGGATCGAGCTACGTCTACATGCTATGGTGCTACGTCTACATGCCATGGTCTATGTGTACATGCCATGGTGCTACTACATGTGCCAAGCAGGAGTTCAAGCTGGATACATTTTGGTCGATCGATTCGAATCACCGACAAAGACCAATATAAAACAGGTGTAACTTTGGCAAACGAAATCCGATTCGGGTGATCTTGGGCTTGTTGGAAAGCTTATTCCGAGACCTTTCCAACGGATCTAGCCTTACCTCTAAATTTCTTCTGTACTGATCGCAATCATCAAAAGAAGATGTTATATCACTTATTTGGGCCAACCTGGGCTTTGTAATCATACTGAACTTGACCCATCTGCCTGCGGCCCACCCAGGGGTGTGGTTACTATTCACATGAACAGTAACCCATAGCCTTTAGTACCACCCCGCTGGTTCATTTAGTTTTGTGGCTCCTTGTTCACTATTTAAGGAGTTCGCACCCCCTCTAGTTTTCTTGGATTTTGTTTAGTTAAAAGTTAGCCTTATTACAACTTCGTGTATTGGCTTGTGTCGACTAGACCAACCATAATACCACTTTCGAAATCCCAATTTCAATATTTCAATCTTTATTTGCAATTTTAGATTGTTTTATCTTGTTCTTGCGTGCTTCTTCGGTGTATGCAGGAATCAACCTTCGTGGTGAGGTCAACCGGGTATTCGTGCACGGTTGATAACGACTTGTCAATCAGTTCAGCGATTGCGTAGTTTCGAGCCTTGCGTGTTCGTAGCCGAGATCGTCAGAGTTGAGCGACGCCTACCAGACTTATCGTTCTCATCGAAAGATCGGGAAACAAATTAAACCTTAGGGTTCATCAGTCCCCCGCCATACGCTCAGGCTACAAGAATACATATACTCATCAGCAAGGTTTACAAATGAATTAATGCGAGAGGATAATAGTTACGAAGACTTACGTAGAACTGGCAGATCCACCTCAGTGTCGGCCCGTGCAGGCTGTTGAAACCGTGGTAATTACTGCCCAGTTGCAGCACATCCTCGAACCTCGCCAGGAACTCCGTGCGCCACATGGGCGAGATCTCATACGCCGCCAAAGGGAAGCCTGCCAGGGCAACCCGGTCAGGAAGCTCATGTCTTGCGGCGTCGGCGTCATCTCCCCACACGGGAGGTGAAACGTGTGTGTCTCCAGCCTCCAGCGGTCGACCAACGCCGTGAGTAGGGCCCGGTCATATGGAAAACGTCTGGTCGTCCCCCCACATCGCCTCCACCATCCGTGCCAGTGGAAGGAGACCTGCCGCTCTCAACCCGCGTCGGGTCAGGTTACGAACAAACGTCAGTCCATAAGTAGTACTTATGCCACAAATGAGTACACAAAGATCGCAATGACACATACTTCAGCACCCAGCTGGGGTGCAACCTACTGGCCCTGATGGGCGTGCGCAGCTGCAACACGCCAAGCTCAATTGGCGTCTCACCCTCTTGGGGGAGGGTGGTACTGCGGTGGCTACGGTGATGAGGGTCAATCAATGGGTCAAGCAACTCGTACGGCCACTCAATGGCGTGGTTTGGGTCCGCCATACCTGAAAATTCAGTGCATACATTGTAAAGTCTACGAAATATGTCAAAAAGATAATGCGAAGCGACATTACCAAACTAATTACCAACCACAAATAGAAACCAAATTTATGTGACAAGTCATAAAGCTGCGTTTACGCTCTACCTAACCTACAGAGTGAAATAAAGCTGGGATTTTTTTATTAGGCTCTACCTACCCTAATTAGCTATTCCAGATTTTCTTTGTAATTTTAAAACGTGTCATGCTATTTTTCTGGTTACAAATTAATTTTCAACATTAACAATATAATTACCACACACAAATAGGGTGCTAAATAAAGCTGTGATTAATTCGATTAGGCTCTACATACCCTAATTAACTTCTACGGATTTTCCTTTTAATTTTAAAATGTGTCATGCTACTTTTCTACTTACAAAATAATTTCTGGTATTAACAATATAATTACCGCACACAAATGGAGAGATAAATAAAATTGGTATTATTTACATTACCATCTACCTACCTCGTACACAGCTAAAAAATGTACTACATAATTGGACTACATTTATCTAATCTACTAAATTCTATGTCGCTATTTTTTTGCTAACCGATAATGTTTTGACATAATGTACAAATTTCAAAAAAAAATGTACCTGCAAGATGGCCGATCGGATCCAATGCCCCAACTATCTCTCCTCCGTGACGAACTGGCAGAGCTTCGCTACCTTTCTTCTCTCCCTCTCCTCCTCTCTTTCTGTTTTTTATGGAATCAAAATGAGTTTGAGCTGATTTTTAGGGGTTTTATAGCTGGATTTCTGTCGCCAGTTGAACTGACAACATGTGACTGTTCTTTTCCCGTCACCTGTCGTTAGTTCAACTAGCGACAGAAAGTCGGACTAGCGACAGAAGAGGGGCAGGCTACCTGTTGCTAGTTCAACCGACGATAGGAACCTATTTTTGCTATTTTTTAGGCCGACTATTTATTTTTGTAATTTTCTTTTCAAAAAAAATATTTAAAAAATTCACGCGCGGTAGGCACATGTTGTCTATCGGTACGTTTGTAGTGTTTACTTCCACTGTACGCTACACTTTTTTTAGGTGGCACACAGTGAACGCGTGGTAGAGGTAGAGCTGGGATTTGGGTCGTGCTTTTTCGGGCTCGCCCGAAGCCCGTTCGGTACGTCACGGTCTAAGCACGTCACTGCACGACATGTGGTGGGCCGGGCCGGCACGACATGAACAGCGGGCTGGGCTGGACCTGAGAATGCAGCCCATTGGGCGGCATGACACGACACGGCCAGTTGGGTCGTGCTTGGGACGACACGGCACGAAATAGGCCGAACATTCCCGTTATAGCATAATCCCTCCATCGGTCTAGCCTAATCACTTTTCCACATCGGCTTGCCCTAACCAAGCACCTCCTTCTGCCACCCGGTCTGACCCAACATCCCTCCTGTCCTCCCCCAACCCCCATCCCTAACCCTTTCCCCCGAGCCACGGCTCCCAAATTCCCAATCCCTGATCACATTCGCTGATTCTCCTCCCTCCAGCTCCAACCGCCTCCCTCCCCACGCATCGCTGGCCACCCCTCCCTCCCTCTCCCTGTCCTGCCCCACGTGCCACCGCCCTCCCTCTTCCTCCCCACGCGCCGCCGCCCTCCACCCTCCCTCCAGCCACCTCCTCGTTGCCGTCCTTCTCACCCCCTTCGCAAGTGCGCAACGCGGTCGAGGTGGGCGGAGTTCTTCATCGGCGTCCAGGAGGAGGAAGCTATGGCGAGGGAGGCAGGCATAGATAGCGTACTGGTGTCTTTGTTTTCCTGGGCGACGGCGATGGCTGTCGTCTTCCAAGCGTCTATAGTTACTTAGGGCTGGGTTTGGACCGACGCGACACGATCCCGGCATGGCGGGCTTTAGGACGTGCTTGGGCCTGACCGGGAGCAAGGTGGGCCAGCATGGCACAACATGGTACGGCCTGGCCCAATGCCCATTGCTAGGTAGAGGCATGTATCGTCCACAGTACATTTATGATGATATTTTTATCAATTTAATTAGGAAAAAAACTATTTTTACTATAGCAATACCATTTTGTCCTGTAACTCTCCTGATGTAGGCAGCTGGCACAAGTCTCGACTGGTTCAAGCTGTCGCGCGGGTTCCCAGGCCGCTTGACACGACCGGAACTGCTGCCTCCTGCTACAATTCCCCCGGTGTTGTGCTGCGACTTGCGAGCACGTCATCTCATTCTCACTCGCGACTACTCAAGTACCAAATCGGATTATCCTATAATCCCTTCCAAATTCCTATGCAATTCCTCTCCACCTTAAATTATCCAGAATAGAGACTAAAACAAGCAATAGACGCCCGTGGACTTTAGGCGTCGAGTTCTCCCGATTCACGTGAGATTTGAACCTGGAAACTCTCCTGCAGAATCCCTGGATTATAAATCTACCCGTCGGGATGACAGGATAATGTTGAACGCATAAATACGACGGAACTCCTTCCACGCGTCCAAACAGGAAATGAATACGCAGTAAACGATCGTACCAACTCTTGGAAGGCGCCATTAGAATAAGAACTGCTTCTCTTAACTCCCAAGTAAATGCACCATGATAATTTCTGCTGGTGGAGAGATGTTACTCCCCATGGTGTACATAGAGACGTGGGGAGGTCTGCACCGAGGTCAAAAGCCACAGACGCTGCAGATATTGTGACAGAGATATATGGCTACTTTAAGCAGTAAAGTGAGTTGAAAACCAAATAATTGTAAAACAATTCGCAAAATTGCTGACTTAAGCACGGTAAAGTATGGCTACAATACAAACACAACCGTGGTTTGAAATACTCGAACTTTTAAAAACATTTACCACTAACATACATAAAAATTTAGATATATTGTATGCGAAATGATTTTAGTATTTTGTTATAAAACTACTTCTATGCATGTCGTGCATATGATTAGGAAAAAAAAGGAACCATAGGCAAATATGAGTATCGGAGACTATGTTAACCATTATTGATAATATAATATAGTTTATAATTTTTTGTAACGTGTCTATAAAATTGATGGTCAACATTATGTAAGTAGAGACCGCGTTATTACCCAATACAAAGTATATCTCTGAACATGGGAAGTAAGCCATACAAAGTATATATCTGAACATGGGAAGTAAGCCAAATTTGAGTTTGTTAGTTCAGTATGCTAGACACAGCGAAGTTAATTCTAACACACGACTAACTGGGAAAAAAGGGTAGACCTGTCTATAATTTTTGTGAGATTAATTCTATTGCCTTTCGGTTGCTTGCTAGACTTAAAAATACACGTATTGTGAACTCCTGAGAGCATCCATAGTGTATAGACCCTTTTAAGATGTCTTAAGGTGACACGTGTGAGTGGATTTTAACTGCACAAAAATATTACAATGTGTAGTACTCTTTTCTCCTATTGGTGGGGCCTACACCCAAATAAAACATCTATCTCAAGTCTCAATCCTCTTCTCTCTCCTCCCATGGAACGGTTCCTAGCTAAGCCTTTATTTTTATTTTCTTCCCTCTAAGACCCCCTTATTACAATGTGTAGTATTCGCTTTTTACACTTCTCTTCTCCGAAACCCCTTCTAAAACACACACTATGAATGCCGCTAAGACACACAAGAGAGGGAGAGGTATATATATATATACTTTCTGTTGGTGGAGAGATGTTACTCCCCACGGCGTAAGATAGAGATGTGGGGATGTCTGCACCGAAGTCAAAAGCCACAGACGCTGCAGAGCCCAATTTGTTTGTCTAGGTATTGTGACAGAGATATATGGTTACTTTAAGCAGGTAAGGTGAGTTGAAAACCAAATAATTGTAAAACAATTGCCAAAATTAAGTCCAAACACGGTCGTGGTTTTAAAATACTTGAACTTTTTAAAACATTTACCGCTAACATACACAAAAAATTGATTAGAAAAAAGGAACAATAGACAAATATGAGTACCGGAAACTGTATGTTAACCAGTATTGAGGAATAGAGGGATTACAACTTCAAATAAGTTTAGTCTGATGTGTCCAAGGTCACCACAATTAACCTTAACCATATTACAACTTCAAATAAGTTTAGTTTGATGTGTCCAAGGTCACCACAATTAATCTTAGTAGTTAGTTGTCCCACACTTTCTTGTACATGTGTTTGATCCATTGCATCAATTTCTTAGCTCCATGACATTTTAGAATACACACACGTCGTATATATTTTTTCTTACTTTAACTACTAGTTAACTACTATATTTGTCATAAAAGCTATTTTGATAATAGAATATCTTTTATAATTTTTTGTAACGTGTTTATAAAATTGATGGGCAACATTATGTAAGTAGAGACCGCGTTATTACCCGATACAAAGTATATCTCTGAACATGGGAAGTAAGCCAAATTCGAGTTTGTTAGTTCAGTACGCTAGACACAGCGAAAAAAGGGTAGACTTGTCTATTACCTTTCGGTTGCTTCCTGAGACTTAAAGATTGTGAACTCCCTAAGACAACATATCAGGGATACAGGAAGAGGTTTGCTTCGAGGTAATTTTAATATACTATTCAAAATAAAATTAATACCAGAAAGATATATATTAAAAGCAAATGAATTTAAAAGACTTGCTATTGAATAAAGATATGTAATTCGAGAGTAAAATTTGATATATATTGAAAGATAAATATTCAAGAATATATGTCACCAAGACTGACTTTGATATTTAGGTGATATTAGATTTAATATGTATTCAATAATATTCTTGGTTACTATTTAATAAATAGTATTCATAAATAGTATTCATCAATGGTATTTGTCAATAGTGATCAGTATTTGTAAATAGTATTCTAGTTAGTATTTGTGAACAATATTCGTTAATAGTATTCTGGTTAGTATTGTGAATAGTATTTATGAATAGTATTAGTATTGTAAATAGTATTAGACTTAATTCAGGATCTTGCAGGTTGGCGAAACCAATATTACGACCGGTTTGTGTAGCAGTAGTTGTTTATCCTACTCGGTACTCACCATACATATTGTTACTTTGCCTTAGAAGTAACTAATCTTTCCCTAGGCGTTCTTAGCCACAATCATATAAGAAAAAAAAATTATCGTCACCCCAGGCAGTTCCACCCGAAGAAAACACTTATCTATGGCCTTATGTCCACACCACCCTAACTCCGAGGGGGAATTTACAGAACCACCGATTATCGAGGTTTCTCATATAGGGTCCTTAGCATAAAATCTTTCCTCATATGACTATGCTAAAGAAAGTCTGAGGGATTTTCAAAGAAGAACTACTTCATTTCCACAAATATAGCGTACATATAGCTTTCCCTTTCGGGAAACCCGACTAAAGTAAAGATAGAAAATTACCTTTCGTAGATAATATTACAGACGTGGCTGAAAATATTTTACAGTGGTGTTCTTTCTCTTTAATACTACAGAGAAAGATTATGCTTAGTGGCTAATTACATATGCTTAGTGGTAGGTAAACATCACTTTCATAAATAGGATTCACTCTTTTCTACCAGGAAGTGGGTTTTGAGTGCTTCACTGTATATTGATGGCTACACTTTAAGGGTTTTCTTGTGAGTGATTCTTCGCTCTTCTTCTTTGCTTCTGTGTTTTCTTCTGTAGTCTGGTGCTCCTTATATAGTGGCGGAAAGATTGAAGGAACCTTTCTCGAGCCTTCTTTAGGATGCTTATGTGTTTAAAGTCTTAGACCACGTAGCCGTCCTTTGTAATGATGATTCTTTGACCAGGTAATATTATAACTGCAACAGTGGATAGTACTTCATGATTTTCCTTGTAAATATTCTTTTTGTCGGGGATGATGGTTTTGCTTGTCTTCTTTCACAATTATTGGTACATGAGTTTTTTTTTTTGAATTCAAGATATTATTATGTTGTATGTATGAGCTGGATATATTTTGGAGTATGTATGGGTTGTCTTTCAGTATATTCTTTATTTTGGAATTTGCCCATGTCCATCAATATCCAGAGTATCTATATCTGATAATGATATTTCAAATTTTTCATCAATCATTCTTTTCATATCTTCGAACTTGTCATTTATTTCTTTTCTTAGATCATTAAAAATTTCTTCCTTTATATCATTCTTCCATTGTGGAGATATAGCTTCAATTCTTTCATCTATTTTGTAGTCTATATATGATGCATCTTGAGGATTATTCCCTTTTACTAAACATTCTTTATACATAAACCCTTTTGATGTCTCTTCTTCCTTTATATTTACTAAGGGTAGAGACTCTGAGGGTTTCTAATTTTTTGTTTTTTTATATTTCTGAATATAATCTTTAGCAGCTGGTTCCATATAATAATTTATTCCTAATATTTTTCTGGCCTAAGTTAATACTTCTTCAATATTTGTATATTTTTTTCCAAGATATTCCTCCTGATAATTTTGAGTCTATTTTTTGAGCTACTATTTCTTCAAATGATATATATATATATTCCTGGCAATTTCCCTTCAAATACTACATATAAAGGTTTTAATTCTATGATTTCATGATTTTCTGGAATAGATGTTGTCTCATTTGATATATGGAAATATTTGGCGAGACTATTTAATATCGAGAGCATATAACCTTTATCTGCGCGCTTATTGTTGTATTGATACCAGAAATTCTTCAATATATATTTTTGTATTTCATCTATAATTATATGATCATATGGTTTAAATTTGTATGTATTTGGTGGGAATATTTTGAGCTTATTTTCAGTTCCAAAGATGAAGGATTCAATTCCATTGTAGTTCATTGTCTGCTTCATTCCTGCAAAATGGATGAACGAGATAACAGATCAGGCAGTTTATTTTCCTTTCCTTTTATGTGTTCAAATATAGCTTTATAACCATTTCCTGTAATAATATCTTCAAATAAAACCCATCTTCTAGTGGAACTTTTCTTACTATTTATTTGATTATAATACTTACATATGGCTTCACAACTGTTTCATCAGAAATTCTTTGAAGCCTAAATATAGTTTAAAAGCGTTTATTGCATTGATTATTGCTAGGATTTCTATCGATTGTTTACAGTCTTTAACTTATAACTTTCAGAGGCATATCTACATATTTTTTCTTTTGTCTTTGATGAATATTTATATGGTTTTTGTTTTAATATAGTATCCCATCCTAATTGAGAGGCATCTGTTTCAATAATACAATATTTGTTATCTAATTGTAATTTTAGAGATTTTAATTCTTTAACCTTATCCTTTATTATCCTTACTAATTTAATACCTTCGGAGTTAAAATACTTTTGGCCATTTTTTTTTCTTAATTTTGCATATAACGGATCATCTATTTTTGCTAAATTATCTATATAATTTCTAGCATAATTTACGATTCATAAAAATTGCTGTAAAATCTTTTTATCATTCATAGCATCTGGGAACTGTAAAATCTTTTTAGCAAATGCTCTTGTAGCTTTATTTTGCCTTCTCCTATTTCATGACCAAGGAAAATGACTTTTTCTTTGCAAATTTTTATTTTATTTTTAGATAATATTAACTCATTTTGTTCTACCTTTCTAAAAAATATCTCAAGATGAGCAATGTGCTCTTTATATGTTTTTGAAAATATAAGCACATCATCTATATATACTAGAATAAATTCTAGGTTTTCATTAAAAATGTTTTGCATTTTTCTTTCAAATAATGCGGCTGCGTTTTTAATCCAAAAGGCATTACCAGCCATTCAAAATGTCATTGGGGACATGTAAATGCAGTCCACTCTATTGATTCTTTTGCCATTTTAATTTGCCAAAATCCAGCCTTTAAATCAAATTTTGAAAAAAATATTTACTTCCTTGTACTCTATTAATCCATTCTTGTTTATTTGGGATATTGTAAGTGTCATCTATAGTATTATCATTTAGTATTTTATAATTTATAACCATTCTTGACTTGCCTCTGGCTATTTCAGAATGATTTCTAACTATAAAAGCGGTTGACCTATGCGGGCTTTTACTTTCTTTTATTGCTCCTAACTTTAATAGTTCTTCAATGTGCATCTTAAATTCTTCTATATCTTTTGGAGTAGCTTCTATTGGACATGTCTTAATTATATATTCTAGATTTATTATATTTATTTTGCATATGATAGAATTTTTGTCCCAATATTTCATAGGCATTTCTCCAATTATTTGGATATCTTCTAATCTTTGAACAATCTTTTCTATGTCACTTTTAGACTTTATATCTCTATACCAATTGGGTGAAAATGATTGTAATCCAATACAATCTATACTGGAATTCATAATATAGTATTCTTCTATGTACTAAACTCATTTTCTATTTTTACTTCAGAGTGTGTGTTGAAATTGTCTATACTTTGGAGTTTGAGCACAGTTGAATGTGGAGGTGTCTCACCACGCTTTCGCACTTCTGAGATATAGGGAACATTATATTGATAAAGAATTAATGTAATGCCATGCTCATATATAATTGTGGTGTGCAATGATTGTTGTAAAAATATAAGACCAATTATCATTTCATCATGATAAATCTCTTATTGTAATTTTATCTATTATATATTTTGTGCCATTTATATATAACAACTAATTTAGTTTGTGCAAACCTAAGGGGAAAAAACCCAAGAGTCGAGCGACAACAAACAACAGAGGCAAGAGTTGGGATCAGATTACCGGAAAAAAGAACATGAGGGCAGTAGAGTAAATTGTTGAGTAACCGTCGCTAGCGAGTTCAGTCCGAGCGATTACCTCATAAACAATAGTCATAATTGTGAGAATCAAAGCAACAACACAAAAGCACAACAATGGATTGAACATAGAGATGTGAGGGGACTTCAGGCTTCGCTTTATTGCTCTTCAAAAATCGTGTTACAATGGTTGGGGCCCCCCTCTATTTATAGCCTCTCGACTCTGCTAGGGTTTCCAATGGGTTGCCCATATATAGGCCGGCTTCTGGGCCGGGCCCAGAGTTCTTAGCACTCCCCCTTGAGCACTCATTCTCACATGTACATGCCTCGTAAAAACTCCATAAAAACCCAGTGTGAAAAATTTAGAGAAAGAGTACATGTCGTATGTTCTACTATGTTGCACGAATTGTCTCATTAAAAACCTTAGCCGAGAAACTTCAGAAAAACCCGTCAAGGGAAAAATAGTACAATCCACGCAATTTTATTTAATCTCCAGGATTTATTCTTTGGTTACTCAATCTTCGTGATCAAGTTTTAATAAAGAGTTTGTGAAGATTCTCCTCCTGAATTCTGCACTTCTCTAAGTCTCATCATTCCAATTTCACGTATGCATCTTTCAAAGCTAGATGCTGAAGTGATTTGTGAATAAATCTGTCAGATTTTCACATGACCTAGTATGCAGTACTTTAATTTTGTTCATCTTTTGCAATTCGTGAGCATAGAAGAACTTGGGGTTTATATGCTTAGTGAGATGACTCTTCACATAACCCATTTGCACTTGTGCAACACAAGATGCATTATCTTCATAGATAATAGTGGGGGTTTGCGTGATATTCAATCCACATGACTGCTGGATGTGGTGAATCATCCGCTGAAGCCAAGAACATTCCCGTGAGGCTTCATACAGTGCTATGATTTTCGAGTGGTTCGTCGAAATAGATACAAGACTTTTCTTAGACGATTTTCATGAAATTGCAGTTCCACCACATAGGAATACATAGCCTGTTTGGGACTTAGCTGTATACGGGTATGACAGATACCCAGCATTTGCGTAGCCAGTCTTGGTTCTTTCTGTAGAATAGACCAAGATCTTTGCTTCCTTGGAGGTATCGGAAGATATCCTTTATTCACTGCCAATGCCTTTTGGTAGGTTCTACACTTTACCTTGCTAGCAGGTTCACTGCAAATGCAATATCCAGTCTAGTATAGTTTGCTAGATACATGAGTGCTCCTACTGCACTTAGGTACGGGAATTCTGGTCCCAAGACTTCCTCCCCATCTTCTTTAGGTCTGTACGGGTCCTTGTCTTCCTACAAGGATCTCCCGACCATCGACACTTTCGAAGGATATGCCTTTTCAAAGCTGAACTTTTCCAACACTTTCCGAGTATAGGTTGACTAATGTACTAGAATCCCTTCAGGGGTATGCTCAAGCTGTAAGCCTAGGTAGTATTTGGTTTACCCAAGTCTTTCATTTTGAATTCTGACTCCAGGTAAGAGCTTACTTTCCTAATATCTTCCATGGTCCCGGTGATATTTAGATCATCTACATACACTATGATTATACAAAATCCATCCTAGGATCGCCAGATAAAAACATAGGACATTCCTCATTGTTCGTGTAGCATTTCTTGTAGAGAGAGTCGCTCAAGCGATTATACCACATTCTGCTTGATTGCTTCAGTCCATATAGTGACTTTCTGAGTTGCACACTGTACAGATTTCTATATGCTCTGTCTTGGTTCGGGACTGAGATACCTTCAGTACCTTCATTTAAATGTCCAATCCAAATTCCACAAAGGTATGCAGTTACCACATCCATCAATTTCATTTTCAAATTCAAGTTTACTGCCATTGAGATTAAATATCTAAAGGTAGCACCGCCCATGACCGGGGAATAAGTTTCTTTATAATTGACTCCTGATCATTGAGTGAAACCTTGTGCAACAAGCCTTACTTTATGTCTTACAACTTCATTATTTTTATTTCTCTTTCGAACAAATACCCATTTATACCCTACTGGGTGCACATGGAGAGGCGTTGTAAGATCGAGGTGGCCGACTAGAGGGGGGTGAATAGGCGGTTCTAAAAATTCTTTCGCGCTAAAACCAATATACAATGCGAAAGCTAATAACAAATTGGTTTTGCACAATTAAAACCTAAATCAACTAGGCTTCCCTAAGTGCACCAACAATATGAATACAATAAAAGAGAGCAATCATACAAAGATATATAAGCAATTAAAGCATGAATGTAAATTGCTCAAAGTAAAGCTCAAGACAAAACAAGATGACACGATTATATTTTACCGTGGTGTTCGAAGACTTGCCGGTCTCCCCTAATCCACGTTGAGGTAAGCCCAACCATGTTGGACCGGCTCCAATAATTAAGCCAACACCTCTGAGGTAAATACAACTACTTAGACCGGTTCCAACACGAACCAACATCTCGCTCCACTAAGGTTGCTCTTCCTCCACTACGGAGATGGCGAGCACCAAACCACTGACAACACGCCGGGTCTTCTCACAGGCTTCTTGAGAAGATCATCGCGCATGACGCCTCCACCCCGTCTAGGTGTCGGCAAATGCCAAGAGTAACAAGACTCAACTTTCACTTGAACTAATCAAGCGTCAACGCTCAAGTGGATACACAATCCACTACCTAAGGCAACACATGCACTTAGGGTTTGCTCTCAAATCTCACTAAGTGCAACACAAGCACAAAAGAGAGGAGAGTCTTGCTCTTAGCTCAAGAGTGTGTCTAACAACACTAGAACACTTTACAATGGCAACAACAACCATCCCCAACTGGCCAAGGTGAGTATTTATAGATCACACACAAAAACTAGCCGTTGGGGGGAAGATTCCCTCAAAACAGTGCAGGGCCGGTCTGACCGCCAACTAATGGCCCGTCTGACCGCCCATGCTCCAACAGCTATAAAACTAGCCGTTGGGCCTTCGGCCGGTCGGACCGCCAACTATTGGCCAGTCTGACCGCCGCAAAATCGGTCACACCGCCAAGGGTAGCCGGTCCGCCCGCGGTAAAATCGGCTAAGTCCCAAAAAGGGAGCTCTCTGGAATAAACGTTCCGCACGAATCCCAGAACTTCCGCACACCGGTAGTTCCGTTTTCTCAACGGTGGAACTTCCGGACAGAGAATCCAATTCAAAGGAAATCGGTCAGACCGCCAACAGCACAGCGGTCGGACCGATATGCCACCGGTCCGACCGGTGACCACTGGCGGTCTGACCACCAGACCACAGAGCCAAACACATTGGCTTCACATCAAATGGCAAAACACATTCGCCAATTTGCGTGCAATTTCAATAAGGTTTCAAAGATGATATTCTCAGTAGATTACAAAACACATTTGCCAACCTTTAGAATACTCATCACAAGGCATAAGGTACATGGAATTACACCATTTGCAAAACACATTTGCAAACTTAAGTCACAAACTACAAGGGTTATGCATGAGCCTCGACTATTTGCAAAATACATTCGCAAATAAATAGCATCATGCCTAGATGAGCTAGAGCAACTACGATGAGCTATCAATACATGACTAACTCAAACTACTAGTTAAGACCCCTCTTAATAGTACGGCAATCCTATACTAGCAATCCGGTCTTCCAACCAAACACCAAGACTGGTAAAAGACTAGGAACACATCCTTAGCCCTAGCTAGTCATACCTTTGCCTTGCATCTTCTTGAAGCTTGATGACGCACATCAACACTTCAAGTCCGGGTCATTAACTTGATAATCATCAACACATGATGATCCTTTGCTTAACCTCCATTAACACATGATAGGTCTTCTCTTGTCTTAACGATCAACCCATGATCATCTCTTATTGATAAGCATCAACTCATGATGCATCCTTTACACCAAGCTCTTGATTTTAATGTCATTGACACAAGATGACATCCAAAGTTTTCATCACCCTGGAACATAACCTATTCATCCAACTCATGAAAAATGTTAGTTTCACAATGCGATTACCATTAGTTACCACAATAAACCATTATCACATAATGGTGGGACAAGATACTTCAATCTTTCCCTCAGTGGTAATTAATGATAACCACCTCAATTACTCATAAATTGAATGAAGATAAATGTAACACAACGTGAGTATATATGAACTACACAAGTTACATATACTCACGACATGAGTATGTAGGAACTATACAAGTTCTATATACTCAAACAGATATGTTTCAAAGTAAAGATCCCAAATATATGTGAAAAACTGAATATGGATCAATACTAATGAAACCACACAATATAGAATAAACTCCCCCTAAATGTGTGCATACACAAATGTGTAATAAGATCATATGCATGTATTCAAGTTAAACCTATGGTTGAGTTCACCCTATATTTTGGATCCGAGGAATGCAACAATATATATGAGATTAAGATGTCGATTGCATACCTCGTTGAATTTCACATTTATATCCAAATGAGACTGCACAAGATAATACTTGACAAAAGAGTTAGTCTCATATTTGGATTTGTCATTAATCACCAAAACACTCCATTAACTCATAATGGCGAGTCTAGATCTTTCAAGCGTGTGGCTTACAGGCCTAAATACATCTCTTTTATTTAGAGATAATAATTCTGCTTCTGTTGTCTTCTTCCAATCTTTCCAATATCATCTTTTCTTACATTCAGTGAGCGATACAGGCTCTGGATCAAGATCGATGATTGTGGTAATTTTCTTTGCAAAATAAATATCAACATTAGTTGTTGTTCTATCCATAGATTCTCCCGTGATCACATAATTTATAGCTATTTCTTCATGGGGCGATACTTCTAATGCTTCTATTTACTTACCATTGCTTTCAATTGCGGGGCAAGTCCCTTCAGTTTTTCAGCTCCGATGTGTGCGCACACATCCATACTGATGTCTCCCTCCGTGGGAATATTCAAATCCGGTATGTCTTTTACTAAAGGTTCCATACTGGAGCCAGGTCTCAACTGGTTCCCTTCCGGTTATGGGGAGCTTCAGTGATCAGCTGCGTCAAGTTCTTCTTATCCTTTTTCGTCAGGCATCCCCGGTTACATGGGATTCGAGGGGCCGGAGTTCTCGTCCTTTTATTCTGAGGTCTTTGGACGGGATTAGGGATACCTTCAATTTTCTTTGATATTTTAACTCTCTCCGGCGCATTGCGTGCAGGCACATGTGACTTGGTCACACTCTTCAAATCACTAAAGTGGTCAGGCAGTTGATTCACTAATGCGCGCGTCATGTGCATGGATTCCCGTGGCTTGCCACGTTAGTTCCCGATATTTTTCGTCAAGGGGTTGATTTCCTCCCTCTAGTGACGGGAAACTATCATCATCAAATATACTGTCAGCGAAGATGCAAATCTCCAGTCATGGGGTCCAGATACCTGATTATGGTGTTGTCTCATAACCAACGTATATCCCAGACTTTCGGAGAGGGCCCATTGCAGTTCGCTGCGGTGGTGGATACATACATAAACCTTGCAACTAAACCTTCGAAGATGGGAGATTTTCGGTGCTGACTCTTGCGCTAGTTGCATAGGTGAATGGATGTTATATGCTGGTGGTCGAAAATTGATGAGAGTTGCTGCGTGTAGGACTGCGTGTCCCCAACACGTAGTTGGTAAATTATAATTCTGTAAGAGCGGCCGGGCAATAAATTTAATTCTTTTAATTAATGTCTCGGCTAGTCCATTCTGGGTGTGGTCATGTGGTACAGAATGCTCAACTGTAATTCTTATTGATATACAATAATCATAAAATGTCTTTGAAGTAAATTCTCCAGCGTTATCCGTCCTGATGGATTTCACATGATGATCAGGGAAATTATTCTTAATCTTAATTATCTGCGAGATGAGCTTTGCAAAAGCGTGGTTTCTCGTAGACAATAAGCATACATGCGACCATTTTGAGGAAGCATCGATGAGTACCATAAATTACCTAAATGGCCCTGACAGGGGTTGTATAGGACCGCAAATATCTCTCTGGATACGGTCCAGGAATGCAGGGATTTCATCATTTACTTTCAGAGTAGAGGGTCTACTAATTATTTTCCCGGTGGCACATGCAGGGCACACAAAATCTTCTGGATTCGGAAAATTCTTTACATTGACATTATGTCCCTGAGAAATAGTAATTATATTTCTCATCATTATAAGACATAGGTGGCCTAATCTATCATGCCAGAGACAGAAAAGTTCAGAGCTTCTAAAAGTTATTTTCAGGACAATATAGGCTGCAGGTGCCTTAATGTGAGTGTAGTATAGCCCATATTCATATGAAGGAAGTCCTTCTAATACCATTTTTTTTATTTTCCTCGCTCTTTGTAATGAGTAGGTATTACTTACCACACTCTTCTTCAGTTTTTACGTGAAAACCGTTAGCGCGAATGTCTTTAAAGCTTAAGAGAGTCCTAGTCGATTCTGGGTACAACAAGGCTTCTTCAATGACCAATGTTGTGTCCATCGGGAGTATAATTGTGGCTCTTTCTGAGCCTATTACACAAGTATCGCTGCCTATAATTGTCGTAAGACTACCAGTATTCTTGTTGATCGACTGTAAATTTTTTGTCTCTCTTAATATGGTATTCGTTGTGCCGCTGTCTGCTAAGCACATTTCCTCTATAGGGCTCCACACGCATTCGATATATATATATATATATATATATATATATATATATATATATATATATATATATATATATAAAGTATTTATTGATATGGGTAGGAAGCAATCCACACACATAAATAAAATACTTCAAAACAGAAGATAATTTGCTATTAATACGGGAAAAAGTCGTGCGGGACTTATAATAAGAATTTATTGCTTTGCTCTCCTAGAGTTTACAACCATTATGCAGAAACAATGTTCTACTACAACCATAAACTGCATATGACTATAAAATCTAAGTGCAATGCGTGCACTAGATCGAACCAGCGAAGTATGAAGATACTTCTGCCTGTATTTGTGCTACGTCCATATGCTCTTCTTTGGCAACTACTGCTGCTGCTGCTGCGATGTCCAAAGAAGGTGTGATGAGGGCTGCTATATGGCTGTCCACTTCCATGGGTGCATCCCATGATTTGTGGGTCCTCTGTGCCTACAATGGTGAGGTGTGCCTAATGCTGTCCTTTGCCCTTCTTCTTGGCCTTGAAGGCATCGATCACGTGCTGCTGCTCATGGCAAACACGTGACCAATGACCCCAAGTGCCATATTTGTAGCAACTTTGGTCCTGTTGACCATAGTGCTTCTCGTCGCGCTTCTTTTGTTCGCCCTTCTTGGCTTGAACATTCTGTCTAGTTTTGCGACCTATGACCTTACCCTTCTTACCTCTTTCTTTTGAATGAGTCTTTCTCACCTTGTAGCTACTTGCGTTGACTTTATAGCCAACTTTACTACTAGGCGGCTGTGAGATGTAGTTCTTTCAGAGAATGTCATCTTGAGCTTCCGCAACTTGCATTATGTCAATCGGTTCGGCGTACTCCTTGTAGCCATCCTGACGATAGTTGCGTGTGGATTGCACCGCGTTTGGGTGGAAGGTAGAGATAGTTTTTTCTATCTTCTGCTCATCCGTGGTTACCTTACCACAGAGTTGAAGACTTGTACAAATTCTGTGCAATGCAGAGTTGTACTCCCCCACTGTCTTGTAGTCAGCAAAACGTAGTCGGTTCCAATCCTGGTCTACTCGAGGAAGGATGGTGTAGTTTAGCTTCCCGAACCGCTTCTTCAGTGCGGTCCATAAAGCTAGTGTGTTCTTATCTGCCATATACTTATTCTTGAGCATTAGACAGAGATGATGTATGCGGAAATGAAGTGCTTGATCATTCTCCTCAGTGGTTGGAGTGGCGTCCTTC
This sequence comes from Hsuehochloa calcarea, assembly GCA_036346395.1. Classification (NCBI taxonomy): domain Eukaryota; kingdom Viridiplantae; phylum Streptophyta; class Magnoliopsida; order Poales; family Poaceae; genus Hsuehochloa; species Hsuehochloa calcarea. The sequence continues at coordinate 77,700,235 of CM070593.1, read as the reverse complement.
AGGGTGCCAAGTCCAATAGCAGCACAAAGCTTCTTGGCTCCAAGTACGATTTCGACATCTGATGCCCAAGTCAGGTAATTGTGGCTATGCTGGGCCAGCTCTTCGAACTCCCGGTTCGTAATGCCAGTCATCTGCATATTCAATAAAAAAGTGCATAAGATTACTGCTGTTAATTTGCATAAAATGGTTGCAAAGATTCTCATAATGTTTCGGTATTTCTATGCATTTTCATACTTTACTGCTATTTTCAGTGATTAAAAGCACTATAAATAGACATAAATAATCCAAAATAGTAAATACAGTACATAAATTACATAGATGTAACAATAACAAAGTTAAACATGCTTCAAATGCAAAAATAGATTCAAAAATTGAATTCTCGAGGTCCTTTTCTGCTGGATATGAATTTTAAGTTAATTTTGCAAATTTTCAAGGGTTAAAACGCGAAAATTTCAGTTCTAAGAAAATTTTCGCGTAATTTTTGGATTTTCGAGGGGGGGTTTCACAAATTCTGCAATTTTTCTATTTTTTTCTTTTTCTTTTTTGTCGGCCAGGAATACGGGCCGACCCGTTCACGCAATAAAATCGTGGGGAGTCCGGGTAGGGTTTCTACCTGTCCCTCGGTGGCGTGGCTCCTTCATGGGAGCCGCAGCGGCAGGCGATGGAGCTCCACCGCGGCCGGGCGGTGGAGCCTGATCGTGGCCGGGCAGTGGGCTCACTGCGTCGGTCTTTGCGACTTCTACGCTTCCGGCGGTTCTTCCTCCCCATCGGCTTTGGCGGCGCCATGCGGGACGAAGGCGCGGCCGTCTCCCCTCCTCTCTCGCTCAATGGGCCATGCAGGCGGCGAGCAGCGCGGGTGGCCGTTGGTGGCGCGACGCCAGGCGTAGGCGCAAGATGGCTTCGTGGCGCACCGTGTTCGCCCTACATGTTTTTTCTATGGCGGCCGCTAGCCGGAGATGGGATGCGTTCTTGGTCGATGGGGTGGGGCGGCGGCGGCTTCAAGCCACCGGGGTGGTCTTGGTGCGGCGGCCGTGGCGCGGGCGGCCGGACGCGCGTCGTGCTGCTGAGTTGGGAGGCGCGTGCGAGGTGCGGCGTCATCTCGACGTGGATGGTACGGTGGCTGGTCGGTGGCAACGATGGTCGGCGCAAGACGACTTCCGTGTCGTGGCGCCGGCCTCATTCATTTTTTTTTCGAGGAATTGTTCATGCGAAAGAAAAGGAAAAAATATTGTTCATATGATGCGATGCTACGTAGTGCAGTTGACATCCGTTCTTCCGTTCTTTCATACAACTACCGATCGGCTTGGCCGACAACTTCAAGTCTGCTCGTGGTAGGTTAGAATGAATTCGTAATTTCCATCTACGGTACAATCGACATCCAATCTTTTACGCAATCCACCAATCGGCATTGTGCGGTGACTTCAAGTCGGCTAATGGTGGATTAGAACAGATTTGCACCGTAGAAAAACCAATCTAGAAAGCTAAATTTGCAGAATTGAAAGCAATCTAGAAAAACGATTCAATTTACTAGTGTTGTTCATCGATGGTTACCTTTCGACGCGAGGAGAGTCGATCGTGCTGATAACGTGTTGAGTAACCGTCGCTGGCGAGTCCAGTCCGAGCAATTACCTCGTAAACAATATTCAGATTCGTGAGAATCAAAAACAAGAACACAAAAAGCACAAAAATAGATTGAACACATAGATATGAGGGGACTTTAGGCTTCGCTTTATTGCTTATCAATAATCATGTTATAATGGTTGGGAGTCATCCTCTATTTATAGCCTCTCGACTCTGTTAGAGTTTTCAATAGACTGTCTGTATATAGACCGACTTATGAACCAGGCCCAGGGTTCCTTAACATAAATAACGTGCTAAGGAGGGGCATTGGGGCAATTCCGACCGGGAAGTTACTGGGAGGACAATTATGCTTTTGTGCGGGCTCATCAATCCATGCAACTGTAATCGATCCTAATTATTAGTACTAGTACACTTTTCCTTCGTTTAAAACCCCTAATCTCTTGCCATTAGTCACTGATCATCAGTTCGTCGTTGTAATAATCGCTTTCCTTTTTCTGATCGACCGCCCACAAGAGTTAAATGCTGCAGACTTCGTGTGCTCGACAGCCGCACCTACTCGTAATGGACTCCTCTTTTGCACATGAAGCCCTTGTTGAAGTGATAATAATGTCCATGTACGTAAGGCTTCACTTGGAACAAATACCAGCGGTTTCTACATGTATTTTTGTAGCAGCTAAAACGGGGTGCTATTGGTTTGGTTACCAATGGACGCTTCACCACTGTCACTGTCTCCTTCTGGATCACCTCCTCCATGAGATTGTCTCGCACCAAATTTTCAGCACAAACATTCAAATTTTCAATGGAGGAAGGTCTACATATATGCTATCTAGCGGTTTGGGTTCGATCTTGGCTTCCGTTGCTTGGATGTTTTTTTTCTCAGTATACATATGCAAGATTGCATTTTTTTTTTGCTTGTGCGTTGAGGTCAATTCATTTTTGATCTTTGCAGTTTGCGGCGTGTGCAAGTATAAAAAACATGAAGGGCTGAACTGTAAAATGAGCAGCGGTCGGGGTTTCTGGCCTAAAGCCCTTCCTCTCCACTGTTCATCTCTTTCTTTTATTCTATTCTTCTATTCCATTCCCCTCCCCTTTATTAAACCAGCACCTACTTTTCTCTCCAATATAAGTTTTTTTAAGAAGCAACTTGCGTTTTGGCTTTGCAAAGTGGCACCTAGATTAGATTTGGAGTAGAATGTGAGCGGTCAAATCTTTCTTTTATCTTCTTTGCGTTGTGTTTTGTGCTTTTCTTTTGTCAGTTCCTGAGGAGGTGTTCTGTTCTTGTGTGCACTGTGTAGTGTGGCTACCAGGAGGAAGTGGCAGCCATGGCTCAGAATGCATGGGAAGCAGACAAGATGTGAGTTTTCCTTCTCTGTTTGCTCCGTTTCCTAGTTAGTTTCCGCGATCAGATTGCTTTGTTGGGGGAACATAGAGCTACTTTTCTTCTTCACGAACATAGAGCTACTTTTCTTCTTCACGCATTCCTCTTTTGATATGTGCTGGGAATGTTCTTCATGTTTCTTAAATTTCTTCCGTCTTTTCGGCTTTCCGCTGGATGGTTTCTTTCCCAGATTGGTTTCTTGATTGTAGTTCGTTTTTATTTTTATTTTGTAAGAACCGTGCCCTTCTTCTTCCCTTGTAGCATTTGAGATGGTTCCATATGCCTTAGATTATCCGCCAAAAAGCAAATGCTTTAGATTTCGTAGAGTTCCTTGAAATTTCTGCTTTTCCGTTCTGCATTTTTCTTTCCTCTTTTGCAAAAGTTGTGGTCTTTTCCCTTCTTTCCTTGTTTCCTTTTCGCCCTTTTCTTTTTTGGTATTGTTTTGTTTCTTGCTTGTTTGCTTTGTTCATTGTTTCTTGCATACCTTGCAATGCAACTGCCTCCTCATATCCTGAGATTTTATTGCTTCTTTTCGTACTTTAACTCACATTTTTTTTAATTTCTCGCGAAACTATTGATTCCCCTTCCTATTGCTGGCAGTGATTGCATGCAAACTTGTGGGTTTTCTGTGTTGAGTGAATATATCTTAAGATGATTTCTGCAGGCCACTTATTTCTTTAAGTTCGCTGATAACTTCAACTTAACTAGATGATCTGTATTATTGCACTAATGTTGGCCATGTGCATTGCTGGAGAAGCAGGTTGGATGTGTACATCCATGATTACCTGGTGAAGAGGAACTTGCAGAACTCCGCAAAGGCGTTCCAAGCCGAAGGCAATGTGTCTTCAGATCCTGTTGGTGAGTGCTACAACGCGATGTGTTGTGATCAAATTATAATTTTGCTATGGTGGCTCCATTTTTGTTTCCAAGCTTCGATCTTTTTGCATTACGACCAAACATTTGATTCCTTGACCCATTATTTCTCAGCCAATAGGATAGGTACACAGTGATTTTTTGATTAACTTGAGAATAAAAATGGTATATATTACTCATTTCTTGTGCAAGACAGATAGATGCATTACTACTTGCTCGTACTAGACAGATGACAGATGCAAGGAGAAATACTAAGACATTGTTTTTTTTGTCTGATTTAATTGATGCCAGTCTGGTATTTCTGCATTTTAAAGGATGTAATTTAATTCTCTTGTCTAAAACGTGCCACGTTTTATTGTGCAAAAAGCAATCGACGCCCCAGGGGGCTTCCTCTTTGAGTGGTGGTCGGTCTTCTGGGACATCTTCATTGCAAGGACTAACGAGAAGCACTCTGATGTTGCTGCTTCGTACATTGAGGTTCTTATAGCACATGCGTGTTGATTATTACTTGTCCTTATTGTTGCTTTGGTTGTACTCTCTTGCTACAGTGGCTAAGTGATATGATCTTACAATAAACTTCTAAATGTTTCAATTGTGTTAATCACACCCATCCCTCCACCCACCTGCTCACATATTCATGGTAAAAAGATATACTTTATGTTTCTAAAATCAGACTGAAATTCCCACATTAACAGTGAAGGCAAAATCCATGAAATTTTGCACATTACTATTGACAAAAGGGGTAAAACTATAATCCATCTATCTGGGCTAAAGCGTTTATGGTTGATTGCTTTTGCTTTTAATTGTTTTGCCCTTGCTGCCAAATAAAACATGTCAGAGTAATAACATAATTATTGAAGGACCTGTGACTTTATTGGTTTAGACATCTTTGAGCAATTGAGCATAGGTCAACATACATCTTAATTATTTTAGAAGATATTGAACCTGTATCACCGTATATAACAACCATATTCTGACAGGTACTCTTTACTGCATTTGTTTCCAGCTAGTCTTTAGTGTTTTATGTTTCAAGTAAAATCTTGAAGCTAATACTCCATAGTAAAACGCGATTACCAATTTGCATTGTTAGTCAGGATAAGAGGTAGTTCTGTTGTTTAGCCAGTTATTGGTCCTGAGCCAAATAAAAAAAATGTGTAAATTATTTTAAGGCTGGTAAGGTCCCAAGAACACATTGGACATTGGACTTGTTTCCTCGGAGTAGCTAGTACTAGTTTATTTTCTGTTGGCTACTGATCTGGAACTGCTTGCCACTAAGTATATAATGTGATAATATTGCATAATTGTGAAGTATCTTTTACCCCTGTTTGCATGGTCTTGTGTTCCCTTATATGATTGTGTATAAATTTGTGTACCAGACACAGACGATCAAAGCTCGAGAGCAGCAGCCATCACAGCTGCAGCAGCAACAGGCTCATTCCCACCAGTCGCCACAGCATATCCAAATGCAGCAACTCCTGCTACAGAGACATGTGCAGCAGCAGCAACAACATCCGCAGCAGCAACAACATACGCAGCAGCAACAACAACAGCAGCAGCAGCATCTGCAGCAGCAACGCCGCCAGCAGAAGCAACAGCAGCGTAATGAAAGTAGTCATTTGCCCACAAGTGCTCAGAATGGTTTGGTTGCAGCTGATCCTCCAATGCGACAAAATACCGCAGCTGCAAGTTCTTTGTCAGCAAAGATGTTTGAGGAGAGGTCCGAGAGGATAAAGATTACTGCTCAGAGGGACACCTTGGATGAGGCATCGATAAAGGTTAATTCCTCAATGGCAGTGTCTAGTGTCTACTGTTGCTTGAATAATTCAAATACTCTTTATATAAAATGACATACACTTATATTTCTATCACAACTTATACTGCAGCAAAGGTTTACTGAAAACATTGGCCAGCTGCTGGAATCAAACCCGACATCTATGCTGAAGTCCGCTGCAATATCAGCTCAGGCTTCAGGGTACCAATCTACTCATTGATGTTCGTTAGTATTGCATTTGCGCGTAGGGGAGGCATCCTTCGATGCATGGATATGGATACGTCGACACGACACCCACACGGAGATTCATCATTTTCACAAAAATGCCGATATGGTGACACGGCTATATATATTTAAATAATAAGAATAATATATACTGTCGTAGCAACAAAACTAGACAGTTGGAATGAGGTACCCTTTTGTCATGAGAGGACCGGAGAGGAAAGGAGCTGAGAATACGAAGGTTGTATTATGAACGAGTGAATGAGGGACAGTCCCGAGGTGGGAGTGGAGGAGCTTCGGTGTTGGAGGACTAAGCTGGCCGCATGCCCCTTGCTTAGAGCGAAGGGGGTATTGTCCCCCCTCGTTGAAGTGGCAGCGCACACCCATTGCTTCCTCAAAAAACAACCTCATACTTTCAGCTTCTCTTTCCTATATAGCTTCTTGCTCTATCCTTATGAATGACGTCAACTGTTGTAGCAACAAAACTAGAAAGTGGGTACGAGGTACCCTTTTGTCATGAGAGAACCGAACAGGGAAGGAGCCGAGAATATGAAGGTTGTATTGTGAATGAGTGAGTGCCCTCCTCTTACATGCCCTTGGGGCTCTATATATAGGGGCTAAGAAGGGATATTTCCCTTCTTGCCTATCCCTTCTTGCCCTCTCATTGTATTGAGAGAGGGGTATTTAGGTACATTTGTCTGGGTACACCACATGGACTCGGTCTATATACATGTATGATATCCTCCACGACACACTAGTATTCCTGACGACCCTAGGGGCGGGGCACTCTTAGGTGCCCTACTACGACATCCACATATGTATTATTTTTCATTTTTCTATATACTTGTCAAATTGAAATAATGTAAAGTGTAAAGTAAACTAGGATTATGTACCTATCAAAGATAACACTTGCCTCTTCATTTTTCTTTCAGTTAGTTATGATATGTTCAATTGTTCATATTAATACCATTACCAGAAATTCAAAATTCCACTAACCTAGGAGCCGGCGAGAGGCGGCGCGTTGGTCGCCGGAGAGGGAGGAGGCGCAGTGAGCTGGCGGCGCGACGAGGGCGACGGGGCGCGTGAGGGAGCTGAGGCAGCGTGCGGGGAACAAGGGGTCAGGGGGATTGGGATCGAGAGGAGTTAGGGTTATGCACTGAGGTGGGCCGGCTGGGCCGTGTCGGATACGTGTCCAAGCCGTATCTGACACGTGCCAGAAATTTTAAAAATTATTGTTTAATTGATCGACACGCCGCCGACACGTGTCCGCGGCGTGTCTGTGTTGTATCCATGTCGGACACAGTGTCCAACACGGATACGACAACAAACTGAAGAGTCCATGCTTTAGAGGAGGCATCTAGTGCAAACCACTCTCATGGTGGGATTGTGACATCATCTTTGGTAGGACACCAAATCAATGTAAAAATTCCTGAAAAAATGGAATTAGTCCTTAGCGCATTCAACCAACCACTGAAATTTTGAACTTGTTCGGATGCCTGTTATATCACCAATTAGAGTCCGAGCTGAATGCTCGAATTTATTTTGACTTGGTCAGTTTGTAGTTTTCTAGGTCGTTAGGATTCTTAGTTTTAGGTCCTTATAAGCACTTGTTCCTGTTGTGATTTTGTGTGTGTTGTTTTTTCAGAACAACTCTTTTGTCATATAAGGAGTGGCATCAGGGCTGCTTGGTTTTATACAACATGATTTATGTTGGAGAAACAAAAAAGAGGCTTACTATTGATAGTAACTTTACCTCTTTTTTTCCCTTTCTTTTTAGTTTATCATTTGTCAGAAATTTCACTCAACATCTTCCAACGTGGATCAAGTTTGGAATTGAAATTTTGGTGGTTGGTAGATAACATTGATGATTATCAACTCAACTTTTTGGGGGAAATTTTCAGGTTAATTTGATGTCCTAACCAATGGTTTTGCACAATTGCACCTATAGAGTGGTGGTTTGCCTAGATATGTTCCTATGCATATATGCGCATATGCTTCTACATTTTATATGATTTGTGTTTTCATTCACTACATGAAATTCCTCTATCATTTCCTTATCACATGGGACTTGTCACTGATTCAGTTTACTTCCTCGATTATTTTCTAGCAAATCTAGATGCTAGGCATCCGTGGTATATCTTCAAGATGATCAATGCAAACTATGCTTTCCATGCTGGTTCGGAAGTGCATGTTTTAAACTCAATACATAGATAGCCATTACAAGTTTTACGGCGTGATCTCAAATCATGAGGCAAAGCTCTTTTATTGTTTTGTCACAATGTTGTTTATTATCCACATTTGAGACTGGTTTTGCTGTAATAAAACATACTAAGTATTTTAGCAGGTCCTTACAAACTAGTTGCTGCAAATATGTCAATATGTTTTCATTAAATTTGTGCATTTATATATGTGTTAGAATAGGACTCTCTTTTGTATTTTTTATCTGTATATGGCAACCCCCTTGTACTCTCTATATATTGCTCATTCGGTCCTTTTGAATACACACACAATATTCATAACATGGTATCAGAGCCCTAACCTATCTTTCCGATGCCATCCCGACACCCCGTTGTCCTCCCCGAATGCGCCGTCGTATCGTGCCACATCCATTGCCGCTGCCTCCGTCGTCGTTCGCGCCGCCGCCGCACGACGACGGCATCGTCGTCGCACTTCGCCGACCGTCATCAAGCCGTCCGCTGACGTTGCCCAAGCACGTTGCTCCCTGCCTGACGTCGCCTCTCGACGAAGTGGGCGAACCGACGCCGGACGACACCATCGCCCGATGCCGGCCATAAAGACGCCACCTCCGACCCGTCGCGCCGCTTGAGACGCCCGACGAAGGCCAATCACGTTACTCGCGCCTCCTGCACATTCGAGCCCAACGCCGCTGCGGTGCCAACCGACTTGACGTCGCCGTTCTTCGCCGATCGTTGCGGTCTTGCCGCCGCTCGGTCGCCGCCGCAGATGCGATCTCACTCCGCTGCTGCCGCAAGCAGGGGAACCCTAGTTCCCCCCGCGTGAGTGTTTCTGCCTCGAGCGTTCTTGCGTGGGCCGGTTTCAGAGTAAGTCGGCATAAAGAAAAGCAAAAAAATACGTTGATCTAACCGACGAGCCATCCAGCGCCGCCTGTTAGACTTCATTGCCTTAGTTGCTGCGATCGTCCAACGCCACCTACCGGTGGCTTCCGTTCCATCAGCAACGATCCTATTTTCGGGAACCAAGCTTAATGGGACGAGCTACAGGTTGTGGTATTCATTTATGGAGATCACCCTCGATGGCCTCCGCCTCTGGGGACATGTCACTAGTGCCTGATCTTGTTCGCGCCGTCGGTTCAGCCTTCTCCCAGATAGCCCGTTTCTGCACTTCCTGCTGCTGATGAGGCCTTTCAGTATGCCATAGACGCTTTTGAGCACTGGTGTGCTAATGAGGCCCGTGTTCGAGCCATCCTGGTGGTCAGCGTCGACGACTCTATCCAGCCATACATTGTTGGTTTGCGTGCCACTCGTCAGATCTGGGAGTACTTGCGCAAGCGATACCAGCAGAGTAGCGATGCTCAGTTCTTTTCGTTTCAACGTGAGTTGGAGACGCTTCGCCAGGAGGACTCTGTCGATGACTTCTTCCGAGCCCTAGCCAGTCTCTGGCGTCAGCTGGACGAGCTGGCTTCTTCGCTCTGTTAGGAGTGTCATAAAGTGCAGAAGGCGGATCGTGATCGCCTTCGCCTTTATGACTTCGTCTGCCGTCTTCGCCTGGAGTTTGAGCCTGTTAGGGCTCAACTGCTGAGCCGCTCACCACGATCGTCAGTCACCGAGGCTCTTTCGACGTTTCGTGTTGAGGAGCTTCGTCGTGGGTTAGCAACACAGTTTGTTCCGGCTGTGCTTGCTATCCCTTCTTCGACTACACCGAATGTTTCTGCTTGACTACAGTCCCTCCTCAGGTGTCTGTTTCTGCTCCTGTTTTTGCACCAACTGGGGTTCAGTGCAATTATTGCAAGAACTTTGGACACGACTACTAGCGTTGTGCGGTGCAAAAAAAGCATAACAAGGCGTGTGGACGGTCCAAGAGGGGGGCGGCCCTTCCTCGACCGGAGAACAGATCAAAGACGTCAGACCTTCTCGGCGAGGTGACTCTGCTCGCATTCATCAGCTCTACTTCAGCAGCTCTCTCACAGCTTAGCAAGTTTTGTCAGTCAAGCTCAAATGTCTCCTCCAGGTACTTCTTGGGTTCTGGGTTCTGGTGCCTCTTTCCACATGACACCGGACTCCATCTCTCACTTCAGTAGGACTTCCTGTTTTTCCTATCTCTGTTCAGACAGTTGATGGTGCTTCTCTGTCTGTCAGCTGTCAGGGCACTCTTTTGTTCACTGACTTTTCTGTTCCAGCAGTTTCTCATGTTCCGTAGCTTACCATGCAGCTTCTCTCGGTGGGTCAGCTCACTGATCTTGGCTGTAGGGTTGGTTTTGACTCTCACACTGTTTCATCCAGATCGATGCATGTGATCGGTACTTGGGATGGCCACGCCGTAGGGATCATCAGGGTCTCTACATCATTGATCGCCTTCACCTTCCCTCCACTTCAGTTGCTCTTGTCACCTCTACGTCTACTTCCTCCACTGCTGCCACCACCTCTGGAGTTTTTGCGCAGTGGCATCACCGTTTAGGTCACTTGTGTGAGTCCCGCCTTTCTTCGTTAGTTTGTCAGGGTGTTCTTGGACGTGTTACCGTTGACACGACTATGTTTTGTCAGGGTTGTAAGCTGGGCAAGTAGCTACAACTTGTTTATAATTCTAGTGAGTCCTTATCTTCTCGTCCTTTTGACTTAGTTCATTCAGATGTATGTGGACCAACACCTATTATCTCTAAAGGGGACATAAATCTTATGTTTTCTTCATTGATGATTATTCTCGTTTTACATGGATTTTTCCTATGTCTAATTATGGTCAGTTTCTCGCGATCTATCGTAGCTTTGCAACGATGGTTCGTGCTCAGTTTGATTCTGTCATCCACACTTTTATTGTGATTCTACTTGGCGAGCACTCGCTCAGTGCTTTTCAATAGTTTCTTTCTGAGCAGGGCACTCTTTACCAGTCTTCTTGTCCTGGTGCCCATGCTCAGAATAGGGTTGCTGAGTGCAAACATCGTCATCTGATTGAGACTGCCTGTACTCTTCTCCTTGCCTCTCACGTTCCACCACAGTTCTGGGCTGAAGCTGTTTCCGCGGTTGCATATCTCATCAATATGCAACCTTCCACTACTCTTAAGGGTGTCAGTCCTATAGAGCGTCTTTACTCTCGAGCTCCCCAGTACACTCATCTTCGTGTTTTTGGTTGTACTTTGTTTTATTCTGCTGCAGCCTCGTGAGCGCACTAAACTATCGGCCCAGTCAGTTGAGTGCGTGTTTCTTGGTTATAGTTCTGAGCATAAGGGTTATCGCTGCTGAGATTCTTTTGCTCGACGGATCAAGATTTCACGAGACGTTGTCTTTGACGAATCTCGACCTTTCTTCTATCGAGATTCGACTCCTACTCCTGTTTCCACTGTTGAGTCGATTTTATGGTTGTCTCTTTCTGACTTTTCACCCATTTCTCCACTATCATAGTCTTCTCCTGGTCTGTCTCTAGTGGTTCCTTCTGTACCTCTGCCTCCGGTGTTGTCTCCTGCATCACCACCTCTTGTTCCTACAACACCACTGTCTCGTTTATCTGCACCACCGTCTCGTTTATCTGGTATTCACTACTTCAGGTGTCCTCATCCTTCACCAGTCTCATAACAATATGTAGGTAACTTGCTATTACGAAGTTGTGAATGTTGGTTCACATCGGGATAACTACTGTGAAGAGGAATGCCAGATGCAATAGCTTTTGGGGATTAGGGTTTCTGGAGGAGCAGGGTAGACATAGACCGGGATGAGAGAACTTTAGACTGGAGAGACTTAATTATTTCTTGCTTGATTGAAATCACGTACATGGCCATCCTTTTATAAGGACCACTTAGACTCCTGACTGGACTCAACTTATAGATTGACACGTACTAAGCTAAAGGAATCATCCTGGACAAGGACGCCTAATGGGCTACTAATACATACAAACTCCACTTCCTACCTAATTCAATGGACTCTTATCTCTAAACTAATTCCGACATCGTCCTTATATTGTTCTTTGTGGACTTCATCTTGGCGTCAACTTCTTCGTAGAAGTCTTGCCGGTAGGCCGCTAGTATTGGTCTTGTCCTGCAATTGCACTTATGTGCTATTGCTGCTGCCTGGCCTATGTCCACAACATCCGACATTTCTATTATTTGTATGGATGCTTACTTGATATTATGGCTTAGCTGTTATTTGTATGGATGTTATTAGGGTACTTATCTTTAGCTTCTGTTTTCCAGTTAGTGTGTGCGTGTGTTAATTGTTTTGACTTTATTACCACTGTTAGGCAAATTTTCCATGGATCAGCTGGTGCCATGTCAGGTACTTTGCAACAAGCTCAGGCCAGGAGCCAACAGCTTCAGGGATCAACGCAGGTAGATAGTTTATTTCAGACAATGTATTCATCTATTGTCAGTGTCTGTAATTGGATAAGTCAAATTTGTGTCAGGAAATCAAGGCAGACACAAATGGTGCTTTAAATCTTAGAGCTGCAGGAGCAGATGCATCATTAATTGGAGTACCAGGTGTTTGCTATTGAACTCTAATATAATTTGATGTTTTTGCTTTTTTGTTGCTACCAATTGACTCACAACTATAGCCCTATAATATATAGAGTTACAAAACAACTTTTGGGTATTTTATTAATTTATTGCTGAATAATGTTGTCAGCAATTTTATTATATTTGGTGGGACCTTATTATAGGTGCAGATTCAAATATCTACTAAAAATTGGTACAGTTGCGTAACAAATACAACTCACAGGTGATATAATCGTGCAGCTTATACAAATATACAATTCTGTTTCCAAATATAAAGATGTGTTGTATCATTTAGCAGTACAATTGCGCAGGATTTCAGCTAGTTTTTTTTAATGTTTGAATTGATCTTCTATGTTGATATGTATACTATATACTGTAGGTTCTCTAGTGTTAGTATGCATCAGAGTTTCCCTAGGCGCTATGTACTAGTCGGGCAGGGGACCGGCGCCTAGTGCCTAGGACGCCTAGGCGGCCGACTCAGCGGAGGGCGCGGGCGTTAGCGAGAGGGGGGCGGTGCGATGGCGAGGGGGGAGCAGAGCAGGAGGTGAGGGGGGAGCGAGGCGCGGAGGCAAGGAGGGGCTGAGGGAGCAAGGCGCAGAGGGAGAGCCAGGTGGTCGAGCCGTCGAGGGGAAGGAGGCTACGTTGAGGGGTCAGGAGGAGGTGAGGGGCTAGGTGCGTGGTGCGGATGTGCCGTGGAACTTGAAGGCCAAATTTCGTGGCCCATAATCCCAAAACCCTAGCCCATCCAAGATCCGACGGCCACCGTTCGTCCATCCGCCTCGAGCCATCGATATAACACCCCCCACCTCCACCCAAACCCTACTTGCCCTTGGTCACCTCTTCCTCATCGCCGCATCGCCTTGCCACTGCCACCACCTCTGGGGCCCCATCGCCTCCTCCCCTCCCCTCCTCTTCCTCGCCCACCTCCTCCTACTTGGTCACGGAGCTGGAGCTGGGGCGGCAACGGGAGGAGGATGGTCTGTGACGAGCATGGGGACGGCGAGTCGGATTCGTCGGCTACGGTGGCGGGGAGGGGTTGGAGGAGGTGGAGCCGACGGTGGGGAGGAGGATTTCACGGGTGAGTCTCCTCACTACATACCCCCTCCTTTCTCCCACATGTTGCCCCGCCCGAAACCACCTTGCAGCCGCCGCGCCTTGGACCGGCGATGACCGCCTAGGCGGGGTGAGCGCCTAGAGCTCCGATTTGCCCCGAAGTGCGGCGGCGGGGCTGCGCTCAGCACCTAGGTGGGCGCCTAGGGGAACATTGGTATGCATACTAGCTAAAAGGGTGGTTGCAATTTTGTAAAAGCATAGATGAAGATTACTGTTATTTCAGTTTTGAGGAACACTAGGTTGAGATTTAAGAGGCTGCATCTCTCTTGTTATCACAAATAATTTCCTTCCTTTTGTTCATGCACCCTCATGAGTGCTCTTAGTTGTGGCTGCGTGCTGCATCACTGACTGCTTGTTAGATGTTGAGTAGTACCTGTTAGAGTAGGACTCTAGATCTTATTTAGTTTTCTTATCTGTAACCTGGAGGAAACCAAATAAGATCTAGAGTCCTACTCTAACAGTACCTTCAAACTTGTTTCCTCATTCATATGCGTAATTTTGATGTTTGATACTTTGGTGTCTGTCAGGCACGAATCCAGCAGGGAACAATTTGACCTTGAAAGGGTGGCCTCTTACGGTTAGTTCTTTACTTTGTTCAGTCACTGGCACTCTAAGCTGTAAATTGGAATCAAGTTTGACTTCTGCACATTTTTGCATTCTTATGGTGGACTTCCATTTGATCATAATTGTCCAGGGTTTAGACCAGCTTCGATCTGGTTTTCTCCAACAGAAAGCTTTTATGCAATCTCCCCAACCGTTGCACCACCTTCAGTTTCTCACTCCACAGCAGCAGCAACTTCTGCTTCAAGCACAACAAAATATGACATCTTCACCTGGAGAGATGGATAGCCGAAGGCTTCGGATGCTTTTGAGCAGCCGAAACATGATTCCTGGGAGGGATGGTCAATCGAACGCCTTCACAGAAATTATTCCTAGTGTTGGGCCTTCATTGCAAAACATGTGTTCACCCGTGCAGCGCATGGAGACAGATATGCTGATGAAGGTAGGTTTCACTTGTATGTTTCAGTATATGCATATAATTGCTCATATTTGTGAGAATACATCAGATGTTAGTAGTAGTACTTAGTACTAGTAGGCTAGCACTACAGTTTTATGCTCAAATGTACCCCAAAACTAACATTTGAGAAATAACTTCTTTGTCTTGGTTAAACCTTACTACCTCTTCCTTTATGTGTAGTAGAAGATAGCAGCTTTGCAGCAGCACCAGCAAAGCAGCAATCAGCAACAGCTCCTTCATCATCCATTACTGAGTCAGCAACCACAAAGCTCAAATCACCATCCAGGCCAGCAGGAAAAAATGGGGGCGGGAAGTGTTACTATGGATGGAAGCTTGTCTAATTCCTTCCGTGGAAATGAACAGGTTTTGCTCTGTTCTGCATAAATTTAACATTATCATCTTAGTATCTTATTGCACCTGTCCTTTTGTTAAAACTTCTACGTGTTATAAGGTCGTAATACCCAAACTTTGATATGGTTTTGCAGGCTTCGAAGAATCAAAATGTGCGGAAGCGTAAACAGCCTATCTCATCGTCTGGTCCAGCTAATAGCTCTGGCACTGCAAATACTGCTGGCCCTTCCCCCAGCTCAGCACCCTCAACTCCTTCCACACATACTCCAGGAGACACCATATCAATGCCATCAATGCATCACAATGCTAACTTATCAAAGGCCTTAGTTGTTTATGGTGCCGATGCCCCAGGGACAATCGGATCACCAACAAACCAACTTGTAAGTTGCTGTTTACTAGTTCTAAACTCTTTGGCTGAACATCTATTATTCTAATACATAGATGTAGGTGACATAGCTGGGAAAATGTCTGTTGTATCGGTGGATCTTTTGATGCTTCACTTCTGTTAATTGTGACTGCAGGTTGACATGGATCGTTTTGTGGAGGATGGCTGCTTGGATGATAATGTGGACTTCTTGTCACATGATGATGCAGTTCCAAGAGATGCTGGCAGTCGTTGTATGGATTCTAATAAAGGTGTGATTCTGTGGCCCAGCTGTTTAGTAACATATGGCTAGTTAAAGTTTGAGCTGTTGGCCTAGGTGTATGACAATTATCAGCACTGGTTCCCTGGGCCAGCAATTTAGTATCATGTGACGTTATAGCTTGCTAAACGGTACCAATCGGGTAAACTCATTTAGATGACGTCAGCATGAAAACCTAGGAGTTGGTGTGGTGTGGGACCTTGGGCTGTTACAATCGGGAACTACCTAACCTGTGCTGGGGTAACATATGTCGGTTCAATGTGTTAATTTACACTATTTGCTAGGAAGTCGAATCATTAGTTTGTTTTGTAGTGCTTTAATTTTTCATTATGTGTTTTACGCAGGATTTACCTTCCGAGAGATCTCTTCGGTTAGAGCAAGCACAAACATGGTTGTATGCTGCCACTTCTCATCAGATGGAAAGCTACTTGCTACTGGGGGTCATGATAAGAAGGTAAACGTACATGTTAATCCTGTTGTGATTGTCGTTTGTATTCAATATGAGGCCAAAGGGCCAATATATATACACAAGAAGATGTTACAGATAAGGAAATCAAATAATATCTAGAGTCCTATTCTATCTCTAATATATATCTCTAACACCCCCTCTCAAACTCATGGTGGATCAACAACACTGAGTTTGGAGAGATAAGCCATCTTTGTGCTCGAAGTGCGGGCCTTCGTGAAGAAATCCGCTATCCAAGCTCAAGGCACGTCATCAAGAGTAATCACCGATCATGCACACAAGACCTCATGAAGGAAGCATCAACACCAATATGCTTGGTGAGCTCATGCTTCACGTGGTCACGGCAATACTTGATAGCACTTTGTCTTGTCGACAAGAGAGAGCTCGGTAGTAACGTAAACACCAAAATCCTCAAGTAACCACCGTAGCCAAGTAATCTCTCATCAAGAGAGCCATAGCACGCAACTCGGCCTCTGCAGACTCGAACGGGACACTGCGCATCATTTCTTCGTCTTCCGTGCAATAAGCGAACCACCAAGAAAAAACACGAAGCAGAGATAGACCGGCGATCGGAGGATCGCCGCCCAAGTAGCATCCGAATAAGCTCAAGGCCGTAGCGAGTGGAGCGTGGAAAGAAGAGACGGCGAGAGATAGTCCCACGAAGGTATCGCAGAACTCAAGAAGGTGGTGTAGTGGACTCGAGTGGGAGCGAAACAAACCGACTCGAATATGAACCGGATAAGTGATATCCGGACGAGTAACAAACAAGGTAGACAAGACTCCCAACAAGGTGGCGATAGCGAGTCGGATCGTAAAGAGGCTCGCCATCGAGGGTCGGAGGTGAACATTGAGCTCCATAGGAGTCTCAACAGACGCCGATCGATGAGGAGGCGCGATCAAGAAGATCTGAATATACTTCTCTTGGGACATAAAGAAACCATCCGGAGTAGAAGTAACCTCAATCCCAAGGAAGTAACGAAGAGGACCAAGATCCGACATAAGGAATCGCTCACTAAGATGAGCCTTGACAAAGGCAATGTACTCGAGTCATCTCCGTGAATGATCATATCATCAACATACGTAAGAAGAAGAGTCCACCACGAGACGAAGTGTGGACAAAGAGCGCAGGATCATGATCACTTCTTTGAAAAGCCCAGCAGCAGTGACCACAGAGGAGAAGCGCTCAAACCGAGCACGAGGGGCTTGCTTAAGGCCATAGAGAGAGCGATGAAGGCGGATGCACCATGCCCTCAGAATGAATACCCGGTGGCGGATGCATGTAGACCTCCTCACGCAACTCGCCATTAAGAAAGGCATTCTTGACATCAAGCCGAGAATGCAGACGATGGCAATGTGACGCCACCGAAAGAAGAGCGCGACGGTGGTCATGTGGGCCACAGGAGCAAAAGTCTCGTCGTAGTCACGACCATACTCTCTTGGAAGCCACGAGTAACAAGACGCGCTTTATAGCGCTCAAGAGAGCCATCGAGCGAGTCTTAATCTTATAGACCCACTTACATGTGATGGGACGAGTGAGGTGGAAAAGGAACAAGATCCCAAGTACCAAGACGCTGAGGCGAGCAATCTCCTCGGCCATGGCATGCCGCCACTCGGGATGAGTAATAACATCCGTAGGAGGCGAGCTCACAAGTAGCGGCACCAAAGAAAGGCAAAGCAGGCGGGGCGAATCGATTGGCGATCACGGAGAGCGTAGCGAGGAGAAGACGGCCCATCAGGGGAAGATGAAGCATCAGGAGAAGATGAAACATCAGGAGAAGTGGGCTCATCTGGAAGATCCTCAATACGAGGTCGACGAGTGTAGACGAGTGTAGTGGGGGAGCTCGAGGAGCCGCAGGAGACAAGCGGCGGCGACAATGGCGAGAGGCCACGGGAGAAATATGTGGAGACTCGGTGGGGACGGGTGGGACGAGGCAAGACGAGATAGGTGTATCCGGAAAAGTCAAAAAAACAGACTCCACAGAGGAAGCGAAGGAGAGACAGGCGTGGGTAGAAGGGACGAGACTCGTCGAAAGTGACGCCCGAGAAATCCGCATCCGTCGACCAACAGATCCCAAAGATCGATAGCCCTTGTGCTCGTGATCGTATCCCGTAAAGACACACTCAACGATGAGCGATCGGTTTGGTGCGTTCTCGGGGCGAGGAGAACGTAGCAAACGCACCAAAAGCAGAGCGAAGGCGAGTAGTCGGGAGGAGACCACGAGACGCTCAATAGGGATTGCGCCTCAAGAGCGTAGAAAGGTGGATGTTGACGAGATAGGTGGCGGTGGAAACGACCTCCGCCCAAAAGTGAGGTGGGAGAGGCGGCAATCATCGTGGCACGAGCCGACTCAAGAAGGTGACGATGCTTGCGCTCAGCAACACCATTCTGAGCATGAGCACCAGGACAAGAGAACTGAGCGAGAGTGCCCTGCTCAGCAAGGAAACTGCGTAGGTGATGAGAGAGGTACTCGCCAGCAGAGTCAGCACGAAAAACACGAATAGGAGTGGAGAACTGTGTGCGAACCATGGTGGCAAATTGTTTATAGATGGACAAGACCTCACTACGAGAAGACATGAAATATATCCAAGTGTGGCGAGAGAAATCATCTATAAATATGATATAGTATCGATGACCCCCTTTCGAAACGAAGGGAGCCGGACCCCAAACATCAGAATGAACAAGATCAAAAGGACGCTGAGACACTGACTCACTATGATGATAAGGAAGCTGAATCTGTTTGCCTAACTTACAGCCCTGACAATCTAAAGAGACGTCTCCTGAGACAGATCCCAGAAGACCACGACGAACTAAGGACGACAGACGAGATCCACACAGATGGCCAAGACGGTGATGCCACTGCTGGAAAGAGCCTGTAGACGGAGTGGCAGAAGCAGAGAGACTGGCAGCGACGGTGGCAGCGGATGGAAGGTGAAGCCAGTCAAGCTCCCAAAGACGCTGTGAGTCAAGACGCCGAGGGCCAGAACCAACCAGAGCTCCCGTGTGGCGGTCCTGAACACAACAAGAGTCAGAGTCGAGAATGACTCGATAACCAAGATCAGTAATCTGCCCAGCAGAAAGAAGCTGCATGGTAAGGCGAGGAACATGAGCAACAGAAGGAACATGAAAAGATGAGTTGCTTAGAGGTCCTCGACCAGAGACAGAAAGAGAGGTACCATCAGCAGTAAGAACACTGACAGGAGATTCAAGAGGTGTAATGAAGGACAGAGTAGAAGAATCAGGAGTCATGTGAAAAGATGCTCCAGAATCAAGAATCCACGGGAAGGTGCTGGACTGTGGAGGTGGTGGTTTCGCAGTGCCCGAAGAATTAGTAGCGTAATCGATGTAACTCGCGAAGGAGAACTCAAGTAGCAGCAAAGCGCCGAAGTCCGCTATCTCGCCTTTCGAGAGAAAGCTCGCCTTTGAAGGAGTCGATCACGCAGACGTCGATGTAGAAGCACCGATCTGTCGGTGCTAGTAGAAGAACGACGTGAAAGATGCCGCTGCTTCTTATAGCACTGGAACTCAATGTGGCCGACCTTGTCGCAGTAGGAGCAGTGAGGACAGCCACCGCCAGATTGAGGGCGACCACCACCACCTGTGGCAGTCGCTGGAGGAGATAGTGTGCTGAAGCGTGGAGTAGCACCACGCAGGCGAACGGAAGCCATTGGTAGGCTTGGCGCCGACGGCCGGCGACCAAGGCAACGAAGTCTAACGGCGGCTACCGACGGCGGCGGTTAGATCTACGTTTTTTTTCGACCCTCACCGTTCAACCGGCTGTTTAAACAGCCGCCCATCGAACTACGCCGCGACACGCACGGCGGGGATTAGGGTTCCCCGCTTCGCGCCGCTTGGCGGTGGCGGCGGCGTGCGTGTCGATGGAGGCGGTGGTGGCGGCGGCGGCGGCGCTAGCGGCGTGGCGACTCCTGCGCCTCCACCCCGTGGGGCTCCACTACGCCGCCCCGCCTCGGGCTGCTGCGAGCTGGAGGCCGCAGCCGGCGGCGCGCTTCGCTGTCGGCAGGCGGCGGCGAGTGGTCTGGCGGTTGGCGCTTTGCGCTTCCCAGTAAATGGCGGCGGCTAGCCACTCGCCAGTGGCATGGCGCGCCTGCGCTTCCCAGCGGCGGCGGCATGGCGGCGGCCGGGCGTCGCCGGCGGCGGCGCGACGGCGGGTGGCGCCCCTGGTCGGAGATGTCGACGGTGATGGCGATCCGGCAGAGAGGCGGATGGCGACGGCGACAGCGCCCCCGGCGATTCGAGCGGCTCGACGGTGGAGCGCGCAGAGTAGCCGCAACGGCGGCAAGCGTCCCCTGGTCGGAGATGTCGACGACGAGCGTCGCGGTGGCTCGGATTCGGCGGAGAAGGGATCCGGCGTGAGGATCCCGTGTGGGAGGAGGAGGCGGCGGGCGGCCGCTGAAGGAGGCCGCGGCGCGGCGGCTGCATTGGAGGAGGCGGCGCGGCGGCGACAAGCAAAGCGACGAAAAATCCAAAACCCTAGGTAGGCTCTGATACCATGTTGTGATTGTCGCTTGTATTCAATATGAGGCCAAAAGGCCAATATATATACACAAGAAGATGTTACAGATAAGGAAATCAAATAATATCTAGAGTCCTATTCTATCTCTAATATATATCTCTAACAAATCCTTGTTGAGCTACTCAGCCAAGTGGACATAGTCAGAGTTGTGGAGTATTGTATTGAAAATTGGTGTTGATATTTAAATGTATAGTTATTAGTTACTATGTTGCAATGCAGGCGGTCTTGTGGCATTCTGAAACTTTAAAACAAAAATCAATATTGGAGGAGCATTCTCTGCTGATAACTGATGTACGGTTCAGCCCAAGCATTCCACGCCTTGCTACCTCATCATTTGACAAAACTGTCAGGGTCTGGGACGCCGACAATGTAAGCATATATTAATAGTCCATGCTTTTCCTACCATCTGTTTCCCTGTGTCATCATGTCGTCAATTAGCATGCATTGGATATGTTGGCACAACTCTGTCATGTGAGATGTGACATCTAATAATATACCACATTGCTATTTTTTAACTTTTAACTCAGCGCTGTTGCCTTTTTTGTTGCCCTTTATGTTGAAACTGCATTGTATAGTTAATTAGGCTGTGAAGTCGCATTGTCACTAGGAAAGCAGTAAGGAGTGTCCATTCCAAGGTCATATGTTGTGAAAGGTCCACAACATCATTATTTAGATTCCTTCACATAAGATGGATTCATTATGTAGAAGTGGAGCTTTTTTGTTCTCTAGGCGATATGCATGATAGTTTTAAACATTTGGATGCTTGGGAGGTTTCTATCCTTGTTTTCTTCAGAGTTATGAGTGCAACAAAGTATGTGTGTGTTTTTAACTGCTTTTCATTTTTCAATAATACCATCGTTATCCGTCGAAATGGGCTTTTCCAGCAAGGTTATTCAATCCGTACGTTCACTGGGCACTCAGCATCTGTTATGTCGCTGGATTTCCACCCAAACAAGGATGACCTCATTTGTTCTTGTGATGGGGATAGTGAGATACGATTCTGGAGTATCAACAACGGAAGCATCGTCCGAATTTTCAAGGTTACTCAACTTATCGAGCATTCTGTTGATGTGTAATTGCAGCCTTGTCGTGAATACTCCAACCTATTTGTGTTATTATTTTTATTCATTAAAAAATGTGTATGCTGAGTGGCAATCTGTTGAAAACATTATACACAACATATCATACGAACTTGTTTAATTGGTGGCAAGCACTGGCGCACTGCTGTACACACTTCTAATAGTGAGTTGTTACAAACATAGTGAGTTGTCACTTGCACAATGAGCAGATGGTCTCAAATGATATGCCATGCATGATCTTCTATTTCTTGATTTATTTGATCCCAATTCCTATGTAGGGAGGTTCGACCCAGCTGAGATTTCAACCACGTCTTGGTGGATATCTTGCAGCAGCTTCAGAGAATGTTGTCTCTATACTGGATGTGGAGACACAAGCTTGCCTGAGGAGATTTGAGGTTTGTAGGGGATGGCTCTAGATTTCTTCTACCTAACAACTTGGTGCATATAATCTTTTTTTTTTGTTCCCTTAGTGGTGTCGTTATATATACTGACCAACTAATTTTTTATGCAAAAAAGTTTAGTTTGATGCCTCTGTAAGTTGAAAATCTCAATGTCTATCTGTTTGTTTATAAATTATAATTAGCTTTGTGAGGTTCATTCCCGTTTATGACAAATTGCTGTTACTTGAGTATTTTCTCAAGTCATGTGCTTGCCGTAGTCAGCATTTACTTCTCTATTAGCCATTGGAATCTCCCAGTTCTGAGGTCACACCAACCATTACTCTTTTCTCGGCTAATGCAGGGCCACTCAAAGCATGTTGATTCACTGTGCTGGGATCCCTCTGGTGAATTTGTTGTATCTGTCTCTGAGGACACAGTAAAGGTATGGTCTTTGAATGCTGGGAATGAGGAGAGCTGCGTGCATGAGCTTAACTGCAGTGGGAGCAAGTTTCATTCATGTGCTTTCCACCCTTCATATCCATCTCTGCTTATCATTGGTTGTTACCAGGCAAGTCTTTTTATCTTCCAAGAGTGCTTTTACAATCATGATTCATCCAAAAGTAAATTGCACAGATCCTAAGTATCTGTGGTTAGAATTTAGAAATGGATTTTCATATATAACCCCTCGATTACTCAATTGCTTTATGAGTCAACCATTGCAAGGTTAATTTTAGCAAAGCTAGGAAATTTCCATCTTTTAATACAAGTGGCATTGTCGGAAGATTCACAAATATTCCTTTGTGATAGGAAAATTATCATGGTTTTTTGCTGCCATGAAATACCTTTGATATTTATGATTAAGAATAGACATGATCATCCCATAATCACCAAGGCCGTTTTTCTCCCCTCAGTTCATGTCCGTACACTTACTTGCTCGTTGTGTGGAATACTGCAGTCTCTTGAGCTGTGGGACATGTCGGAGAATAGAACGATGACTCTTGCCGCCCATGATGGCCTCATCTCAGCCTTGGCCTCGTCGAGCTCCGGTCTGGTTGCTTCCGCAAGCCATGACAAGTACGTCAAGCTGTGGAAATGAGCGATTCCACGCTCGCCGAGCTCAATTTGTTAGTTCTGGATTGGCTCTTTTTTGTCACACCATTAGCTGCCAACTGCTACTGCGCCGATGGTATAAACATTAAACACTCTAGATGATATATCCCCAACGTATGCTGGCTACCGCTTAACTGAACATATGGCTGTCGAAGTACATCTTATGCTAACCCTGGTTTGGTGGATTAGTACTAGCTTTTGTATAGAACAGGAGTTATACTAAATATTTATAGTGTATCTCAGGTTAACACTTGGGTCCTGATCTCTGCAATGGTTATGGTCTGAACCCTGAACTCTGAAAGCTTTACTGCTGCATCTCTGCTCTGAATGGAGAATGTGCAATTGTTGTGGTGTATGTCTGCAAGCTATTGATTCTTGTTCGTGGAGATCGCTGTAGTTCTCGATGCTAAAATGTTACAATTGTAGCTCGACTATGGATGCTTCCTGGCTAGGAAAAGAAAAGAATTGGCATCCCCAACCCACAAGAAAGGAATATTGGGCCTTTGTGTGTGTATCCTTTGCACGGCGTGGAATCAGATTCGTATATCAATTCTAATTATCGATCGCAACGCGGAGTTAGATGAACTGATGAAGGAAATCGCAATGGTAGAACGAGATGGGCGGTGATCTTGGTAGATAGCTCCCGACCAGGAAAGTTTTAGGTAGCAGCATCCTAATTTCGTGACAGTCATGCATTGATTTCCAAGTCGATGGACAAACCAAATCGGACAAGTCTTCGAACGGCTCCCATGTTGCAAGCTCTACGGGCATGCTTGCAATGTTTGCATGGAGTTGTCCGCTTCATCTGCAAATATGTGAATGGTAAAGATACCTCCTTGCACCGTCGTCGCATGTTCTTAGGCCCTATTTGGTTGGGTTTCGGCTTCAGTTTTTTTACTCGAAGAAATCATTCTCACTCAAATTCCATTGTTTTGACATTTTGGTCGATTTTTTTTCAAACATTCTAACAAAATATAGCCACATTGTTAGAGCCAACTAAATTTTGTTGAGACTCTAAATTTACCAAACAAAATTATGTCGAATGTGGGGTCATGTATAGGCCTCTAATGTACAGATAATGTCAAACTTACACAAAATGTTAAATTGTTTGATCGAATTTCTCCCACTCAAACCCATAGGGGAGAAAAAAAAGGGGGGGAAAAAGAACTCGTCCAACTCAACCCAGAGGCCGCCCAGCCAATCACCGTGTTTAACTTACCCCGACAAGTCTCCTACTTAACTTCCCCACCGTTTCTAATCTAATCAACTCATCTCCCTCGCCGACCCGCCGTCTCCACCCCCAAAACCCTACCCGCAGCCCTCCACCGCCGCCGCCTGCCGCCGCCCGCGGCCATGGATCTCCTCCGCTCGCACCTCCACAAGGTCCGCATCCCGGAGCCCACCAACCGCATCCACAAGGACGAGTGCTGTGTCTCCTTCGACACCCCTGTAACTACTGCCCCATCACCTCCTCGGTCCTCACTTTGATTTGCTAGGGTTAGTGTTTGATGCGATTTTTTTCCCTCTGTGCGCTCGCAGAGGTCGGAGGGGGGCCTGTACGTGGACATGAGCTCGTTCCTGGCGTTCGGGAGGGAGCAAGTGGAGTGGAACTTCGAGAAGACGGGGAACCCCGTGTACCTCCACATCGTGCAGCGCCGGAAGCCGGAACCCGACGAGGCTGATCGCCCGCTGAAGAAGCCCACCCTCCTCGCCATCGGTATGATGTGCTTATCCGCTGATCACGTCGTATTTCTTGCTGTTAAATTCTAGGGCACATTGTCTGCGACCTATGTGAATTGCATGCTTGTGTTTGGGTGATGTGATTGTTTCTATTAGGACTTATTTAATGCGGTAGTTGGTTAACAAAGAATGACAGGCAAAAATATATATTATCTCTCGATTCACATCATCTATGTGTTATTGTGTAGCAGTCTCACTATCTATCATAGGAATTTGATGCGAAATATGCACGATATGCTATGTTTTGTAGCTTATGATTACCACTACTGTTCTATGGTTGTGTTATCTTGGGCTTGTGTCATGTGATTAAGAGCTAATCGGTGTGACTTTTGGAATCATAAGATAGCTGTGCTCAATAGAGTGTCAAAATTTGTGTTATGATATATTTTTTGTTTTTGTTATTTGGGTCGAGCTCCGGTGTTGAAGCAAATTTGTGTATTTGATTTTTGTTTTTGCTATTATCTTGAAATGGAGATGATGGCTTAGAATATAACATTATAAATTTAGAATGTAAGGTGGTTGTGTTGGTTGACTGTTGGTTTTGTGATATTCTTTATGCTTAGTGTGTGTAGTATAATACCAGTTTTGTGACAAGACTTGTCTATATATTTGGGTTTTCAGAATAGAGCTATATGCTAATCAGAATTTGACTGTGACTGTTTGTTTCTGTGTTCCCATGCTTACAAATGGATGAATGTGGGTCTAATAAGTTCTGGTCAGTTTATATGTTGAAGCAATTACCATCTTCACTAATGAGTTCTGTACAATTGATAGGAGTGGAGGGAGGTTTTACTGATCAAGAACCTGAATATGATGAGACTTTTGAAATTGTTATCTTGCCTGAATTTATCTCTCTCCCGTTTCCATCGGTTGACTTGCCAGAGAAGGTAAATTTCGTGTTTTATGTAAAAGATTGAAGCTGTCATATGCATAGTTATTTACTGTACTATAAATCTGCAGGTTAGGCTTGCAGTTGATAGAGTTATACTTGCTGAAAGTGCCGATAGAAAACAACAACTGGCTTCTTGGGTTGCTGACAAGAAGAACATCAGTTCATATGCTATGGAGCTACAGCAACTAGACAATGGTGTTATTGTGCCTCCTACTGGATGGAAGTGTAGCAAATGTGATAAAACTGAGAATCTCTGGTTAAATTTAACTGATGGTATGATCCTCTGCGGGAGGTCGCTTTGGGATGGAAGTGGTGGGAATAATCATGCAGTTGAACACTACCAACAGACTAAATATCCTCTTGCAGTAAAGCTTGGAACAATTACTGCTGATTTGGAAGCAGCAGGTAATGCTACTCTTGAACTTTTGCATTTTTGGACTTCATCGTTTTATATTTACTGCTACCTCCAGTGACAATACCTTGTCACTGTGTGCAACTTGCAGTCAAACCTTATGATCTCTCACTAATAGTATCCTTTTGAATATTCACATTGGTCATATGAAAATGACATGAGTAGCTTCAACATAAAGGTACTTGGAACATTATGCTTTAATAACTTTAACAAATATATTGTGATAAAAATAATGGCCAAAGTTACATTTGGAGGCACAAAAAGTTGAAAATGTAAAAAAATCGTGACGGGAGGGAGTAGTTTGCAACCATTATTGAAGATACGATTTTTAGTTAAGCGCCTGAAGGTGTCTGATTTATTCTTTTAAACTTCCAGAGTTATTTTATTTACATGTGGTTCATACCACATAGCTCATATATCTTCATATAGAAGTAATTTGCTGGTATTTTTTACCTTTTCATATAATGGTATTGCCTGCATACCCTTTTAAGTTTAACAAAAGTATTCTTGATGCAACCTTTCCTATCAAGGAACACAGGCAGCAGAGGTTGCTTTCGTCATTTCTTCCATTATTTGTTAAAACACCTATTCATACTATATTTTCTGTGACAGCTCAGACGTTTACTCATACCCGGAAGATGATAGTGTTGAAGATCCATTATTAGCTCAGCACTTGTCACATTTTGGTATTGATTTTTCTTCACTCCAAAAGGTGATTTGCTATCCTTTATTTTATGACATTTACCTATGATAATTTAGCTATACATTAGTATGGATTAAAAATGTGGTAAAATCATATGGAATTTTTCCATGGCAAATATATGCTCTAACACCTCATTTTACACTTATCGCATAATTACATTAAACTTCGAGCTTAAATCTTAGTGGAGTTAGATATTGGTATGCTGCAATTAAACTTCGAGCTTAAATCTTAGTGGAGTTAGATATTGGTATGCTGCAATATTCAACATTTAGCGTTTGATACCAAGGACTTTTGCATGATTTAGACTCTTAAGAGGATGCCTGGTATGATTTTTAACTATGAAATAAAAAGTTGCTCTAGGAATTATTGTAAAAAAACCGAATAAGAGATCAGTGGCTGCGATATTTTTATTGAAATAAATGAAAATATGTTACAGCCACTCAGCCAGTAATGCATCAATGTACAGTTTTTATTCCCCTTCCTTTATATGCTTGGCTACATGGTTTATTGTTTAGGGGCTATGTTTATTTGAACCGGCCTTTTCTCTGTTCTTGCAGACTGAGATGACTACTGCTGAAAGAGAACTTGATCACAACACAAATTTTGATTGGAATAGAATACAAGAAAGTGGCAAAGATGCTGAACTTTTATACGGACCCGGTTATACTGGCCTTGTAAACCTTGGAAATAGGTAGCATGGATTGACTACATGAAATTATTTTCCCTTCTAATAATTTCTCTAGTAATACTGATACATATCTTTTCCTCCTTTACAGTTGCTATATGGCTTCAATAATGCAAGTTATGTTTTCAACTCATCCTTTTATATCACGGTTAGTTCTACTTTCTCATATGATACTTCACCATTTGTTGTCTAGTGTTGCAATTTCCCCCCTTTTCACCTTCAGCAGCATCTGCCCTTCCATTTATTCATTAAAATGTTTCAGATACTTTGAGAAGCAGAGCTTGAAAGCTGCATTCGCAACTTCCCCAGCTGATCCAACACTGGACCTCAGCATGCAAATGTAAGTGTACACCAGCTGATGCAGTTTTCTTAGCTTTTAATGCTAAATGTAATTTAATACATAAAAGAGATGTTTGGCCATTTATTCCTTACGCTGTAAGCATCATAGCCTGTCTACAAATTTCTTTACAATTCTCCTGAAACACCATCACAAACAGCATGACTACTACTAGCATCTGATTCTGGTGAGCCCACACTTTTTTGTTTTTTGCTGCACTGGGTGGCCGCTGTGGGAAACTCATCCTGGCTGCCTTGGTGGGGTGCTAGGGTGCTAGTTAATGACTTGTTACAAAGTTTTAGTCTGATAGCAATGTTAAAATCAAGCTTGCATCACACTGTCCAAATAGAACTGCATTGTGGTTCTGCTTAGTAACATCTTGCTGAACTCTACTGTAATCACAAGAAATTATCGTTAGCATGCTATCTATTTTCTGTCCAACTCAGCAGGTAAGGATTCAAGTTGTTGTGCATGAATTTTAATCAGTATATTTATGTCCTTATGCCTGTTTATTTCCATTTTTAGGACAAAATTGGCACATGGTATGCTCTCTGGTAAATATTCTGTGCCAAATCAGGAGGTAAGAATTTGTTTATAACTTGATCTGTTGATGTGACTTTGTGTTGTTTCGTAGTTGCCCTTTGCAATACTGGTGTTCACATGGGTGATGGTTCAGTTTGGGGTGGACTGCTTTCTTGCTTCGTTTTACATATTATGCAATACAAATTTAGGCCTCTCTTTGGTTCTGTGAGACCCCGGTTTATCGGGCTTGTAATGCTTAACCATCCACTTGGTCCTAGCATCACAAATCAGATAACCCGAGACTCGAGACATGTATACTTCCCAGAAATGCAGTATACACACCTC
Organism: Hsuehochloa calcarea; assembly: GCA_036346395.1. Lineage (NCBI taxonomy): Eukaryota > Viridiplantae > Streptophyta > Magnoliopsida > Poales > Poaceae > Hsuehochloa > Hsuehochloa calcarea. Next base: position 77,671,402 of record CM070593.1, on the reverse strand, counting down.
GTTACAAAAGTCATGCATCAATTCCATTCATTCACATAGACCCGAAGCACAGCAACAAACCAAAAGCTAGAATAAATAAATGATAGTTATTACAAAAGAGAGGCCAACCGGCTAAATACATATAAATACAAAAATTAATAGACAGCGGAAGCAAAAGTGCCATAAGATGGTCATAAACAAGGCAACCGACCGGACCGCCAAGCTAGTTGTCGAACCCGCAGCACATCTCACAAAAGTGAGGCCCTTGGGGCTCACCTTCCTTCTCTGCAACAAATAGTTAAGCAAAGCAAATGAGTACAAAAATTGTACTCCGCAAGACTTACGTGTAGAGTAACAGACCTATACATATGCTACATGCAAGTTTATTTAAGTGGAGACTGTATGTCTCATTTTCGGCACAAAGCAATTTTTATTTGCAATAATGTAATACATTTAAAAGCAAGTTGACAAATCTGTTTTTAATGTTCAAATAATGATGAGGACAACAAAGATAACAAAGAAATAGATGACAACAACATCCTGGAAGTGACTTAGTCACCACAACAATAGCATGAATTACCCATTCATGTCAACCATGTCACATTTTAATTTAAAAAGGTTGTAGTCTAGTTCTTGCACGACCTTACCAAGCATGTCCATAACCTAGGACGAGGCTATTCGAATAGTTTTATCCCTGCAGGGGTGTACCAATGTACCCACACGTCAGACCGCCTTTTTGCCACATGATTAGCATACTTCCTTTGGTATGCCGGCACAGCTAAGTCCTTCGAGACATTTCCAATATTATGTATTAACCACGAGCCGCCTGTATGGATAGAGACCCATACGTTGTGTCGGAGTCATTGTAAAGCCTCGGTCAACTACCCGTCTCAGGTAAAGCCTTGGACAACTACAATGCTCCTCGAGGTGGAGAGCCTACCTCGGAATCTCCACCACCGCACACCCAACACAAGAACACATATCCTTTTTCACACAACACACACAATCCTCTCCTGCTACTCGGAGATAACACACGCCAAAGTACTTAGTCAAGAGAGGTCCCATATCCCTCTCGCGTGGTTAGCACGCAAAAGCGCTTGGCTTAGTGAAACAAGTAACTCGGTCCTTGATGACCTAGGCACCATTCCATTCACACCAACAGATCACACCAACATACCATTGTCCTCAAGTCTAAAACAATTTTATTTTCAGTTTTTGACTTTACAAAGTAACAAAGCACAAGTGCTGGACATAATGGAATAATAAATAGATGTGTGATCAAGATCATCGACTAAAATCGATGATCGCCATTATTACGAAACCAAGCAAACCAAGCATTTCTAAGCAATTTCAATTCGCAATCTACTAAGTGACAAGAGTTCATCCATCGAACTCAAATCACAGCAAATAACCTAGGCTCATGGTAGTAGAGGATAATCAATTCCTACAGATTATGCAACTATAGGATACTAACCATAGTTTAACAACAAAATAGCAATGCATACATATAAGTTGAAATCAATATATTAGACTTGAAAAATACTGGGATTAACATGATCAAACTGGTTGCCTGTTTGCTGTGGTTCAAGATGTTGCAGAGGATCACTTAAGTTATCAACGTGCTCTTCGGAACCTAACGAGAAAGCGAAAAAGAACCGATAAGAACGAAGAAAACACAAAGACTCAACAACAAACTTTCTCCAAATGTTCTGAAAATTTTACAGTAGCAAGAGCATGATTTTTAAGGAATTTAGCAACAAGAACCAATTTATTTGGATTCTTAATGCAAAAGATATGAGCAAAATAATTTTGCTCAGCCTTATAAATCATAAATGCTACTATTCATTGCACTAACATTTTAGCAAAATTTTCTGGAGATATAATGAGGTTAGAAGTATTTTTAGATTAAAGTTTAGTTAAAAACATAACAAATTTTTTTTGAATCAACCGAAAAGGAATTAAAATGAAATAGTTATGCATTTTACAAGTTAACTACATTTTTCAGTTGACAAATAATCCTTTCGGGAAAATCCGAGATTAAAATGACATGGACGAACTTGGATCGTTGATCTCGGATCCAACGGCCCAAGTCCACGGGATGACGCGCGCACGCGTGACTCACAAACCCTAAACGCTCACCGTTGGATTTGGATCCAACGGTTCACGTGGACTCGAGCGTTCGGACGGTCCGAACGTTCACACGCACATGAGCCGTTGATCTTGGATCCAACGACCACGCGGACTCAAATCGGGACCATTGATCTTGGATCCAATGGTCCACTGATCAAGGTGTGCGATTAATTCAAACGTTCGCGCGATCCTGGGCCGTAGATCTTAGGATCGACGGTCCACAACGAATCACGTTCAAACACTCGTCCCTGTTTTCATCCGACAAAACGACGGTGAAAAGAGGTTCGTCGCCGGCGACTCTGGCCGCGGCGGTGCGAGCAAATGCCCAAAATGGGTTCTTAACAACCTGGCGCACCCAGTGCAACCAACAGTTTTGGCTACGGCGGTCTAGAACGCCGGCAAGCCGGAAATGACAGAAATGACCGAAAACGGTCAAAATCGAAAAACGCAAATGAGCTCTGCTGCGGTCCAAGAAAGCGGGTGCCAAGCAACTAGGGACTAATAAGGAGTTACCTGAACACAGAAAATGCACAGAGAAGGGTGGAGTCTGCTTCGGTGAAGAAAAATGGGGATTTCGGCCGAAAATGGGGAAATCCAAATTCAGTCAAGCTCTGAGCGAAATGAACAAAATTGAGTGAGGGTTAAGCTCAAGAGAGTAAAGATGGAGCAGATGGAGTAAGAATTGAAAGGAGAGAACCCCTGCTGTACCGCCTTCACCGGAGCTCGAAGCTCAACAATGGCGGCCGAACTGATCTCGAGTGATTGCTGCTCAAACACGCTCGTGGGTGCTAGCTAGAGTTGCGGAGGTGCTAAAGGAAGCCAAGAGTGAAGCAATGGAGCTTAAATAGCTGAGAATGGCAGTGAGCAACGGCGATATTTCTCCTCGGTCAATACTGCCATGAGAGCACTTGAGAGCGACAGGAGCAGCTGAATCATGGACTTCTGAGGGAGGAGCACGACGGGCATTTAATGCGCGCAGAGATAGCTGTTTAAAGGCGACCACGGAGGTGACTCAACGCTGCGCGTTTTCTTCTCTGCTCACGCCATTGCTGGACTCAGACGCGCGCTCCGACCCGAGGAAGGAGACGACGTTTCCACCGTTGGATTGAAATCGAACGGTTCAAATAGAACGGGGTGATTATAACGATTCGATCGCTCGCTCAAACCTGGGTCGTTGATTTAGATCCTACGGTTCACGTTGCGCGAGGCGTTCGGACGGTCCGAACGTTCACGCGATCGTGGGCTCTCGATTTAGAATCCAACGGTTCAAATGGATCGGCGCGCTCGGATGATCCGAACGTTCACGCGATCGTGGGCCGTTTGATGCCGATCCAACGACTCACAACGCTCGCGCCCAAACGACCGAGGTGGTGCAGTTAGTTGATCGAACCCAGTCAAGTGGCTCGAACCCGAGTTCGATTCGAACCCAAGGAACAGTGAAAACCAGTTAGGGTTTGAATTAAACATCTGATTTTTTAGGAATTTGTTTAAGGTAGCAATCCAGCTCCAAAAATTATGAAATTTTAACTGGATGCTGCTGACTGCAGGATGAACCTCACATAAAATTTTCAGAGATTTTCATGCACTGCATTTTTCTCCAGAAATTTCAGAAGGTGTGTATTAGGGTTGGACCAAGCTTTGACTTGCCTCCCAAAATTATCAAATAATTTCTAAAAAAATCATGAGATAATTTAGAGGTGTTACCAAGCCTCCCTAGAACTCAAGGAAAATGTTTACATGTGTTTGGCACAAGATTTTTGCCAAGGAGGTTTTTGATTGTTGATTCCCATAATTCCTTTACAAGAATCACAGAAATGGTCAAAGATTTCAAGATGCAAGAAAAGTTTTAATTTCTTCTCATTTTCTTACATTTGAAACACAAATTCACATTTGGGATATTACAGGTTCTCTAGCAAAGTAAGGTGGATTTAAGTGGGGTATTTATTTTTCAACTGATAGAGAAACCACGTCCATGTGTAAACTTCTTTGATCTGGTTGAAAATTTTCGAAACTGTTTTTTGAGAAATTAGAATCCACCTCTTTACTATGATATTCTTTTGCATATTCAATGAAATGGAAAGGAAATTTGAGCTTTCTTAACTGTGCTGCGTTGAGCTTTTTGATGAGCACCAATGGCAATTGCATGCTTTCTGGCTTGAATAGTCAAGGGTGAGTTTCTGTGAAAACATGTACTATAGAACCTACTTTTGTGTTGATGCTCTATGTTCAATTTGATAGGGACAAGAAGGAATACGTCCTCGTATGTTTAAGACAGTTATTGCTGCAAATCATCCTGAATTTTCCAGTATGAGACAGCAGGTACTTTTAACCTTGATACCTATGGGCTATGTCAATCATTTTTAATTTTGGTCGAGGAGCTACTTATTTGGATTCTGTTTTCATTTCATTCACTGTGGGTATAAAAAGTTTCTTAACATTCATTATCTCATTTATTTGTCCAGGATGCCCTTGACTTCTTCCTTCATCTTATTGACAAAGTTGATCAGGCAAACCCTGGAAACCATGAGTTAAATCCTTGTACGGGTTTCAAGTTCATTGTTGAGGAGCGGGTTCAATGCCCTTCTGGGAAAGTTTCTTACAACAAACGTTCTGACTGCATTCTTTCTTTGAGCATACCATTGCATGAAGCAACTAACAAAGGTGGCTGTTAAAAGTTAATTTCTGTTGTTGTATAGAATTCAATGTATAATAGATCCTTGACATCTGTGGGACATGCAGAGCAGCTAGAAGCGTTTCGTAAGAAGAAAGCTGCAATGGACTTGGATGGAAAGGAAGTGTAAGTCATTCATAGTTCGTGCAGTGCCTAATGAGTGTATGACTTATGACATATTTATCACTTTGTTTCCATAACAGGTCTAATGAGGAAATCGTGAGGCATAGAGTCCCACTAGAGGCATGCTTAGCAAGTTTTTCAGGCGCGGAAGAAGTTCATGACTTTTACAGCAGTGCATTAAATTTAAAGACAACAGCAATCAAGTATGAATATCTTGAAATCTGTATCCTGTAATTGCTACAAGGATGTCTACAACATAAAGTTCGCATGCACAAACTGCAGTACTTTGTTCCATTTGTTGCTTTTACTAATGCTGTTGTTTGTGTTCATGTAATTAATAAATGTAAGCTTTAATCTGATGGGAAATGCTCAGCTTGCCTTGGAATTGTAGTATATCAAGATGGAACAATTTGAAAGGGATGCTTTGCTCTATTTGGCTTATATACTATTGATAAGATTTTCAGAATTAAAGTAGAATTAATATAGGTGACATGGAAGTTCATTAATAACTAAGGTAAGAACTCACATGAAATGAAGCCCAGTGGTAATTCATCTTAAACTAGTGCAAAAGAAGTGTAATGCTCAAGCAATCAACATTAACACCTAATACTTAAATACCACTATAATTAGTCCTATCGTCTGCACACCAATACAGAACTTAGCCATTTACTTCAGAATTTGCAGTCATCGTTTTGCTCTTAATGAGAGATTGAGAGGAGTCGTGATGTTGGTTATTATTGTGGAATTGTGGACAACCCTTTGACATTGCTTGATTTTCTTTACTGGTTGAGTTTTCTGGATCATTAATGCTATTTTGTTTTTCATTGGTTGTATGCAACAAATACTAAAATGGTTATTTATAGTGATCGGATATTTCTGTTGAATGATGTTTAACAACTGGGAGATGGCTTCTTATCACCAGTTTACCACTTTCTATTACTCATCTATTATGGTTACTTATAATAAATAACTTTTCCTTTGCAGGACTGCTGGCTTTAAAACTTTTCCTGATTACCTGGTGCTGCAGATGCGCAAGTTTGTAATGGATGCAGGATGGGTGCCACAGAAACTTGGTAGTACTCCTCTCTTGATCATTATTTATGTGTGCATGCACGCTGTGGATTCAAACCAAGGTTTTAAATTCCATAGTAGACTGATTTCCCAGAGAGCTTCCAGCACCGGTCCACATCATGACCTATTTATAGTTGTTGAGCCATAAAACTTTTATACCCCCATACTTGAACTCGCTAGAGCCAGGCCTGAGTTTGACTGGAATCACTGCAGTTTCCAGTAAAAACCTGTCTGTAAGACACGTATGCATGGATCTTTTTAAATATTATGATGATGTAATGTGTTTGTGCAAAAGAACAATTTTGAAGTGCACTTAGAATCGGTAGGAATCTGATGTTAGTCGGCAACGTCTTGGTCTAAGTTGATAGTGGCCTGTGCCAGGAATTTAGGAACCAGTACTGGTTTGGTGGTGTTCACATCTGACATCCCTGATCCACAATAATTTGTCATTCAGTCTAGGTGATTCAGTTTTTTCACCATATTTGGATGTTTCGAGTCTTGACATTTGATTTCCCTCTCAGATGTTTACATTGATGTGCCGGATATAATCGATATCTCGCACATGCGCAGCAAAGGTGTACAGCCTGGGGAAGAGCTTCTACCGGAAGGAGGTTAGATTGTCGTTGGTTAGGTTTTTTTCAACATGCTCTTATTGTTTTCCCTTCATCTTTGATGACCTAGCAATATCCTCTTTCAGCTTCTGGTGACAACAAAGCTGAATCTGCTCATCCTGTTGCCAGCGAGGATATTGTATCTCAGCTTGCAAGCATGGGGTTCAATTACCTTCATTGTCAGAAAGCTGCTATTAGTACATCAAACACAGGAGTTGAGGAGGCGATGAATTGGCTCCTCTCACACATGGATGATCCAGGTTGGTATGCAAATGCAAAGGTTCCATTGTTTATTACTTGTCATCATGAAACAATCAGCTTGTAAGTTGAAACCGTGACAGAAGAAACTGCTATCAACTTCAGCATTCTTTTAACGATGCAGATATTGATGATCCAATATCTAAAGATCCACGGGCTGCTGGACAGACTGTTGATGAAACAAGTCTTCAAACTCTTGTTTCCTTTGGATTTCAAGAAGATGTTGCCCGAAAGGCCTTGAAAGCTTCTGTAAGAGTCTTTTTTTTCCAATATCATCCTCTGAACGTACAGCAATGTTGACCTTTCTCCAGAAAGTTGGCGTTTGCTTTTTTTCCCCTTCAGAAAATCACCTTCCAAATCAAGTCTTGCATTTTTCTCTTCTACCGTTGCCCTTTAATTTTATCATCGTTGGCCATGTTCTGCTGTGATACTCCTGTCATGTATTAGGGTGGGAATATTGAGAGAGCCACAGACTGGATTTTCAGCAACCCTGAAGCATCTAGCTCAGTATCTACCGATTCTTCAACAAGCAATGTAAAAGCTGATGACACATACATACCAGATGGTTGTGGCAGTAAGTTTCTCCAACTCTTTTGTTTACTTTAGCCCTTCCTAATGAAAATCGTCCGGAACCATGATCTGCTGTAAATGAATAACAGTACTGGGTTTCATTCTAATGTCATGGATGCAAATGGATAACTAGCTGTCTGTCCACCATCTACATACACCACCCTTCCCCATCCCTTGGCAACCTACTAGTGTGCAGTAGTAATAAGTGGGTACTTGCTCTCTAGAATGGAACTATCCTCTTTAAGGTATGGCCATAGGAGATTTGGAGGTGAAGTTGCAGAGAACTTCTCTCCTTTTAATTACTCCTGCTTGTGGCGCCAATTGGACGAGCTAATTTCCTAAAACTGTCTGAACTGTTCATAGTTGGTTATATGTATCCTCTGAAAGGTTCACCTCTGTACATTCCCAATACATATCTGAATAGTTAGTTACCATATTATCATAATAAAAAGTGGATGCAGATTTCAAATTAGGTAATCCACCATGTTTCCCAATTCCAAGAAAACACGTTATTTCCAGCAAATTCTTTGAAATCCATGGGAGTACACTATCAAACTTTTGAAAAGTCAGGCCCTATTGAAACACACTCAGCAACTGTTTCATCTCCCAAACTGGCCTCTCCAACTGTAAGCGTGTCAAAACGTTGGTTTAATTACTGTTTGTAATTTAGTTTGATCACGTAATGACTAAAATTCGCCAGCAATATCTGCGAGACTAGCTGTAATGTTAACAATATTTTTTATGTTTTGCAGGATACAAGCTGATGGCATTTGTGAGCCATATGGGCACCTCTACCCACTGTGGGCACTATGTCGCCCATGTCCTCAAGGACGGGAGGTGGGCAATCTTCAACGACAGTAAGGTTGCCGCATCTGTTGACCTGCCCAAGGATATGGGATACCTCTATTTCTTCCAGAGGATCACCAGCTAAAAGACATCACAGGCAACAAATACTATCGCTGACTGAAGTCATGGTTCTTGCATGCACACCTATCTTCAAAAGCACCGCGGATGGTCGCAGAGGTTGCGTGCCAATCGACTTAATAGTGACTGTTTCGTCACATCCTTGCGGGCTGATTTTAGACTCATCAGCTGGGATGTTGCTTTGTTCCTTGAGACTTTATGCATTGGCACCTTCAATTACATTTATGATGATTACAATGTGACTGTTAATGCTATGGAGCGAGTGATCGGCTTTCTTGGGACTCATACAATCTGCCCTTGTTTTCCGTAGGTGGAAATTTTATCCATGCGAGTGCCGTTCTGAATTTACCTTTCTAGCGGTGCCATTCTAGATTTTACGGTAGCAACTAGCAAGAACACCAGTAATACTCAAAGCAAGCTATTAGTATTGACAGTTCATTGCTAGTTCACACGCAAGTATTCTGCAAGCATATAGGAAGGTAGCATCATGTGATTCCAATCTTTTGTTTTCCCTTGAATCGATAGAGATTCGCGTTCGCCAAAAAGAAAATTCCTTGACCGACCTAATTTAGGTCAGCACTCGGTTGCAGTTCGCCATTTTTGTTTATCGGCGCAAACGCCTTTGTTGTTTGTTGCTGATGCCCGAAATCGCTGTACATTGCACTGAACAGTACCAGCAGACATGAGATGCGGAAGAGTGAAGATGAACCTGTTATTTTGGAGCAAATCAACAGTACGCCTAGGCGGATCAAAGCCCGCGCAGGATCGGCCCATGTGACAGGCGACGACCGCAGCCACCACCGTCCACCTCGTTCGATCGCCGCCAGTGAGCATGCTCTATTCATCCATGTTATTCTTCTTCACCTTTCTGTTTGGTGGTAAATCCTGAAACCAAGAAGACGATGTTACAATGGCGTCAGCCGAATTACAGGGAAGGGAACGTAAATACGTCTGCACTCTCTTGGTCTACACTCTACACATCACTACCACTACTGTACTACATGATCTACATCTACATAGCAGCATATTTATATTTTGCAGCAGTCAGTTCGAAAGAGCAGACACACTACCGGCGGTGCCTGATTTGACGGCGGCGCCCCATGTCCATGCACGGCGGCGTCGACCGAGCCAATGGCGGGCGCCTCTGCTGCGCGACACGAGCGCGCACATGCCGGACCATGTGGCGCGGTTGGTTGCTCCCTGCGCCGGAGACGCCCACAAGACATCTTTCGCCGGGGCCGCCTCCTCTCGCCCGAGCCGGGGCTGTCTCTTCCTCGCGGGGCAACCGCCTCATGCGTTCACACCACGCTGTCAGCACCAGAGACCAGACACTTCGTCCCCTGCAGTGTCTCCTCACCTCGCCTCGCCTACCCTTTTTGAAAAGCAAAAGAAAACAAAAATCGATGGAAAAGTTGGTAAAAGAAGTTAGGCATCGTGTGATGTTGAAATTCTTATCTGAAACAGGTCGTCTGTTCTTTCTTGTGACCGTCTCATATAAAAATCAAGATGACAATTAAAGCGTTTGTGATCTTCGGTAGGATCATTTCTGTGTCCGTGGGATCAGGATTATAAAGAGCACATTATAATTGTGCCTCGGAAATAGTAACTCTAAAAATGATACGGTCTTGACGACTATTTTATATGTTAGGTACCGCCTGATTCTGATTCTAGGTAGGATCAAGGTCGGAATGGTCCAACACGATGGTACGGTGGCGAGCAACCCTTGCTTAGGTCTCTAGGGTAGGAGGAAAATACGACTAACCTGCACCTTTTTGTCTTCACGTGCGGAGTTGGTGCTGCTACGTGGCTCCGTTTCGTGTCTCTGTTCGTTGGATCAACTTAGCGATAGCCGGCGTGCCACGGTCGGCATGGTTGCACAATCACGTGCTGGTGGTGTGATTGATGTATCAGCGCCAACCATCGATGCATACGACTAATTTGGGCGCGGATTTGTTGTCACAGATCAACTCAGTGCTTCCGATTGTCAACTGCTAGATAGACCACGAAAAGCATCGGCGCTAGTTTCTCGGTTGCTGACACGGAATCTCGACTTGGTTGCGTAGGATTGAATGCAGTGGCTGCTTGGAATACATTATCGTCGTCGTCGTCGTCGTCGTCGGCGGCAGTTGGTTCATGTCACGACCATTCACACATGCGTAATAATGCAGTTCAGGCATGAGAATTCTTTTTCAGATCCTTGATTTGCATGCTTAGGTGGTTGTTGTGATCGACCTGCCTGCTGAGAGCTGAGTTGTCTGAAACTTTTCGGCAAGCGATCGATCGAGCCTTGCGGCTGTAACGAGCCCACATTGAGGTGTGCTGTGTTTGTGCGGTTTCAGCTTTTGAGATGGCACGGACTACGGAGTCGTCAATGGGGACACCGGACACACAGCCGGCGGCAGCGGCTCAACAGCACGGCAATGCAACTTGCTCTGCTCCTCTCGTTTCTTTTTCTTGTTTCTTTTTCTGTGTGCCGTTTACTAGACAGACAGATAGGTCGATGGATACGCAAATTAATAGTAAGTAGATCAGCTTCCACAATCTAGTGGACACATATATTGCATGGGAGATTACCAGCAGCTACTAGTCTAGTCGTACGAATTAATGTTGACATTGCTGGATAACTGAAGATTTTGTTTGGTTTGCCCAGCATGTGTTTAATTGATCAGAACAGTCAGCCGGCTACGTGTACCATCCTAGGATCTTGGCTTGTGTGTAGGTCACTGGTTGCATCGACAGTTGAGAGCTGAGGGCGTTTCCACGGTGTCATTGTAGAGACAGCTGAGCTGAGATCTGAAAGGCAAAAACTCATAATAATTGCGCTGTTATCTGTTATCTGTCCAGTCCAGCAAAGTTAATGAGCTTCTTTGATGATTGTTTCAATTGCAGCATGTAATTTATGCCAGTCCATTTTCATTTTGGAATTTGTGTCAGGCCAGTATGCATACATTGGTTTCTCCAAGCCTAGTGACCAGAAGTTTGTGCAGGTGAGACATTTTCTTGTCCAAGAACAGAGCAGGGAAAAAAAAGCAGAGAGAGAGAGAGAAGAAAGCAATCAATCCGTCCGTTCATTCACTCCAAGGAGGAGGGTAAATACAGTGTTGAGCTAGCTAAGGCTCAAGACTGCAACAGCAGAACGGCATCTGCTCCTTTCCTTAAAGCTTCCCAGCAGCAGCAGCAGCACCGCTACCTTTTGCCCCCCATGTTTCCATGTACCAACAGCATCAGCCAGCCTCCTCTTTTGGTTGCTGCAGAGAGAGCCGCCAGCCATCGCTAACCACCTCCACTGTTGATCTGAACCCGGAGGCAAAAAGCTCCAACAGTGAGCGCTCAACGCTGCGACCGATCGAGAGATCGACGACGCGCCGCTGCCTGACCGTGCTGTACTATTGGTGATCTGCCTGAACGGCAATGATTCCAAGCCGCCAAGCTTGTCAGGAGCCGGTTGGCGAAATGAGCAAAACTACAGTCTCGCAATGCAGTGAAAAGCTAGCGGCGATGCACCCGCCCATGCATGTTGTGTTCTTGCATTGCACGCGTTCTTAGAATCTTGATTTTGGCCCGTTTGGAGCACGGAAATTTTGCAGTGAAATTCTCGTAGAAATCGGGAAAATTCATGTGTGCCAAATGAGACCTAATTGATTGCAAAGCTGCAGTTGACCATGGATTGGGATTGCGATGGATGAGCATTTGATTTTGTGGCCCCTCCCTACATGTTTGACGAGCATGCACAAACATAGATTTTTTTTTATATAAATTTTGTGGCCCCTCCCTACGTGTTTGACGAGCATGCACAAACATAGAATTTTTTTTAATAAATAATCTAGTTTTTATTCTGAAATACAATAATAATACTACTTTTTATTATAAAAATAATCCTATGTCGCTTCAACCGTTAAGCGACTGACACTTGTCGCTCAACCGTTGGGCGACTCAACGAGTGTACATGCATGCTCTGCTAGCTGAGCGACTTGTACACTAGAACCAACCATTAAACGATAAGTGTCCAAATCGCTTAACGATTGAGCGAAAGACGATTATCCATGTAAAATAAAAAAGGATAGTATTACTACTGTATTTCATAATAAAAACTAGAATATATATTTTTAAAATTTTTTTTTCCACAAACATATACTACCATGCATTGCCCCCCGCCATTGAATTGAAGACCTACCAAGAAGCATTATGGAGTGAAGCAGCACAACAGCCAGCAGCAGCTGCAGTGAGTGAGGCGACACTATTTGCAGGCAGAGGCGTTACGTACGTACGTGATCAAAGCCTCTCCTCTTTCTTTCTTGGGGAGAATCTTAACAAGATGAGTTAAACGCTGGACCAGGCTGGATCAATCATAGTAGGGTATTGATCCATGCATGTAGATATGTATGTATATGCATGGATGCTGGTGTCATCTGGCAATGATTGCGCCCAAATCTGATCTCGGTGGTCCTCTCGTGTGGCCTTGGTGGCACCGGCAGGCCGGCCGGCTCATCTTGCTCCATTGGCAAGAGGAGGAAGAGGAGGCCGACGAGAGGAGGAGAGATCCAGAGTTATTATGGCCATTAACTGCGCGGTAAGAAGCATCAATTCGCGGCATCAATGTGCATCGTCCTGAGCCCTCCTCCCTCTTACAAGATCATTCATTCAGCCTCGACCGGCCGCTTTGAAAATCTGTTACTACATCTGGTTGCATTTGCACAACCTCTGGTCAGGTAATTGCTAGCACTGCATGCATGGATGGACGCGTGCCTGCCAGCCTTCCTGCCGTAGATGTTACAGGGATATACTTCTAATCTTAGTGTGCTAAACAATTGGCAATAGCGTCGAGACGTTTGGTGAAACCCTCGTTTTCAGGTAGTTTTAGATTGTTGTCAGGTTGAGGAGGTCAGATCGGCCACGATGGCGGTCCGATCTGACTGGTCAATGCCGACGGTCTGATCGACTATGGGTAGCGGTCTGACCAGCCATATGCGACGGTCTGATCGGGCGAAAGTTTAACTTGTGAATCTTGGTGATCGACCAAAAATCACGTGTGATGTACTTGGTCTCATTGGATTTGGAGTTTTGAGCCGAAACTAGATAGAGTTTGAAAATTCCAGAGAGGTTGTAGATTTTCAGGATGAAAATTTAGCTAAGTCCCTCGGCAGTATGACCGGCTAGCCGACGATCAGACCGGCCGATGGCGGCGGTCTGACCAACTGGAGCTCCTTCATGCACTGGGAAGGCGGTGAAGTGTGTTGCATTGACCAAAGTCGCGAGTTTCAGTATATATGTGTCACATGATGCATGTTTTGATTAATGTGGATTAAGTTACGAGGAACTTATAGCCGGTTTTGATTTCTTGGTCTATTGCTGTGCAGATGGCTTGGAGTCAACGACGGTCAACGACGAGAATGATCAGGACTAGGCTAGGAGAGCTGAGATTCAGAACGATCGAGGACGCCGGGTGAAGTTATTAGACTCAAGCATGACGCAAGGTGGACAAGGATGACCGAACGGAAAGTTCGGTGTGACGGATCGCATCAAGTGGCTTTAGTCGGTGCAAGTGTCATGGTGGTTCCGATGGGAGCCGGACGGGAGAGACTTGCTGACATGAAGATAACCATTGATGAACCTACACTTGGAGAAGCATGAATTGCTTCACGACAATTGGACTCGACCTTTGGAGAAGGATCGAGAAAAGATATTTTGGTATCTTTGCCAAAATACCGGGTTGGTGACTTTTGTTGAAACCGTGGCACAAGGCGAGCGGTGGCCCGGGGCCTAGCGCCTAGGCGGACTAGGCTGCGCCCAGGTGGCCAGCTTGGCTACCGTGCAGATAAGGCCATAATATGAATAATATGATAAATTGAGCAAGCATCAGACATCAAATTGAGCAAGATAGAAGAAAAATTACCTGAAGAAGTAAGACATGGACAATTTGATGTAGTCATATATATTATCTCCCCTCCAAAAGCTTGATATAAATAAGTATGTAATCAAATAATGATGTAAACCTGCATATTTAATCAATGATGAGTTATTTTGCTATTGCGTGAGAAAGAATGTATGAGTGATTGATGAATGAAAGTATGAAACATATGCAGCCACACATCTCAAAGACTTAATATAGAAAATATCATAAGTTCGTAACATGAGAGTGCCAACTTCACATAGTGGCTTTACAACATCGGAACAAAGACAAATAAATGATAATGAGTGTAGACTATGGGGTTAAACTGAAATTCACTGTGAAATATCTACTTATGTAAATTCCAATATTGTTTTACAACAATACTAGATGAACAAATATAACAAATACACATGAACTCGAGTTCATATTCGTTAAGGTGCCACAAATAACTCATTCAGAATATAGGCTGATAGTGGCTTTACAACATGAGAACAAAGGCAAATCAACTGGAGGTTCCAAGCCACAGTTAAGCTCAATGCAGCCAGAAGGAACAAAAATTGCTATACTAGTTCAAAATCCACATAAAGATCAGAAAACTTGTTCATTCGTTGTACCCGTGCAAAATCCACAAAGACCAAATAACTTAATTTTCTTCTGCTTAATCTCAAGTCTCAACACACTACAACTTAAAATGTTTCTCCCAAAGGAACTACTGGTCAACCAAAACCTGTTCACCCCATATCATAGAAATACAAAATCGGTGTCAGGGGAGTAGAGAGCATAGAGCCGAGAGCAGAGCATCAAAAATGCACAATACATGATCAAAGCAAGCAAAGTAGAGGAGCTGCACAGGGAGTCGGCGCGGGAGAATACTCCGCAGTGGAGCAGAGAGGGGAGTGAGTAGAGAGGGGGTGAGCAGAGAGAGTGGGAAGGAGGTCGGCGGCGCGAGAAGGTGGTCGGTGGAGCAGAGAAGGAACAGGGGCAGAGGTGGAGGTCGATGACGCAGTAGGGAGGACCAAAGGGGAACGAGAGCAGAGGGGGAGGACTGCGACGCGGTATGGAGGACCAGAGGGAACGAGAGCAAAGGAGGAGGGCGGCGACGCGGTAGGGAGGACCAAAGAGAACGAGAGCAGAGGAGGGCGGCGGTAGTGGGGAGCAGTGTACCTTAATTCGACGACGGAGATGGCGAGACGATAGCGATTCAGAGGTGGCGAGGTTGAATCGACGGCGCAAGATGGTCGGAACCCATGGCGAGCTCGATTCTGCGGCGAGGGAGGCGCGATGTGGGAGCCCGAACCCTAGCGTGCCGCGACGAAACGATGGGCTCAGGGGGTATTCGCAAAATTCTTATCCACGCCTCGGCATCCACCTCACGCCGCCGCGCCTAGCGCCGCCGAGGACCCACTTTGACCACCTAGCCGGTCCAAGTGGCCCTCCGGCCTAGCTCGCTGTCTGGAAGGAAATCGTGGCGCTAGCTCACCGCCGAACGCCTAGGCGCCGCCTCGTCAGCGCCTGAAGTCAATTTTTAGAACCCTCTTAATAGACATTCGATAAAGTGTAGGATTTGCACCTCCATCCATTGAGCCTTCCCAAGAAGAAACCCTAACTTGTGATTTTGGTAAAGTGTAGAGGATGATAGGGTTTGAAAGAGATGGATTAATTGAGTGATCAAGTGTTGAGATTTTGTCATCCATGGTGGAGTGACTATAAACCAACAATATCTTGAATCAATCTCAGCAAGATTTTCTCCAAGATGAGTTCTCTCATGTTCTTGCTTTCTCTTTGATGCATTTTGGGATTTTGTGTGTTCCCTTGGTTTCCTTAGGTCTTTTGCTTCTCTAGCTTGCTACAACGTGTGGGGATCCATCTAGGGTCATCTTTACCATCATCCACCCACGAGCAAGTTTTTGATCAAAGTTTGAATTTTCTAAGTTCTTGTGCCTTTTTTTTATCTCATCTAAGAAATTTATGGAACTTTGGCTTCGATCGTCCCGATCGTCGATTGGAATAGGTTCCTTACCTTCTTGATGAGCTATGGTTAAAGTTTTAGGGGATTTGGATCATAGAGTAAAAACTTAGGTCCATTTGTGATCTTCGTGGGCTGTTGTCTAGGTGCCAGAGGTCAGAACGGCCAGGTTGGGTGGTCAACCCGCCACAACCCTGTGCCATGTTGAGTTGTTTTGCCTCGGGGTTCATCGATTTCAATGCAATACTTCCGTTATGTTTGTGTTTATGATCTTTATAACTTCTATAGCTACCGAGAAGAAGAAGTTGAAATCCGTATGGGTTGAAACGGAGGATTGCTCCTATTCACCTCCTCTAGTCGTCATTCCGGTCCAACAAGAGGCATCAAAGCCCGATTAATTCATACTTGATCTTAACCGGTCAATGAACAAGGCGATAGAGAAGTACTCAACCAAGTCGCATATTTTCGATGGGCTCGACTATGCCTATTGGAAGAACCGCATGCATATTTACCTTCACAGCGAAAGTCAAGCCATATGCGAGGTTGTTCAAGCCTCGCTTGTTTTGCCTGAGGTTGCTATGCTGGCTTTTTCGGCCCTCCTAGCTAACAGGCACAAGGCAAATAACCTCCTATATGTCGGGCTTGGTCACCTTGAGACGCGTATAAGATTTGGCGCACTCTCAAGAATTACCATGATGGTTCGTCCCAAATCAAGCAAGTGAACCAAACGATCTTTAAGTGAGAATACAACAAGATCAATATGCGTCCTGGAGAGAGAATTGATGACATATTCACTCGTTTCAACAAGGTGCTCAACCAATTGAAAGCGATTGATATTGAGTATTCTCAATCCAAGAATGCAACCCATCTCTTAGCTGCAATAAACACCAAGGAGTGGGAGATGAAGGCTACTACTATTAAGGAGAATGTCAATTTGTCTAGTCTCACCTTGGAGTTGCTCTATAGAAAACTCAAGATACATGATATCAAGAGAGTTGATCATCCTAAGAAGGAGAACATGATCTTGGTAATCGATCCCACCAAGAGATCTTATGATGGCTCTTCTGATTCTTCAGGCTTTTCTCTTGCTTGTCTTTCTGCAATCAATGAAGAGGAGCGTGAGTCCATCTCTAAGCCTGAGTTGGCACTCCTAGCCAGAAAGTTCACACTGGCTTACCACAATGTGAGAAACAAGAGAGGTGGTTTGGTGACATGCTATGAGTGTAGTGAGCTCTATCATATTCGAGCTAACCGCCCCAAGTTGAAGGGGGAGGACAATCACAAGGAGGAGAAAGCCTCAAGGGAACAAGGCGAAGTTCGATGCCTCCAAGCTCGTGAAGGCCGCTCACTCGGTCCTTACCACTTTTAGAGGTCACTCCATAAGTGATGTGGACTCCGGGAGAGAGGAGAACAAGGAGGCGGATGCTCCTCAAGAGAGGAACAAGGGCAAGGCCAAAGACATCACCGGCATATGCTTCATGGCACACACTGACGTCGACGCATCCAATGAGGTACCCCTCTTACGAAGTTCTCTCTATGCGATGTGATGGCTTGTATGAGCAAGTACTTAGTAAGGATAAGACGCTTAAGTTAGTCATGGTTAGGGATAAGGACTTAGAATCTCAAGTTGATAGTCTCACTCTTGAACTTGTGAATGCTAAGGACCTTGAGAATGTTGAATGTGCTTCTTGTCATACTTTGCATTCCGAACTTACTAAATTGCAAACTACTCATGGCATTGCATTGCACCAACTTGAAAATGCTAGAAATAAAATGATTGAGTTCAAATAAAACCCATATGGAAAATGCTTACATTCTAGCAAGTTGGTAGCTTATGAGAATATTGACTCCAGTGTTTGTTCTTTTTGCTTAGAATGTGAACGAGAAATGAATGACATGCTAGAAGTATTTAGAGTCAAGCATGACAAACGTAAGGATAAGATTAATTCAGCATCTTGCACTTCTTGTGAAGCCAGATTAATTCAGCATCTTGCACTTCTTGTGAAGCCCTTAAGCTTTAAATTGCTATCCATAAGGAGAAACATGCTAAAACTATTAAGAATGAATATTGCGATTCATGTTCTAAGTTTGCAACTGAGAATACTTACCTTAACGACACATTAGAAATAAATTTTGTGATGAGGACAAGTCCAAGACACCTTATGTGATGAGGACACCCCTTCCACTGATACAAGTATCCCTACTGCTTCTAATGTGCAAGGACCAATTACTAGAGCACGTGCTCGCCAACTAAATTATCAGGTGACTTCGTTTCTCAGAGTGCATACATATTATATGAATTCTATGATGCTGCCTAAAGCACGTGATATTATTTTACTTAGGAATCACGGATTGGGAGGCAAGCTAAATGGAGATGATGGCAGCACCAAGTATGGAGATGATCATACGAGGAATGGATATTTCTATACTGGGCTTAGTAGAATCTAGTATGAAGACTATATATCAAGTTGTTTAGACCAACACTTAGCAATATTTGAGTAAAGGAACTTGGTGCTACGCCACCTGTGCTAATGGGCCATGGCCTTGTAATTCGGGCTGGACACATGAGGTTTAGCACTATTCATATATGAACAGTACCGCGCCACCGCCCCTCTTCCTCCTTTACATAGTGGCCGCCACCCGTTTTGGCGGGTTTTGTTGAATTGAAGTTTAGCTTTGCTACTTTATATTTTGTCCTCTTGTTCGGCGAGATCAACAACGATATTGTTCTTCGGAACCTCACTTATCAATACAATTTTGTTGGACCGTAAAGGCGACTAGAGGGGGGGGGGGTGAATAGGAGCACGCTCACTTTTCACAAATTATGAACTCAATACAATTTAACTCCGAAGATCAATATACCGTCTGTTGGAAGACTAGTATTGAATCCAATTAAACCCTAAGCAATATAACAAAATCAACTTTGCTACTTTATATTTTGTCCTCTTGTTCGGTCGAGATCAACAACAATTGATATTGATCAAGATGATGCTAGATTCTTCACCAAATTGAAAGCAAGAGCGAAAAGAGACTTATCTCAAACCTCAACAAAGATCACGAAATTCACCACAAACTTATCAATACAACGCCATTGCCAATTGTATCTCCCCTTGATGAACACATTGGCAATTATCCGAAAAATGTAAGTAAGAGGTTTGAAAACGAGTTTACTCATGATTTAGCACAAAGGAATTGACTTTGATTTCGAAAAGGGTCAAAATTCTCACATGAGGTCCATATGAAAGAACAATTGTTCAATTGACCTATGATCATTGTGAGTATAAAAGAATGCAACTCAAGAACTCCCCTCACTATGATTAGCAAAGAAATATTACACATCATCTCCCAAAGAAATATCTTTTCATTTAACACAGATCAGGGATAACAAATTAAAGAAAGAAGCGAAACAAAAGAAGCATAAAGAGGAATATGCATGAAGTGCAATGGGTGGCTTCAATTTTGTATTTTCAATTTATTGATTACAAGAAGCTTTCTAGTATCTCTAATATTGCACAAACAACATATCAAGCCCTGCAATGCTAGCAAGATCATGGTAAGACATATATATCAAAGCTAAGCACAAAGGCTCAAAAGTAAAGCGATGAGATTTGATCAATTTAAGCAACGCTTCAAATTGACAAGTTCATCAACGAGGATCCTAAAGTGAAATTGGCCATGTCAAATGTCAAAGTGAGATCAAAATTGATTAACATTTGCATTGAATATTGAAGTTGACTTGTCAAAAGTTGATTAAAGGTATATCTTAGTAAAGAAGATCACGGACTAGGAGCCATCCACAAACTCTTTCTTTAGCGTTCATCAAACTATCTCCAAGTTCATGTCATTTGACAAGCGGTCTCGTAAGAATAGTTTGGCACAATTTAAGCATAAGACAATCTTGATTTTCATTTTCACAAGAGCATTTTTAGAATCTCAAGAACACAAAAGCTCAAGTAATGGTCAATTTTAGATCAAAGAGCTAACAAAGCAATTTTCACAAGAGGAGCACTAATTACGCAACTCGCTAAAACATCCACAAATTGCAATTTCTTAGTTTGAGTTGTTTAAAAGATTCTAGCTCATATAGCAAAGACTTAGCTAGCAAGTCAAAGAACTAGACATGACATTGAGCAAGAATTGAAATACAAAAGACTCAAAGGGTAATAGGCAAAGCTTCATCAATTTTAAAAGATAAGCGAGAAAGACTTATATTACAATGCATCTTTTGGATTTTTCATACCACTTGTTGTAACCACTTGTTGGATTTTTCATATGAATGCAATATGACACAATGAGATGCAATTAAAAAGCCTAAAAACCTAAAGAGTTCAAAAAGATCACTAAGTTCAGAAAAAGAACAATAAAAGATCAAAAGAACAAGGAAAGATAAGAAAAACATCAAACTCCCCCTCAAACCAACCCATAAGGATAAATTACCCTAACTCGCTTCTTAAGGAGGAAAATCTGGTTTGATCTAAAGGCTTGGTAAGAATAGACTCTCGAAGTGCATCACAATATCACCTTTTTCAACGAACACTAGCAAAGTTTAACCTATAATCTTTCAAAGTAGACGTCATCCACAAAATCAGCTCTGACAACTAGCGTGACTACATACTCCGCCTCAAAGCGGTGGATTGTGCAATGTAAGAGAAAAACCTCTAATAGACAAAGTGAAGAGCATGAATACCAAATGCCATATAAGAGAGTAGAGTGTAAATACGAATATGCGCTTAACGGCTTGGCGGTGGGAAGTTCTCGGAGATGCACGAAATCTTGCACAAAGGCATACCGTGAAGTGAATGTCCGGTCTCGAGGCCGTCGAATCTGTAAGGAGCCGATCATCTTTGCGGTACTCGCGTTGATCCACGACTTCTCCTTCCTCATCCGGATCCAAAACGATCGAAGTTGCCATGGGAGTGGAAATTGGCTTGCAGATAGTGTACTTCGTCGATGGATGAAAGTTCCTTCCTTGCATTGCTTGATTTGAAGTCCCAAAAGTAATTAAGCTCTCCCATCATACTCATCTCAAATTCCTGGACATAGTGTCGAAAAAGCTGGAAACAAGTGAGCAAGCAGAAGTCATTGTCACGCCTCGAATAAATAGAGTTTTATCCACTTTACCCATCTCAAAATTATTTTTAAGCAAGAAGGTCTTAAGTCTATCATACCGGGCTCTAGGGGCTTGTTTAAGACCATATAATGCTTTAGATAGCTTGAAAACACGATTTGGATATTTAGGATCCTCAAAACCGGGGGTTGCTTAACATACACTTCCTCATCTATGAAACCATTTAAAAGGCACTTTTAACAGCTTCTAGTCTAGCAAGGAGCAAATGTCTCATCAAAATCTAACCCCTCAACTTGGTGAAACCACGAGCTACCAATCGGCCTTAATCATTCGGAGGATCTTTGTCTCGAATCGAAGTGGGCGCCGGGTGAGATGTCGTTTCTTCTACCTCGCAGTGATCTGATGATGATGATTGAGCCTCAATGAAGGTGAAGTAGGCGTAGCGAGTTCTTGTATCAATATGGGCGCCTCGGCGTGCGCAGATGAGGGAATGACATTAGCCGTCCTCATCTTCCTCCACAAAATGCTCTCTGTCACTGTAAATTATCTCGTAGCAATTGATCTAGCTCGTGGCTAGTCTCATCAAAAGTGACATTACAAGCGTTCTTGATTCAAATTTATCTAAGTTGCTGTCTTAAGAATAAAACATTTTGATCCAAAAACTCGAAAATGCGAAGCAGAGGGTTTTCTACCAAAGCGAAGCTCATAAGGAGTCTTGCCTAAAGAAGGTCTCAAAAAGACACGATTTGCAATATGGCAAGCGATAGCAATAGCTTCGCCCAAAATCTCCTCGGTGTGCTATACTCATCTAGCATCGTCCTAGCCATTTCGACCAAGGTTCTATTCTTCCTTTCCACCACGCCATTTTGTTGAGGGCGTGTGGAGAAGAGAAGCGATGCTCAATACCACGCTCGGCACAAAAAGAAGCAAAAGAAGCATTTTTGAACTCCGTGCCATTATCACTGCGAATCGCTCTCAAAGCACCGAGAAGCTCGAAGCCAAGCGAAGAACAAGGTCAATCTTTGATTTCACGTTCTTTTCTAAGCATGAAGTGCAAGGGCTAGAATCAAAAACATCAAAAGCAATCAATTTACTAGATTCTAAACATTTTTCACAAGGAGCACTTTTAATTTCATTTAGTTCAGATTTAGCATTCTCAAGTTGTTGTACACAAATATTATGAGCGATTGTAACTTGGTAATTTGAATGCATAGCATGACAAGATAAACATTCATCAGTTCAAGAGTCTTAGCAGTTTTAAGCTCTACTTTCAATTTGTTAATCTTTGACTCTAATTTCTTATTTTTGTCATAACAAATTCTAGCGCTTCATCTTGACTAAGCAATTGCTCAACTATAAAATCATATTTATGAAAGCTCATCATAAGAAAAAGATACCTCATCATCATCAATGTCGTTGTCGACCATGAAGCACATGCCGGTGAAGTCTTTGGCCTTCCCTTTCTTTTTGCCTTGAGGATCTCCTCCTCCTTGTCCTCCTCACTCCCGGTATCCACATCGCTCAAGGATTGATCCTCAAAGCGGCAAGGACCGGTGGCGACCTTCACAAGCTTATTTGCCTCATACCTTGATTTGTTGAAAGGAGGCTTCTTCCAAGTAGCTTTCCTTCCTTATGATTGCTCTTACCTTTCGACTTAGGGCAATTTGCGGATATGATTGAGCTCACCACATTCATAGCATGTTCTGGGACCACCTCTCTTTTGTTTCTCACATTATTGTAGGCCGTGTGAATTTCTTAGCTAGAAGAGCTAACTCTATTTCAGAATACTTTCAAGCTCCTCTTCATGAATAGCGGATAAACAAGCAAATGAAAATCCGGAAGAAGATTCACAAGAGTCATCAAAAGCCTTTTGAGAGGATGCGCTACCAAAGCTAAATTATCTTTCTTAGGATGATCAACTCTTTTAATTTCATGAGTCTTGAGTTTACTATAAAGCAATTCTAAAGTAAGACTTGAAAGATCAACATTTTCTTCTATAGCAGTAGCTTTCATCTCCCACTCCTTGGTGTTGATTGCAGCCAAGAGATGGGTGGCATTTTCAGATTGAGAATATTCAATATCAACGACTTTCATTTGATTAATTACTTTATTAAGCGTGAAAATGTCATCGATGCTCTCTCCAGGCGCATCTCGAATTTATTGTACTCACGCTTGTAACGGTTTGACGCACCTTTTTGATTTGGGACGAACCCTCATGATATGTTTGAGAGTGTTCCAAATTTCATGCTGTGATTGAAAGATTGCAAATTCTATCATATTCTTGTCTACCAAGTGCACCATATAAAAGATTCTTAGCCTTATTGTTGTTAGCCAAAAGAATTGCAGAAGCAGGTGTAGCAATTTCAGGAATAACCAGCGGGCTCTAACAACATCCCAAATAGCTTGTCCCTCGCTCTCAAGAAAGACGCAGCATACGATTCTTCCAATAGGCA